>CM026572.1:30437421-30769921 GCA_015143295.1 Tetracentron sinense | reverse complement strand
ATAGCAGATGTCTTTCTCATAAAGAAAGTGACAAAAAAAAAAGAAATGATGCTAGCATTACCCATAAATGTACATAACTAACGCCATGGTTTGGTGAACCAAAGTGTGTAGTCAATTTGGGATCAAGTCCTTAGGGTGTGATGGTTGAGATATCCACCCGCTAACTTTAAAAAAAAATCACGGTTTTGTCTTACATAGGCATTTTAGGTATAGAAACTTGACTTAAGACATTTTGAAAAAAAAAAAAACCTTAGGGATATTCTAGCCAAGAAAATAAATAAAAAAATTAATTATAAAATGACATGTTCCAATTAGACCCGTCGAACCGAGAATTGGTCATCCAACCAGTTTGTTATGAAACATTGTTTTATATATTAATAAAGGACAATTATAAGATTATAATAAATTTTAATTTTCTTTTTAAGTCTCCTATATTTTTTAGTGAAAAAGTCTTCTATATTAATAAAAGTTAAAAGTAAATGGTAGTTTTGAAATTAAGTAAAATTTAGTCAATGTTTTGAACTCATGTGTAATGGTAATTTTGGAATTAATTAAAATTCAACTCATATGTGTAAGGATAATTTTGAAATTAACTACAATTCAATCCATATGTAAGGCTAGTTTTGGAATAAAATAAAATTCGACCCATATGTATAATGAAAATTTTGAAATTAACCAAAATTCAATTAACATTTCAACCAAAGAAATTGTAGTTTTGAAATTAACAAAGTTTCAAAACATTTGATCCAAGGAAAGGGTAGGTTTGGAATTAACAAAACTTCAATCAAAATGCCCATTCTCATTATATTAGTAAAGATTTAAAGATTAAAAAAATATATAAAAAATCTCGTGTTTGGTTGCAAGGTTGATTCTGTGCGTCATAGTTTTTGTTTTTTTTAGATTGCATGACCGAAAATTTGTTTTCGTGAGAGTACTCTTGTCCCAAATAAAGTTCAAAAAGCTCGACATAAAACCAAACACATGCATATATCTTAGCAGTGATCGTCATTATATTAGAGAAAAGAAATGCATTGTGGAGCATGACTCGAAGATTATCTGTAAGACAAGATCTAAAAGTTGGTTGATTAATACATGATCATAACCAAGGTTAATTTTAAAAAAAAATTAAGGTTAGATTATTTAATCATAGAAGTGAGTGACTTTTAACCACAATTAATTAGTGTTAAATAGAACATGTGACGTGCTTGGAGGAAACCCAGTTCCCCAAATTATGCATCCAATCAACTCCCTATTCCCAGATTCCCATGGCCCTCTCTTTCCGATAAATATATAGAGAGCGAGAGAGAACAACATACCAGAATTCACAATACTCTTGATTGGATAACGCTTTCAGTGGGAGTTGTGTAGAAGAGGCGTCTTCCCTAATTACAGTGGCAACCGTTGTAGCTTCTGCTACCAAAGTCTTTTTGCTGCCTGTAGGTGCAGAAACAACAACATATGAGTCTTTTGAAAGGGAATAGTTAGAAAAACCTGAAACTTATCGATGTGAGATAGGGCTGTCAATGGACCGGATCATGATCCGGATCCGATCCGAATCCGATCCGATTAGCCGGACTTTGGACCCTATATGTGATCCGTCGGATCGGATTCAGATCGGATCGGTGGAATCCGATTATAATCGGATCGGATCTGGATATAGGGTGATCCGATCCGATTAAAATCCGATCCGATAATAATAATAATTTTTAATTATTTTAAATATATTATTTAGATTTTCTATGTATAAAATATTAATTTAAAAAAAAACTAACATTAATTAGTATTAATTAAGGTATTATTAGATTTTTTATTATTAAAATAGATTTTGTTTAAAAACAATAACTTTACTCGGATCGGATCGGATTCGGATTGGACGATATATAATCGGATCGGATTCGGATCGGTTACTTCATGATCCGACGGATCTCGGATCGGATTCGGATCAGTCGGATTCTTAATCGGATCAGATTCGGATCTAGGCAGATCCAGTCCAAATCCAATCCGTTGACAGCCCTAATGTGAGATACCTTCCCCCAACTCTCTAACTTCCGAATGGAGTTTCTCATCTATGTCGTTTGTGCTCCTCGAACCGAGACGATGCTTGTTTTAATCCATGATTCTCAAGCACTAAAGATAGATACGTCTAGTTCACATTTCTCAATTAAAATGGCCTTGAAATTAGGAATGGCAATGGGGTGGGGCGGTTTTCTAACTCCCCGCTCCGACCCGATTATAAAGCCGCCCCGCCCCGCCCCCCACCGGGGCTTATATATGGTGAAACTAGCTCCGCACCGCTTATAAAATCTCCACCCCACCCCAGCCCCACCCCTACTGCCTTATATATATATATATTTTTTTATTTATTTATTTATTTTTAATTAAAGTGGTTCCAGGGCGAGGCGGAGCACCGGAGCGGGGTATACTAAAACTGCCCCCGCCCCGAAACCGAGTCGGGTCTTTATTTTTTATTCTGTCCCCGTCCTGTCCCCGATTTATTTGAAAAAAACCGCCCCTATAGGGGTGGGTCGGGGCCCCTACGGGCGGGTCATATTGCCATCCCTACTTGAAATCCCGTATCCCCAATCTCTAGATGCCCCAAGAAGCAAAAAAACAAAATTTTCTTTTTATTTATTTGGTGTGTAAATTAATAAATGTGATTTTCTTAAGTTTGGTGTGTATAAGTAATTAATGGTGTGACACTGCTCTTTAACTATGAGGGTGGGTTTAACTTAGATAGGGACAGTTTTATAAATTAAGAGATGTAGTATCGATTTTGTAAATACTTTTCTTTATAATTATAAGATTGTCACACATTACAATACAAATAAAATAAGGATAGCGAAGTCACATCCCCTTCACCATCTCCTTCGGTGTAGTTGTAGGATCTTTTTTTTTTTTGGAACTCGGGGTGTTCCCAACCCTTTGGGTCAGGACTAATCCCCGAGGGTGCGACGTGAACCCGCAACCCGTCACACCAGGTAAGTCCGAGTAAACCTGTGTGGGGTTGGCCCCAAAGGAGGAGTGAGAGATGAAACCTAGGACCTCCCACTTGGGGAAAGGCCCAAGAACCACTGGTCCACCTGGGATGGGATTTGATATGGCGATAGTCAAACCAAAACTATCTGGTGATGGGTTGATGTGGGACATGTGGTGATAAAAAGGGGGAAGATATTAAATGGAGAGAAGTCAAAAAACAGGGGGAAAATGAAATGATTTCTTTCCTTTTATCGCCACATGTCGGACTAAAACCATCACCGGATGGGTTTGGTCTGGCTATTGCCAGATCAAATCCCATCCCAGTCCACACCTTTGGGGTTCAGTTGTATATCTTTGTTAGAGCATTCAGCATTCCTAGCAGCCTTTTAGTTATTTTAGTGAGCCAAAACACTAAAAATTACAAAAAGGGGTCTACAGCATACTCTTCAAAATACTGGTGAGTACTGTCCACTTTTTTTTTTTTGGAGAAAGAAATATTCATTACTGAGAATCGTTCATTACATGGTTCAAACCAGGAGCCACTGCAACCCCACCATTCTCAGACGAATAGGACCGAATACTAGATTGTAAAGCTAATTGAGCCTATCCATGAGCCTCCTCATTTTCAACTCGGTTAACAAACTGCAAGGATATATGAGGAATCTTAACTCTCAAACGAGTGATATCCTCCATTACTGCAAAAATTTCCCAAGGAATAGGCTGGTTGGGTTGAGTGAGCATATCGACCATTCCCTTGGAATCTGACTGAATGATAACGTGATCCCACTTGAAAGCAATAGCTGAGGAAATACCCAACCGAATAGCCGAGGCTTCCGCAAGAATAGCTGAACCACCTGTCAAGGGGAGAGCTTCCTTGTGAAGACAGCTACCTGCACTATTGAAAGCTACCATTCCAGCCCCCGCCGCACACCCTGATAGAACAGCAGCGCCATCAACTTTAATTATCACCCTGGGATTCAAAATCAGATCCCCTGCCACGGCATTTGCTGCTTGCACACTGGACGAGATGGGTATATTCGATCTTCCCCCTGATAGCCACTCATCACCAACATAATTGGCATAATCCACAGCTTGGCTTGGGTTTGGAATAGCACCCCGAAATAACACATCATTCCGAAGTTTCCATATGCTGCAGATCACCGAGCAGAAACGGACCGCAAGGTCTTTGTTCCCCGTTAAGTATTCTTGATTTCTTGACCATCCCTTCCACCACGCTAGTAAGGACGAAGGGATAGAATCCAGCATTCGAATGGATAATTGAGAACCAAACCAAATCAAGCGCGAGCAAGGGCACCTCAAGAACAAATGAGTAGTAGATTCAGGTTCCTCATGGCACAATGGGCAGACCTCATCGACCATCATGTGCCTTCTTCTCAGATTGTCTGCTACTGCCAGAGCATCATGACAAGCTCTCCATATAAATACTTGGACCTTAGGGGGTATAGGGAGCTTCCATAACTGAGACCAAAATGGATCTCTTTCCATCATCTGAGCTGAACTGGACGAGGGTATACTCTGGTGGATAAGCTGTTGAGCATGATGAGCTGCTGAACTGACTTTAAAGATCCAATTCTTTGAGAAATGCCAAACAAGACGATCTGGAACTCCTTGATTACTGATGCCCAATTTGCGGATCTCCCTCACCGTGTCTGAGCTAAACAGGCAGTCTAGAGTTTGTAAATGCCATTCGTTTCGACCTGGGACCATAAGGGAAGACACTCGAATGTCTAAAATCTGGATTCCTGGCTTTGGGATAGGTGCGAAATTCGGCTGGTTTGGGATCCACGGATCTTTCCATACCTTCACACTTTCACCAGACCCTATTTGCCATCGAAGCCCTTTTGTAAGCAATTCTCGGCCAGCTAGTAGGCTTCTCCACCCCTACGACGGTCTACCACCAACTTTTGCTGCATAAAACTCCGACTTCGGAAAGTAAATTGCTTTCATAGTTCTTGCCCAAAGAGAATTAGGCTTCATGAGCATCCTCCAACTCTGTTTGGCAAGGAGTGCTGAATGAAAAGCACTAAGGTTTCTCATACCTAAACCACCATCACTTTTTGGTCTGCAAAGTTGTGCCCATGATAACCAATGAATCTTTCGGTCTCCCGATTGACTCCACCAAAATCGAGCTGTCGCAACTTTGATCTCCTCTAGAATTCTGCCCGGTAATTTGAAGCAACTCATTATATAGGATGGGATAGCCTGGATCACTGCCTTTATCAAAACTCCGCGCCCCGCTTGCGATAGAAGTGAACTTGTCCATCCTTGCATTCTTTGGACAACGCGCTCTTTAATATAATCAAATATTTGAATTTTTGAACGCCCAAAAAGAGCCGGAGCACCAAGATACTTACCACTTGAAGCATTAGCCTTGATTCGAAGAAATTGCCGAATCATGTGTTGGAATCTACCGGGAGTATTTGCACTAAACTGGACCCCTGATTTGTTGTAGTTAACTACCAGCCCCGAAGCTTTCCCAAACTCATCCATCATTGTCTTGAAAGAGGCAGCCTCATCAAAGTTAGCTTTTAAAAAAACCATACAGTCATCTGCAAAGAATAAATGTGATAGAGTTGGAGCCTGTCTAGCGATCCGAATACCACTCAATCCCCTATTCAAATTAATCGACTGAGATTCGACTGAGATAAAACTTCCGCGCACAACAAAAACAGATATGGAGATAAAGGGTCCCCTTGACGGAGACCCCAAGACGGTTTGATGAAACCATGGGGTTGCCCATTAATGATAACCGAGTAACAGACTGAGCTAATACACTGTCTAATCCATGCTATCCATTGGGAGCAAAATCCCATTCGATCCAAAGTTGCAAACAGAAATGGCCATTCAACACTATCATAGGCTCGAGTAAGATCGAGTTTAATGGCCATCCTCCTATCTGCTCCCTTGGTCTTCTTTTTGAAGTAATGACTCACTTCATGTGCGATAAGCACATTCTCCGAAATGTGCCTACCCGGGACGAAGGCAGATTGAGCAGAATTAATCAAGTGGGGGAGGAGATCACGCAGCCTTGTCGCCAATAGTTTGGCTATAACCTTATAAACAACATTACACAAACTTATAGGCCGGAAATGGGTCATATCTTCAGGGTTTGGGATTTTGGGGATCAGTTCGCCAAATCTTCATATCTCCCTTCCTTTTTGTGGTCCCACACAAATAATAAAATAATGTTTCTCTCTCCCTTCCTTTATTATGGTCCCACACAAATAAATAAAACAATGTTTCTCTTCCTTCTTTTTTTGTTTTCCCACACAAATAATAAAATAATGTTTTTTTTTTTTTTTTGTTAAATTGGTAAGGTTGCGGGGAATGTTTTTAAAAAATGGATAACCAAAATAGAAAAAAAAAGAGTTTTGGCTATTTTGGTGAGGCGGCTAGGAATGCTCTTAGAGCATTCCTAGCAGCTTTTGGTCATTTTGGTGAGCCAGATAGCTAAAAAACGCTAAATATCGCCCCCAGCAGCCTCACCAATTTGACATTTTGGGTTTGGTGAGTGTACAATACTCACCAACTTTGGTGAGTGACTGTACACTCACCAAAGTTAAATATCTCTCTTCCCCTCCATCTTTGTGGGCCCACACAAATAAAATAAAGGTTTCTCTCTCCTTTTTTTTTTAAAAATTGTGGAAGTGACACAAATTATAAAATAATGAGAGTTTTGACTATTTTGGTAAGGCTGCTGGGAGTGTTTTAAAAAAGTGGCTCACCAATATGACTTTTTGTGAGTTTTGGATATTTTGGTGAGTAAAATTTGATGAGGCTGCTAGGAATGCTCTTAGAGCATTCGGTTATTTTGGTGAGCCAAATGGCTAAAAAGTGCAAAAACTTTTTCCAGTAGCCTTACCAAAACTCAGCAAAATAAAGATTTGGGTTTGGTGAGTGTTTGGTGAGTTACTGTACACTCACCAAAGCTAAAATTTCTCTTTCCCTCTTTTTTTGTGGGTCCACACAAATAATAAAATAAAGGTTTTTCTCTCCCTTCCTTTATTGTGGTCCCACACAAACAATAAAATAAGGCAGCGGATCCTCTCGAGTTCTAACCGGGTGGACTCTCTCCGATTGTGACGTGGCAGCGTTGGCAGGCGACGTGTGGCCACAACAATGAGCGGGAAACCAAATTTCGGAACTTAGGTTTTGAGGGCTGCTTCCGTTAACGTCTGTTATCCCGTACCCCCTAACACTAACGCCTAACCCATTTTCTCATTTGTTAGACTTAGAGAAAGAAATTTCGAAAGGACAGAACAGAAGCTCTTGCTTCGGCAATCTAAGTCTAAAGGAAGAAAGAAATTTATTTTCTTACTCTTGGAAGCTCAACCCAACCCTAACCCCCAAACCCTCTCATCTAAGGGAAGAAGAAAGCTCGTCTTCAACATCTGCTACTCCGAAGGAAGCTCGCCCCCAAACCCTCTCATCTGCTGCTCCGAAGGAAGCTCGTCTTCTACTTGCCGGCTGCGATTTCGAGTGGGAGTAAGTTTTCTCTCTCCCTCCTTCTTTCTCTCTCTCGTCTTCCTCAATGTTGTAACCCTAAAACCAGGGAAGCATAGTGGTCTCTCACCCCTCTCTCTCTCTCTCTCATGTGAACTACAGACCACCCCAATTTATTTGGCTCTGTAAATTCCAAAAAGCCCTAAAAAGCCAAGCTCCTCTCCCTCTGGTTTTCCTTCAACGACCTCCATTCAACAACAGAGGTACCAAAGGCTCTTGAGTTTTTCCTTTTGTTTCTTTAAATATTTTCAGTAAGATTGTATTTCATTCCCTTCTTCATTGGATAGATCATTTGGTATTTTTTTGTTAATTTCCTTACAATGTCTGCTTGTTTTTGGGTGATTTTATTTATCAGAAACTAACATTTAATCCAATTCTGAATACCCACTTCGATTTACTCCATCTTTAGATCTCTAGGGGAATTTTGATCGAGTTTTGGGTCTAATTCGAGTAATTATTCATGTTACAAGATTTCTCCATGGATGAGTGCAGCAGCATCTAGGGTTGATTTCGACGGAAACGTTTCCGTATATGCTTATGGAATTAGAGTTATTGTGCAGCAGCATCTAGTATATGCTTATGGAATTAGAGTTATTGGGCATTTTATTGTCTGTAAAGGAATAAAGCTTGTTCTCCTGGTATATGCAATGACCTGTGAAATGGAAGCAATGTAGATATATATTTGTGTAATAACTAAGGTTTGTTGATCATCCCCTACATCCCAAAAGAAAAAGAAACAAATACCTACTTGTCTATGTGGAGGATTTGAGTTACCGCAAGAGTAACACAAAAACTGTATTTGGACGATAACTAGATAAACCATAGATGATACAGATAGTTGTCATGGAACTACCATTCAAGAGGTTCTCAAGTCACCATAATCTATGACTTAAGGGCGGTTTGTGATCCTTATACACCCCTGTCAACTTGACGGATTCTAAATAAACTGATATAAGGAATAAAAAATGATGTTGAGCCAGAAATAAAAAGTCTCACATTGTTTGAGAAACTATTGCTAACCAGGTGGTAACATATGAAACACAAACTATAACCTGTATTTTTGTGATATAGTACTTATTGGGTTTGTATCATTTTGGAGGTAGAGTTTATTTTTTCGTGTGCTCGAATCATATGATTCCCATGGGTTTATGCTATTTTGTTAAGTGTTGGGATTTTGGAATAAAGTTTCTTTTGCAACCCTTACTAATTGAAGGAACATATCCAACTACTCACTAGCAGATGTTATAACATATTGATTCTTGAGTGTCTTGATTAGCTTCTCATGCTATTGTGACACTGTCTTGCCAGTTTGTGGGTGTTTCCCCCTTCCAAGTTCCAACATTATTTTTAAAGCTTGGAATCTGCAACCTGCAATATACCCTTCAATATATTTAAGATTTTTGTGTTTTCCCTAAACACACACAACACACAATATTTTTATTACTTTGCTACATCAACATGTTAGCGTAGTAACTCTGTAGTATGAATTAAACCATTTGCTCTGTATTTTTGGGACCATTTGAAATATTTTTATTTTATTCTCTCTTTTTGTAGAGTCCAAATTTTATTGTTGGATGATTACCATTTTTTTCTTTTGAAGGAACATAACAAATTGGATAGCCATTGTGAAAAAGGTATGAATAGTGGGATTCAAGCAGCACGCAAGTTATCATTTGACATTGAAGAAAGTATAGAAATACCAAAATCAATTAGGGAGGAGGGGAATGCGTGTCATATTGTTGTTGAAAATGAATCTAATGAAGATACATCTGAAAGTATTGGTATGCTAAATCCAACAGTTGGGATGGACTTTGAAACAGAAGAAAAGACTTTTGAATTTTATAACTCTTTTGCGAGAATGGCTGGTTTTAATGTTAGGAA
Source organism: Tetracentron sinense (assembly GCA_015143295.1). Taxonomy (NCBI): domain Eukaryota; kingdom Viridiplantae; phylum Streptophyta; class Magnoliopsida; order Trochodendrales; family Trochodendraceae; genus Tetracentron; species Tetracentron sinense. The sequence goes on along the minus strand of CM026572.1, from coordinate 30,760,540 downwards.
GGAATTGATCAACAAGATCAAGTTTGGTGTGGTGAGTAGTAGAAAATTTTGTTATTCAAGGGAATGAATTAGAAAAGAAGATAAAAGGAAGGTGACACATCATCGTGATGCAACGAGGGTTGTTTGTAAGGTACACATGGTGGTTACATTGTAAGAGAATGGTAAATATTTCATTACTAGGTTAGTACAAGGTTACAATCACCATTGTATCCCAAAAAAAGCATACATGTTGAGGTCACATAGAAACATTAGTGTTGCTCAAGCTGCTCAAGCAAACTTAGCAGACAGTGTTGGCATTGCACCTAAGACAACATATGACTTGATAAGTGTACAAGTAGGGGGCAAGATAATGTTGGATTTCTTCTTGTAGGCTACAAAAATTACATCTGGTCAAAGCGAATGAGATCAATGGAGAAGGGAGATGTCGGTGTCGTAATGCAACATTTGCAGACAATGACAGTACAAGATCCAGGTTTTATTTATGGCATACAACTTGACTTTGAAGATCAAATAACCAATATTTTTTGGGCGGATTCAAAAATAGTGACTGATTATTAGGCATTCGGTGATGTAGTTTGTTTTGACACAACGTACAGGACAAATAATTATGATAAACCATTTGCATCATTCGTAGGAGTAAACAATCACAAACAAACTATTGTATTTGGTGCGACATTGATATATGATCAAACTATTGCATAATTTGAGTAGGTATTTAAGACCTTTCTTGATGCAATTTCAGATAAAACACTGAAAACAATTCTTACTGACCAAGATAAGGCAATGGCTAGTGCAATAAAGTCTGTTATGCCTACTACATATCACCAGATCTGTGTTTGACATATGTATCAGAATGCTACAAAACACCTCAGTCATATTTTTAGTCAGACAACAACATTTAATGAAGATTTTAGTCGATGCATTTATGATTACGACAATGAATCTGATTTCCTTGATGAATGGAAACAAATGCTGGAGAAGTATGATCTTAGAAACAATGTATGGTAACAACAATTATTTAATGAGAGAGAGAAGTGAGCTTTAGTTTATGGAAGAACTATATTTTGCGCTGATATGAAGAGTATGTAAAGGAGTGAATGCATGAACAGTGTATTTCGACGCTATTTGCATTGTAGTCATGATTTGTTGCGATTTTTTTTCACATTTTCATAGATTCATATTTGATAGACGTAACGCAGAAGCAGCAACAGATATGAAAATGTCATAGACTTTACCAGATTTGATTATGAATGTTACTATGTTGAGTGCGGCAAGGGAAGTTTACACACTGGTGATCTTTAAATTATTTCAAAATGAATTTTACAAGGGAATGAGTTGTACACCCAAATTATTCAGTGAACTTGGAACTCTAGTCACATATAAAGTCTTGTGGGGGAAGGAAAATCGCGAATACACTGTTACATTCGACACAAAAAAGGATATGGTGTTGTGTAGTTGTAAGAAGTTTGAATTCATAGGAATTTTATGTGGACATGTATTGAGGGTAATTGATAATAGGGGTTTACCTGAGGTTCCAGATAGATATATCTTAAAGAGATGGAGAAAGGACTCTGCAATTATCTAAACCCCAAGCATGAGTCTTACAACCATTGAATCCGAAGAAGAGGCTACATTAACATGTCGTTACAAACAATTGATGTATAAGAGCATGAAATTGAATGGCAAGACTGTAGAAAATGAACATGCATTTGAGGTTGTTGTGAAACAGTTAGACTTTGCATGGAAAAAAGTTGAAGAATCCTTCAAAAACATATCCATGAAGGAATCTCAAACAATTGCATTACAAGAGATGGATGTCAACATTGATGATGATGAGTCAGGAAGTATTCATCCTTGTGCCGAAGATGATGATGTTGTTAGGCCAACTCAGGTTAAGGGGGTTAAAAAAAAATGCACGAGGTTGTAAGGGGAGGCCAAGGATGAAGAATTGTTTGGAGAAAAGTGGAACCAAAAGGCGTTCCACTAAGGTACCTTTGGAGAAAAGTGGAACCAAAAGGTGTTCCACTAAGGCACCTTTGGAGAAAAGTGGAACCAAAAGGACTGTAACTAATGCATCTGGTTCCCTAGAGCCCCTAGTCCCTGTCCCTCCACCTAATTAACTTGTACATGTAAGTCTTAAGTTTTTGATTCCATTTAGTTGAAAATCGTAATTACTTTTACTAGTTTTAATGATGTTGCATATGTTTTGATTGTGTTGAGTAGAGATTCATATACCAACCATCTCAGGAGTATTAAATGAATCCATATTTCTGTCAACCACAAGGTTATCAAATGCTTCAACTCATGCACCAACTAAATCCAAGCATGTACCAACCATCTCAAGGATCTATCTTTAACAAATCTCAATTAAGTCAGGTAAACTCGTTGCTTATTAAGCTTTTGCTTATATGACTAATTCTTTTTCTTAATTAATAATGCATTTCATGAAGGTTGATGTCACTCAACAACATTCAATTATCAGGAGTTGCTCACGGGTAGAGGCCATGTCAAATATTGTGGGTGAGTAATTTCCTGGGTTCCTCTAAATTGTGCAAGTACAATTCTTTTGGCGCTTGATTCTAATAGACTTTAGTTATGTTTATAATGCTTTCTTTACTTGCTCCTTTGCTAATGAAAGTTTCAGAGATGGCAGACGAGTTTGTAGAGGTGCTGGAAAAGAATGTCAAAGATCATAATTTGAAGGTCCAACAGCAGCATATATGATTTCATATGGTTTGGAGGGCTGGTATATTAAGCTTTGTATGTTCTACTCTTTGTTTGTTTACTCTTGCTTGCAAATTAAGGATTTCTAGTTCAGCTATAAAGGTGCAGATTAAGGATTTCTTGTTCTGGTTATACAAGTTTGGAATTTAAGGGGAAATTATGGGATTTCAATGGTTTAATCTTTATTTTAAGTAAGCAATAAGTAGTTTTGTACTTTTGTTTGAATTCTCCACTTTAGTTTATGATTTCAGATTTTGTCGAATATTTCAAGCTCTACTCGCCCGTTACTAAAACCCTATTCAAATAGTAATGGTGGATTGACACTTATTTCTGAGGTGGAAGTAAATATGACATGATTTACAGTAATTTTGTTTAAGATGGAAAGAAATATAGAATTAAGTCCATGGATGGATACTACGGTTAACAATTTATAACAATTCTCAGGGATTATGTTCTTGGAGGAGATATTTCTGGTTGTACCAATCTTAGGACTTGTCCTCTTCCTTAGTATCACACCATACCACAAAAAGCAAATGGGAAAACAATGAAATAAATGAATATGTTGCTGGGCATGCTTGTAATACATGGTTGGTACCTACAAGTGAAAATAAACTAAAATGGGTTGATGGGCATGCTTGTAATACACTGTTTTGTTGAAGTTTAGATGGATCCATTAAAGATGGTGTTCTCTTTTGAATTTAATGATGGGTGATTTGTGTTGATATTAAGCTATTTTAACCTAAGATCATTACTTTCTTATATATATTTAAAGAGATTTGGGCAATGCAGGAATACATGAGATTCAATGAAGCATTGGAGAGCAGGGATGGCAGGATTTCTGGGTGTTGTGTTGTTCCAATCTGGTCTATCTATTTTTGAATTGCCTTCTCTGTATATGCGTTGGCTTAAACGAAAGTTCTGAAATATGTTCCATTCTACTTAAATACTTATAGGACTTTGTTCCTTTGTTATTTGGTTGTGAAAATGGGGTACCTAAATTGGTTTGATAGTTTAAGGATTTCGAGCTTGAGATTGCTTATATTTTTATAGGGACCGACCTTGTTTCTGGTGTTTGTTAATCAATTAGGCCTTCATAGCAAACTATCTTCTGTTTAGTATGAGTACTATGTGTCAGCACCCCATTTTTACACCTTCTTTTAACCATGATTAATTAGTTTAAGTGCAGTCTAACCCTAGGACAACCTCACCTAAACCCTAGTTAAAACCCTAGGTAACCCTAGAAAGACCTAAACCAAAACCCTAGGAAGGCCTAAACCTAAACCCTAGGTAGCCCTAGCCTAACCCTAGTGAGCCCTAGGAATACCCAAGCCCTTAGGGCTAAAACCCATAGGCAGCAAGCCTAGGCCCAAACATGGGCCCAAGACCCATAGTCGAACCTAGCAGTAGGGGCCTGGCCCTTTAAATTTTAAATTCTAGAGTATCGGTAATCACTTAACCAACACTCATTTTTTGCCTTATTTTGGAGTGGCGGTAGATGATCTACCGCCACACTTGTTTTGCATGTTTGCAGGCCTGCAGCGCCATCCCTGCACCATCTAGCTCTTCCTGACCACCTCCAGAAGCCCACTCCATAGCCTGAGACCTCCACCCATAACTGCCCTATTCCCCTCTAAGTCCCTAACACCCACTGCCTATAAAATCCACCCCCTCCACCCTTCAATCTCATGCTGAAATCCCTATAGGAAAGCCCTGGTGAAATTCTGAAACCCCCAACACCTTAAACCCTCTAAATCCGAAGGTCCCTTTCCCCTTGCAGCAGCACCATCGTGGGCAGCCACCTCTAGCCAACGTGCAGACAAGCCAGTAGGGTAGGGACACTCCTTACCCCCCCCTCCCCCCCTCTTAGTTTATTTCGAGCATATGTAAACCCCTGGTCCAAGTTCCAGGGGGTTTAGCCCTATTGTGTTAGTTTAGGAGGGGTTCCCTACCTCCTCCATAGGCAGTGGAACCCCATGGACCTCCCACACTCCCACACACCTCATAGACTCTCACACCCCTCCACAAAGTTTCTGGGGGGTCCTCAGTTCATGAGGAACCCCCTAGATGCATCGTGGGATAGCATAGTAGCCATTTTTTTCATTTTCTGAAAATTCGACAGTGTCGGTAGAATAATTATTGACACTGTAAGTCATTCTTTTGCAGAGACCTTAGTTCATGTGTGGTGAGGCCCTGGTCCACTTCCAGGGCCTGTTTTGGGTGCATGGGACTCCCTTCCACCTTCCCTAAACTTCCCATGCCCTGAGATTCAGCTTAACTAAAGGTAAAAAGCATGAAAATGATCATATGCATAATGTCGGCAATTCCAGTGCCGACATTATGCTGTTTTTGAAGTTTGGATATCAGGGCTATTGTGGGCCTCATTTGAGACAAGTCCAAGGCCCAAGATCAGGCCCAGGATGCGTGGCAAGGTCCCTTAACCTTCCCTAGGCCCACCAGCCCACGTGGCACCTCCGCTGACCTCCTCTTGGGACATCAAAGCTGTTGTTCCTGTAAACTAGGAATGGCGGTAATTGGTTCACCGTCATTCCTAATATAAGCTGTATTGAGAATGGCGGTAAAACAATTACCGCCATTCCTCGCTTTATTTGAACAGTGGCCTGCCATGAGGCCTAGGCCCACTCTAAGCCCCTTTAACCCTGGGCACAAGTGTCAAACCCACCTTGGACCCTGACTATGCCTCTAACCGGGGTTAGTTTACCCCCGGTTAATTCTTAACCCTAGTTAAGTTTACCCCTTTTAAAAGTTCCACATAAAATCATAAAAAAAACCCCCAAAAAATGGAAAAACCCAAAAAAGACAAATAAATGAATTGCTAGCCTTTACTTAGCCATAGTTAGTAGTTAACCATGGTTAACTCAACCTTGGTTGGTTTTTAAACCATGGATAACTTGATAAAAATCCCGCAAAATACCAAAAAAATATAAAAAATCCAAAAAAAGACTCACTAGGTTATTTCTTAACTAAGGTTAGTCCCTAACCCTAGTTACACCCTTCTAACCGTGGTTAGACTTTACCCTTATGCACTTGACCTCCCCGGTCAATCAAACCCTAGCCTATGGGCTAGACCCTTGATCACCCTATGCACACACATACATATACCCCTAGCCTTGGCACGGCCTCATGTGCCAAAACTACGCTCGGTCTGATCTCACATTATGAGTACGTAGGCAATCCAACTCGGATTCGACCCTATCCATCTAACTCTCTATCTTTTTTGGATTAGCACTTGATTAAATATTTTGGACATTATAATTAAACTTTGAGATTATATTTGGCTTAAGTTTAGGGAGTAGGTAACCGTTATAAAACGGGGGTCCTGTAGTGCCTAACACCTTCCCCAGGGTTTAATCGAACTTCTTACCCTAATTCTGAATAGACTATTTGCCTTATCCAAAATGAACGACTACCCGGGACCTATCCCTAAGAATGAATAGGTGGCGACTCTCAGTCAAACAAAACCGTTGTGAGAGCGGGGTAAAAATCCATGCTCACACTATGTTGGCAGACTATTTCTGTCTTTCTTTTTATATTTATATCAGATTATATTACTTCTCCAGATCCCAAATTGTTTGTTCATAGTAGGTTATCAAAACTGGCGCATGAAATCTTTTTTGATAAATACCAGAAGGGTTGCAACTGAGACTACCAGACATATGAATCCATATTTATGTTGTGTTAAAAGGATGATAAATACCATCTGGCCAAGTTTCTAGCGACATCATGGACCTTGATCTTAATCATGATCAAGACATGGAAATTGGGATTTTTGAGTTGGGCTCTATGAGTATCAATCCACCAATCCTCCCTCTGTTATTCTATTCAATACAGGATTTTGTAATGGATCAAAATAAAATCCTACTAGGATACTATTACCTATTGAATCTATTGAATAACCCTCTCATCTATTGAATCTTTTTGATGTCTGGAGGCTGGCTCAAAAGCTTAAATATAAGATTATTACCAGCATAGATTTTTTTGATATCAGCAATAACAGATTTGTTGGCAGCTTCCCTTCAGTGGTACTCTCTCTCCCTTCACTGAAGTATCTTGACCTTCGTGATTCCATCAAATCTTGGTTCGAGTTCAGCATCAGTGGTGGTATTTGCTAATAACAACTTTGGGGGATGCCTTCCACCAAGCATTGTCAGATTTGCAAAGACACTGGAGGAACTTTTATTAATTAACACCAACTTGTCTGGGTGTTTGCCGTCGGAGGTAGGTCTTCTCTACAAGCTGAAGGTGTTCAATGTGAGCTTTAACAAGATAGTTGGTCCCATACCTTACAGCATGGCAGGACTGGTTCACATGGAGCATCTCAATGTGGCTCATAATATGATGAGTGGGATGGTACCTGCAAGTGTTTGTGAGTTACCGAATTTGAAAATTTTCACTTTGTCTTATAACTTCTTCTTTGAGGAGGAATGGATTTGCCAGAATCTGACATCAAAAGGCATTGTATTTGATGATTGACGGAACTGTTTGCCAAAGAAGCGGCTTCAAAGGAGCATGAACGCATGTGATGCAATGCTTGAGCATCCTGTTGATTGCTTCGAATATCACTGTGGTGATGCTGGTGGCAGAGCAAAACCTCCATCTTCACCTTCTAGCCATCCTTAAACTTTAACTTTCATATATATATCTTCTAAGATGGTTAATTACACATGTATATGGTATTTTACAACTCCGAATAAAGCACCAATAGAGTGGTTGTAAAGGTCGTTGTAAGTTGTGGGGTTTGTAGAAGTTGATCATTCCCATGTAAATGAATTTTCGTCTTATGTTATTCGTGACTTTTTTTAATTACATGCACGGGTAGCTGAACAAATTCTGGGTTTAGCACTGAACAGAAAAGCATTCCCTGCATCTGCTAAATAGTCGAAAATTCGTCTGCCAATTTGCAGACTGCCATAGCTCTTGAAGGTTCAAACATAATAGAAATTTCATCAAGGGGCATGTATCATAATAGCTATAAATATAATCCTACTAGGATACTCTTGCAACACAAGAGTTGTTCATTACTGCAATGGCGATTATTGGCCTGTGGATTGTGGATCCTTCATCATTAGGTGCTTTTTTTTTTTACATTTTTAATACACCTATTCACGACAAAGTTTACAATTAATTCTATCAATTTACCTAGAATTAGCTCTGAGACCAATCCACCCCTCCCTCATCCTGCCTTCAAATGATTATTGCCACAAACTGCAACTCCCATACAAGAGAGCCCATCTAGCAAACAAGGTTTGATGAGCACAAGCAGCAACTGTAAAGTTTTAAGTTTTAACTAAATCCACCATTCACACCAAACCGAATGGTGTGTTAAATGTTTCCAAATCGACGTTAAGAAAGATTGCATCCCCCTCATAATTCTAAATCCACATTGAGAAAGATTGTACTCCCCCATGTTCCTCATAATTTGACCCCACCTGTTCCTGTACCTAACAACAGAACAACAAGAACCAAACACGAAATTTGCTTCTGTTGCTTGAATTAGTCATTTTCCCTGCTAATTCCCTGTAAAGACTAATCATAGATGCATAGATTCGGCAAAGTATTGTTGCCCTACATACTTTCTGATGTTCACACCCCAAGCCCTGTCATCTTAACATGAACAAAATTTTCCACCTTCCCCTTCCAACCCCAGTGCACATAAAATTATAACTAAATTCAAAAAATTATAACAAGAACAGTAACAACCAAAAATATCAAAATGATTGAATGTAATCCTTGCATTTGCCGAAACATCAACATAACTTTTTCCATTCTTCTCATATGGTTGTCGTTGCTTTCAGACGCCACTCTTTCTCTTGACTTTTGTACTTCGTCTAAACGTTGACTCTGTGACTCCTCCAAATATTCATCAACCCATTGCACAAATCCATTACAATTTTGACTTTCATCCTAATTATAGAAAATTATGGAGGAAATCATTAGTAGAACACTTGGCTAATTAATAAAATGGGAGCAATTAACTTACTAAAATTTATCAAATAAAAATATTAATAAAATGAAACACACATTACACTGCAATGCATAGTACTCTCTTCCACGATTGCGAGTTGTCCTTGCTTTTTTCACTAAGCATGGTTTACGACGCCGGTAGTTATATAACCTTTCGGGATTGTCGTGACTTAAGTTTCCTATAGACGTCATTTATCTTATACACATCTGTTAGACAATTAAGCAATACTTGAAATATTAAATTGAGAAGATGTAAGCTCATATTGATGATTAAAATTCAAAGCATATTTTACCATAATAAAGGAAATAAAATTTCAATTCTCTGTAACCTTGAATCAACGAATAGTAAAGCGTAGAATAGATTTTAGGTGACGGAGATAGGTTTCCATGTTAGATAATAACATAACCAATACAGATAATCACGGAAACTAAATTCGAAAACGACATTGAGGTTTATCATCACTTTTAAAGAGTGATGCAATAGAAACTGGAAACAAGGTTTCAGCAAGATACTAAATGAAATGGAAGATAACAGTTATACCACTGAAGAGTCACAAACGTTTCTATTCAACCAATCGTTGAAGAGGCCCTTCACAATAAGTAAAGCAAGCAAATAGAAATCAGAAAATGATGAGCCGCAAAATTTAAATGTAATCCTTGGTAACAACTGATCAAGCTAGGAAAAAATCCAAAGAATTTCTAAATAATCTGTTGAATGCATTATTTTACCACCATCAACAGCATTAAGCTAGTAGATCTTGGCCAGGTTGAACCAATTCAGAAGATTCTACTCATCCAATGTCTAACAATCCTGACATTTTCCACGACCAGTCATATTTGCTTTGACATTTCAAAGAATGCAACAATTCAGAGGACTTCGATCATGCCAGTTCTGGCCTAGGAGGTTTTAGATGGAAGTGGAACAATTCAAACCACAGGTCAGCAACCTTAGCATGACATCGACATGCACACAACAGTGATAGTTGGTCATCTCTAATCTTGACAGTCTACAGGTACATTTCCTCAAATTTCAATGGCATGAGTACAATCATAGTCTTATACTTTTATTTAACCCTAACTGGCAACAATAAACAATACCGACCAATTCTGTATTACAGACTTGGATATAAGAAAAAGCATTACTCTTGAATTGCCTATTAACTGCTTTGGGCATCAAGTCTATAACTTACATAAGTTTTCACCAAAAGATAAGAACCATCTCCTCAATTCAATAGTCCAAACTTCTAATACAAAAAAACAAAAAAAAAATCAATTGTATCAATCAACTCAAAAATCCGAATTTCTTATAAAAGTAAATCAGAATTTCAGGTTTGTCAATCACTCAAAAGTTTGAACTTCTTATAAAAATAGATCATAATTTCAAGTTTATCAATCAACTCAAAGTTTTGAACTTCTTAAACAAAACCCAAATGTTGGTTTTTGATAAATAAAATCACTCAAAAACAAGTAGCCATTGTAAGAAAATTAACAAAAAAATATCAAATGATCTATCCAATAAAAGGGGAATGAAATGCAATCTTACTGAAAATATTTGAAGAAACAAAAGGAAAAACTCAAGAGTCTTTGGTACTTCTGTTGTTGAATGGAGGTCGTTGAAGGAAAACCAGAGAGAGAGGAGCTTGGCTTTTTAGGGATTTGGAATTTACAACGCTAAACAAATTGAGGTGGTATGTAGTTCACATGAGAAAAGAGAGAGAGAGAGGGGTGAGAGACCACTACGCTTCCTTGGTTTTAGGGTTAGTGATGAAAAAAACAACATTGAGGAAGACGAGAGAGAGAGAGAGAGAGAGAGAGAGGGTGGGAGAGAGAAAACTTACTCCCACTCGAAATCGCAGCCGTCAGGTTGAAGACGAGCTTCCTTCGGAGCAGCAGATGAGAGGGTTTGGGGGGCGAGCTTCCTTTGGAGCAGCAGATGTTGAAGATGAGCTTTCTTCTTCCCTTAGATGAGAGGGTTTGGGGGTTAGGGTTAGGTTGAGTTTCCAAGAGTAAGAAAATAAATTTCTTTCTTCCCTTAGACTTAGATCGCCGGAGCAAGAGCTTCTGTCCTGACTTTCTGAAATTTCTTTCTCTAAGTCTAACAGATGAGAGAATGGATTAGGCGTTAGTGTTAGGGGGGTACGGAATAACAGACGTTAACGATAGCAGCCCTCAAAACCCAAGTTTCGAAATTTGGTTTCCCGTTCATTGTCGTGGCCACATGTTGCGTACCAACGCTGCCACGTCACAATCGGAGAGAGTCCACCCGGTTAGAACTCGAGAGGATCCGCTGCCATAAAATAATATTTTTCTCTATGCCTTTTCCGTTTTCCACACAAATGATATAATATATATATATATATATATATATATATATATTTATTTTTTTTTTACTTTTTTTTATTATTATTATTTTTATTTTTTTTGGGTTAAAATATGAGTTTTGACTATTTTGGTGAGGCTGCTAGGAATACTGTTATCGGGCAAAATAAAGATCCCACGAGCCCAAATCCACCAACGGAAACGTTATTACGTGCAGATTTACCTTTATTGATTAGGTGGGTCCGGATCCCACTTTCCCCCTTTCAGACTTTATTTTCTAGATGCGACTACACCATCACCTCCATGGAGAGGAAATCCTCTAGTCGGCACTTAATGCCAAATTTGGTATAAGGGCCGACATGCTCATTTAGATGCTAACACCTTAAAGCAATTTCATTTAATGCACAAAACGGCTCTCATGTCTATGTTATAAGAGGATTTCTTTAAATAAAGGTTAAATAAATAATTAAGCATCTTTATATTTATATATATTAGCGGGTGACACTTGAGATGCACGTGAAAGCGAGGAGAAGGAGTTAACCATAATTAATAGGAGTTAAAAGGAACATGTTAACCCACGGGTGTGATTGAACTCTCCCCGAGTTTAATCGCAATTGACTGTGATTCTATTCTTTAAATAGATATATGAGGATAGTTTGAGAATTAAAGTAAAACATTAAATTAAAGTTTTGTTTTATATAAGAGTAGTTCAAGAATTTTGGAAAATTCGGGCTGCGCATGCTTGCCTCTCCCATTATAATAGTAAAGATATAAAAAAAATTATTCCTATGTTCAAAACGTTGATTGAATCTTTTGTAATTCCAAAACTACATTCTACATAATGAGCCCTTAAAACGTGATAAAATTTTACAAAATTCTAAAACTACCCTTTACATTATGAGCCCTTGAAAACGTAAATAAAATCCGTAATTTTTTTTTTTTGATAATCGTGGATATCCTGAACCTTGAAAGCTCTGACTAACCCCACAGGCTACATAAGGAATACCCTCACACCATGCAACCATTATTGAGGGGAGCTAGGAATCGAACTCAAGACCTCCGGGTTTACGATTCATCCAAGTGACCACTGAGCTATACCCTCAGGAGTTCGCAAAATTCTCAAACTGCCTTTATCATAATCATTATATAAGACAAACACTTAATTAAATGTTGCTTAATACCCATATTACCCCTCACTCATCAATCTATTAGGCTTGAAATTCTCTACTGTTATAACCGGATTTCATGGAGTCCGATTACACCATTGAGGTCGTCATGTGTCCCTTTTAACACTCTTTAACTATGGTTAAGATTCACCCACGTCTAAGATTCACACATTTATAATTGGATTTTAGAAAGAAGAAAAAAACCTAGGAATTAGTGAATTTTAACTAGGATTTAAAAAAGTTAGTATTTTTTTCTTCTAAAATCAAGTATAGGTGGGTGAATTCTACTATTATAACCGGATTTCATGGAGTCCGATTACACCATTGAGGTCGTCATGTGTCCCTTTTAACACTCTTTAACTATGGTTAAGATTCACCCACGTCTAAGATTCACACACTTATAATTGGATTTAAGAAAGAAGAAAAAACCTAGGAATTAGTGAATTTTAACTAGGATTTTAAACAATTAGTATTTTTTTCTTCTAAAATCAAGGATAGGTGGGTGAATTCTAGGGGTAGATGAATCTTAACCATAGTTAAGGGGTGTCAAAAGAGACACATGACAACCTCAAGGGCGTAACAGGACTCCAACTTTGGTTAAGATTCACTGACTCCTAGGATTCAACTTATTCTTGGTTTTTAAAAAAAAAATTAATTTCTTTTAAACCTTGATTAAAATTCACTAATTACAAGGGTTAATTTTTTTTTCTTCTAAAAGCCAAGTATAACTGGATGAACCCTATGGGTGGGTGAATCTTAATCATAGTTAAGTAGTGTTAAAAGGTACACATGACGACCTCAATGGCATAACCGGACTCCTCACTCTCCTGACAAAATGCTCCGAAAAAAGAACGTGTTGCTAGGGTCCCGCCCGTCCCTTTTCTTTGCTATACCCAAAATGTCTCTAAAGCTTTTTGGTTCTTAAAATGTCCCAACATCATATTTCAATAAACAACATGTCTATACTAAAAATAAGCAACATATCTTTCATAATTTTTTTAATCCAAAATGTCCCTCAAGTTTCTATACCTAAAATATTTCTCAAAATTTTTTTATCGAAATGTCCTCACTTACATACCAGGGCTTTGTCCTAGTGGTAGTGTATCCCTTGCTTTGGGGGAGGTATCGGGTTCCATTCCCGAAAGGGTGGGAATTTGTATATACTCTCCACTCACCCACTAACTGTACATATAATAACACCTAACTAGCGTTGCGGCCTAAACGTATATCTCGAACCCAAAAAAAAATAAAAATGCTCTCACTTGGGTCCCTCTTCGGAATCTTTTTCCCCTTCCTCTCTCCCACATGCTGCCCACTAGTTACTAATAAAGAAGATTAGTTCAAGCAAAGAATCAATAATGTTAAGGTCCTGATTCTTTTCTGCGCCTCTATAAGCTGCCATGTGTACCATTTGTCCCCTTTAATTGTGGTTAAGTTTAATAAGCTTTAAGGTTAAAAAGTATATATGTAACGCGGGCTTGTGAAGCCCCCTTTAATTATGGTCAAGATTAAATTTTTTTTTCCCTAAAACTAAGTTTAGATGGATGAACCTTAGGGGCGAGCGAATCTTAACCATAATTAATGGGTGTTAAAAGGAACCCATGACAATTTGTAAAACCCATTTAACAATGGTTAAGCATAATCAACCTAAAATTTATGTTTTTGTTTTTTAATTTTTTACTAAAGTGAATGAATCTTAACGACTCACTTTAAATGTGATTAATCATAATCAACCTAAGGTTAATAATTTTTTCTAAAGTGAATGAATCTTAACCACTCACTTTAACAGTGGTTAATCATAATCAACATGAAGGTTAATATTTTTGTCCAAAGTGAGTGACTCTTAACCACTCACTTAAACTCTGGTTAAGTATAATCAATTTAAGGCTAATATATATATTTTTTAATTTTCACTCACTTTTAAAAATATTAATCTTAGGTTGATTATGCTTAACCACAGTGAAAGGGGGCTTTACAAGCCGCCATGTGCCCATTTTAATTTCCACTAACTGTGATTAAGATTCATCACCCCAAGGTTTCATCCATATAATCTTGAATTTTTAAAAAAAGAATATTAATCTTAAATTGATTAAGCTTAATCACAATTAAAGGAACAAATGAGACACATGGTGGCCGTAAAGATGCACGAAACGAGCGCGGGAAAAATCACGACCCTAACATTATTTAGCCTTTATTTGAACAAATCATTTTATGTAGTATTGCTCAATTACTTATTTATTCTTCATTTAAACTAATCCTCTTGAAACAGAGAGATGAGAGACGTTTTGTGCATTAAATGAAGTCGTGTGAAGTGTTAGCATCGATAATTGAGCATGTGTGCCCATAATACCAATTATAGTATTAGGTGCCGAGAGGAGATTTGCACTCACCTCCATGGTGCTGATATGGTGTATCCATGGTTAATTTATTATTATTATTATTTTATTTTTATAACGTACTAGGGGGTGGCACGTGCGATGCGTGTAAGAGCGAGGGAAAAGAGTTAACGACACCCGATTGAACTCGCTAGTGGCACGTGCAATGCACGTGAGAGCGAGGGGAATGAGTTAACCAAAGTTAATGGGAATAAAAAAGAGCACGTGTTAACCCACGGGTGTGATTGAACTCTCCCCGAGGTCAATCGCGAATGGCTGTGATTCTAAATACATAGATGACAAGGGTAGTTTAGGAATTAAAGTAAAACATTAAATCAAATGTAAGGGTAGTTTGGGAATTAAAATAAAATATTAAAATATTAAATCAACGTTATGTTTTTATATAATGATAATTTGGGAATTTCAGAAAAATCATCTACGCATGCATCTCTCATTATAATAGTAAAGGTAAAAAAAGATAATTTGAGAATTTCGAAAAATCATCTTAGGCATGCCTCTCACATTATAATAGTAATAATGATACTGCGTATATTAGGGAGTTATTTTATCGAGTCTAGTTGGAGGGTGAGCGATAAAGAAAGAGTGCTAACTACGCATCATTTCACACCCCACCCCCTCTTGCGTGAGTGATAGGGGTGTGGCTTTCAATGGAAGAGGTAGGTACTAATCCTACCCGGTACGAGTAAGCTAGCGCTTACCTTGCCCAAGCTAATTACCTACCGACTGTCTGACTCTATTAAGATTTTCATTACCAAAAACTACACATCATTTCTAAAAGGAAAGTTATTGTGTACACGGTACGCCTGCTCTTGGTCCATCGGCCATCCGCTCGAGAATGAAGTGGATCTACCGTTTAATGCATGTCAGGCCATTAATTTTAGCACGTTAGATTTTCAATTCGACGGGTCAAGTACTTAACCCACTATCGGGCTCAAGAATTAGAAAATTCTCCAAAAAAAAAAAAAAATCAAAGATTATCAAGACTTCTGTAGCACCAGAAGACCTTTGATTAGAAGATGTCCATGATGTATATCAGTTTTTCAACTGATTTAAATTCATAAATAAGACTCTTGATATTGTATACTAGAGTCATATTAGCTCAAAGATTAGGATTTGTTCTGGTCTCACCAGAGAGGTCTCATCTCACATGCCACCACGTGTTTCTTTTAGCACATCTTAATTGTGGTTACAATTTTACTAACTCTTAAGATTCAACCATGTAACCTTTATTTTAAAAAAAAAATTAAAAGTAAAATTTCATAAGAATTAAAATTTCTTAACAAGTATTAAAGATCTGTTAAAGGGGCTTCTAGTCTAGGTCCTTCTAGTCTAGGTAGACGGTTTTGGTCCGGCGAGAGTCAGATTCCGGTCTCCCCCTATTTAATAATTTCGGAAAAAGATATTTACTCGCCATTTAATAATTTCAGAAAAAGATATTTACTCGCAAAATCCGGTCCACCTAATTAATAATTTCAGAAAAAGATATTTACTCGCCAGACCAAAATCCGGTCCACCTATTTAATAATTTGGTCCCCCTAATTAATAATTTCGGAAAAAAAATATTTACTTTCATATTACTCACTTTCTACGAACGACCAACATTACTCCCCCACGCGAGGCACATGGTTAGAGTCGTAAGGCAGTTCACAAATCACAATATCAATAACCTTATAATAAAAAAGCATAAACTGTCTTTAAACAAAAAAAAAATCATTACGCCAAACCAAAACCTGGTCCCTCTATTTAATAATTTCGAAAAAAATATTTACATTTCATAATACTCCCCCACGCTAGACACATGGTTAGAGTCGTTAGGCCGTTCACAAATCACAATATCTATAATCTTATAATAAAAAAAGCATAAACTGTTCTTTAAACAAAAAAAAATCATAATACATATTATATAATATAAATTTCACTTTTTTCTCTTCCTTGTAACTTTTTTTTAAAATTATTATACTTCGTAATTTTTCACTTAAATTTATATTTATTTCTAAAATGCCATTTTTACCTTTCATATCTACTTTTTATTTACTTTTCATCTATGTTTTAAATATTAGTGTCAATTTTGGTATTTCTTTTTTCACTTACATTTTGTCAATTTCCAATTTATCCATCTAAATTTTACTTGTTATTTTTAAAAGCTATTGAATATATTTATATAATATGTCATAAAGAGTTTAAGATCTTAAACAAGGATAGTAACCATTTCAACAACCAATCGCCTTCTTTCCCTTTAGAAGAGTAATCAAGTCTCAAGTATGTGTCTTTTGCATAGCACTCAAGTCCTCGTCCATGACCTGCTGCTAATGCGGAACAAGAGATGCCTCTCGATACGTTGTAATAGGGAGCCAAAAAACGTGAGTGCCCTTGACGTGATACAGCACAAAACATTCATACCATAATTTTAAAGGTATTTGAAAAGATGAGATTATTTCTATTTATTAATTTAAGATTTTTAAAATATTAATGTCATTAGGCCTATATTGAAAGGCTGCTGATTTTTTGAAGGAGAATTCTATGATAAAATATTACTTTAATCTTTATGTTATATAATGTTGAATATTATTTTAATATAAAGCACATATTTGTGTGTACTTCAGTAAATATTATTTGAATTCCAACACGTTTCATGTACCTTTTTTTTTTTTTAGGGTCTTTTTTTCTACCTGTTCTTTTGTAACTTTGATTGGTTTTGGTTCAGATTTTGAGAAAATCTTTTTATACTATGTTTGTTTAATTATTTAGGGCAATGATAACATCACTTTCTTTCAAACTCACTTTCTTTATGGACCAAACACGTGTTACTGTTTTCCACTAGAAGAATGACACATGCTTTCTACTAACACTCTCTCTAATCAAAATGAAATAGTCTTAAAAGAAAGTGATGCTAACATTATCCAATTATTTAATAAGGCATAACTATGACAAGGGATAGCTACCCTGAAATTATAAAAAATTTATATTATTTTATAGGGCATAGCTATTAAGCGATGAACTTTTGAAAATAATATATATATATGTTCATGTGTTATTTAGTTATTTAATGAAGCATAGCCACAATATCCTTAGAATATGGATGAAATGTAGGGACAAATAACCCACAAATTCGGTCGTAATTTTTCTTTTAGGCATTCCATCATTGAATTCAAAATATTTTGTACTCATCTAATCATTCTCTACAAAATCATTGATAGTATATTCAATCAACCATTGCTTACCCTTACAAGAAAATCCTTGCTCGCCCATGTAAAGAAGAGTATTTTCGTTTATCAAAATTAAATATTTTTAAAATATTAATTACATTAGATGAGTTTTGAGAGAGTATTTTTTCACGAGGAAACTCTAATAAAATTGTAAGCTAATTTTGTTATATTATATAATAGAGTAATGCTTAATGGACCCATGGGTCCATTTTATACCTTATTCCGTGTCCTCGTGTCCCTTTTAACATCTCTTTAACCCGGGTTAAGCTTAACAAAATTGAGACTAAGATATATATATATTTTTTTATTAAAAAAAACCATAGTTGAATTTCTTAACCCTAGGGGTGAGTGAATCTTAATCACAGTAGGTGGAATATTTAAATTTGGAGATCAGATCATATCCAATTGCGATTGACCCAGGAGAGTTCAATCACATAGGTGTCATGATTTACTTGGAGGGTTAAAAAACAAATCACGACACAAATGCAATAATAATAATAAAGATAATATATATACCGTCTTTACTATTATAATGCGAGAGGCATGCGTAGATGATTTTTCTAAAACTCCCAAATTATCCTTATATAAGAACAAAACATTGATTTAATGTTTTACTTTAATTCCCAAACTATCCTTACCTTCGATTTAATGTTTTACTTTAATTCCTAAACTATCCCTTGCCATCTATCTATTTAGAGTCACAGCCAATCGCGATTGATCTTAGGGACAGTTCAATCACACATGTGGGTTAACACGTGCTCCTTTTAATTCCTATTAACTGTGGTTAACTCCTTTCCCTCGCTCTCACATGCATTGCATGTGCCACTAGCGAGTTCAATGAGTGTCGTCAACTCCTTCCCCTCGTTCTCACGTGCATCGCACGTGCCACCCATTAATTTTTTTAATACAAACATCAATCAGGGACTATTCCAAGCCCCGGTAGTTTTTTTTCTTTTTCTTAGGACTTTGCTACTGTGACCGCATTAGGGCCGAGACCTCGCGCATGAGCAATCGGAGACTATTCCAACGCCCTTAGTCAAGCCTTCTATATCGCTGAAAAAAAACTCTCAAAAAAAAAAAAAAAGATCTCCTAAACCTGTCCCCTGTTGAAACCAAAAGGATCGTTCTCTCTTTGGAGTTTGGTCTACAAGTCAATACGAGCGTCAGTCTCCGAACCTCTGAAAGTCATCTCTAATGGCGATTTT
This sequence comes from Tetracentron sinense, assembly GCA_015143295.1. Lineage (NCBI taxonomy): Eukaryota > Viridiplantae > Streptophyta > Magnoliopsida > Trochodendrales > Trochodendraceae > Tetracentron > Tetracentron sinense. Next base: position 30,741,542 of record CM026572.1, on the reverse strand, counting down.
GGTCAACAAAAGCATCTAAATACTCTGTTTTGAATTTGTTTTCTTCTCTGATATTTTCTTCAAATAGTGGAGACTCGAAGATCTAGATTTGTTGCAGAGAAAAGCTAGACGTGAGTGTGGGAAAGATCGATCAAGCTTTGGTGTGAGAAAAATGGCGCAGAAGAAGTTTATATTTGAGATCGAGAAGGAGAAGGAGTCGACGGATGGGAGGCCTTCGATGGGTCCGGTTTATCGGAGTGTGTTCGCTAAGGATGGATTTCCGCCGGCGGTTGAAGGAATGGAGAGTTGCTGGGATGTTTTCCGGTGAGTTTTCACTTTTTCTGTTGATAAATTTCGTGAATTTTGATTTGGATCTCGGTGTTGAATTTGTTTTTGCTGTAATTTCTGGAGAATTCAAATCTGTAATTTTGTCTGATCAAAGCATATGGAATATGGTGTGGAAATTTCTGTGTTAACATGGGCATGACCAATGATTCTTAGGTCAGAATTGATGTGATATGTGTTGCCCTTTTTTGCTGATTCCCTGAAAGTTCCTTCTTTTCGTAGAAGCACAGTTAACTGCTTACGTCTAAGGGTTAGAACTGGGTGTACTTGAATCTCTCCCAATTCTAATAAGATCTTTGTATTTCTTTTTCGTATTCTTTTTGGCAAGAACAATTTCAGAATTCGATATATCTTCAGGGAACAAAAGAAATAAATTGATGGCCTAGAATATGTTATATCATGTGCAAACATTTTTTTTGAACAGCGTCTAATGTCCAAAAGTTAGATCAAACGGTTGATATCATCGGATTCGGGTCAGTTTGTCGTGGTTGGGTCCTACCCCTCTGCAAGTAGAAAATACTTGTAGTTTGATCTCAGGGTTTCACAGTTTCACTAGCATGGGAACTGAATGGTAACGTCGAGTTTGCAATACCTAAAGCTCCTAAAATGGTTCGCCCGCCTTACATCTATCAGAAAATGGAGAAAAAAGAAAAGGAAAAAGGTGGTAACATGAGAAGACTGAAATTATAAATATTCTCCCTCTGTGTCTGTATCTTTATATTTTTAAAAAGTCTCAACAGTATCTATTTTCAATGCTCTATGCGTTCGGTATTAGCTATGTTACAAGGACACTTGGTTTTCTGAAAATTAGGCCGAGTTAAACATCTGTGTCCTACTCACATGTCAGACACAAACCAATGATCTTACTTAGAGAAATCTTAGCCTATCAAGTATTTTTTGCTGCTTTTTTTATATGCGAATTATATTTATTTCATGTATGTTAGCTCATTTGAATACATTATTTTTCTAAATTATATATTTATGTGAATGAAATTAATTTGGAAATAGATCTCCCAGTGGATTGCGGTTTTTTGGTGTCGGTGTGTCTGAAACCATACACATGTATAAATAGCTGACACCTGTTTGTGTCTCTATGTTGCATTGATGATCAAATATCATATCCCGACTCCAATGCTAAAAAAAGAAGTTTTTTTGGGTTTGTCAAGCATTAAATGGTATGGCTCTATGATAAGAGTTTGAGAAGCCAGAGTTTCATTAAACTATATTTAGCTTTATCTCTTATGTTTAAATTCTTGTAACAGTCAATTTCCACTTAAATCCACTGATTTTGATTACAATCAGTGTTTTCATTGCAAAATTCATCATTTTTAAAATCAAATATGTCTCATTGTGATCTTTTTAGAAGCTTTACTTGTTCATGCTGTTTACCATGGTTAATATCTTCATGTTCCTGTTACAGCATCTCTGCTGAGAGAAATCCTCGAAATCCAATGCTTGGTCGTCGTGAGATTGTGGATGGGATGGTACTTCGTTGTTGCATATATTCTATGACTGCTTTTTAATATGTTCCACTTTATATCTACTTCTTATGAACACCTACCGTTATTGTTCTCATTTATTTGCAGCCAGGTAAATATACGTGGCTAACTTACAAGGAAGTGTATGACATAGTAATGAATGTTGGATCTGCCATTCGCAGTTGTGGTATTGAGCAAGTAAGTGACTAGACTCTCATTATTTAGTTCTTACAAGGGCGTGAAGAAAATCTTTTATTAGCTGTTTGAATAGTTAGGGCTGTCAATATTTTGAGTCAAAGCGAGGAATGGCCCTAGCCGCACTCTTCGCGATTCGCGAGCACAAGCTCAAGCCCGTCTAAAGTTTATTCTACTTACTATTAGGCCTTGAGCTGCCTTAAGTTCAATCTTAATGATCAACCTCATTGGTAGTCTTCCTTGTTGGTATATTATTTTATTTGACTGATTTTGAGTGAGTTGTCCTTTGGTTCATGCCATTCTTAGGAGAAAATTTGGCTTTTGCACTATTTCAGATTTTGGCTGATGATAGTATCTTCACCATGTGTTTCATTATTGAGAGTCCTTTTGCGTGTTTTCATTCAGATGTGCTTATTGATATTTGCATCTGGTAGTCAGTTTCTTTGGGTTGAGCTGGATTTTATTGGACATATCATTTGTCAGTCATACTTTGTTTGAAATCTTGCAACACATACGCATTTTGTGCAACTTGACTTTTTTACTTGCTCGTTTCTAGGGAGGACGATGTGGTATCTATGGCGCCAATTGCCCAGAGTGGATTATGAGTATGGAGGTGCTGTATTACTTTCTGTGAAGTTCATATTTGTTCCAAAAACAATATTATAGGCTTATAGGATCAGACTGTTTCTATTTTCATTTACCTTCCTTTTCTTTCGCCGGGTGGTGGGGGTGGGGTTGGGGTGGTGGTGGGGGTGGTGGTGGTTTAAATTTGTATCACTATGGAATACTACAGGTAGGGTAAATGTAATCTCCAATGCGTTTTGAGCTGTTGATTTAGGCAGTTCTTGTGTAAGGACATCTATGGAAAGCCTCTTTGTCTATTCTCATGGTTTCATCTCATTTTTCTTGTGATTTTTCTACTATTGTGGAGGAAATCTCTCATCACCTAAATTTCTCATAGTATGCTTTTCCATTCTTCTGACTTTAAGACTTTTGGTTTAATGCTACATAACTTTCTGTAGGCCTGCAATGCTCATGGGCTCTATTGTGTTCCTTTATATGACACCCTAGGTATGCATTTTCCGATTTCCTCTGAAATCGCATAAGCGTGTAACTGTTTTTTATTTCTATAAATATTGTAGGGTTTTGTATTGTAATGACTGAGATACTAACAATGTATTTGAACATCTTTCCGGAAATATACCGTAGATGACCATTGCCTTGAAGCTTCATTTGATTATGATTCTAGGCTCTGCTATTAAACATAGTGTTTGTGGAAGTTTTACTGCTTCTCTTCTATGGTTTTAGGTGCTGGTGCTGTGGAATTTATCATATGCCATGCAGAGATTTCAATTGCTTTTATAGAAGAAAAAAAGATTCCAGAGGTACATAACGTTCTGTGCTTGCATTTGGATTTTGATAAATATGTACGCAAGATTCTGTCATTGTTTCCGTTATATACTGTCAGAGTTATCGAACATAAAACAAAGAAGAAAAAAAAGAGAAGAATATTGGGGAGAAAACTAGGGTACTGCACCAGTGAGGTGTGCTGCCTTATATGCATTATTTTAAAACAGAGTATAAAATGATACTCATGCCCCTGTTGCATATATGTATACATACAACATAGACCTAAAAGCATACGGTATTATTCAAGTTCATGGATTCATTTAGTTGATTCTTCAAAGGTCCATTCACAGGCATGCCATTCATGTGATAGTTTTGGTTAAGTGTAAATTTGGTTGATATGTGAAAAATAATAATTTTATTTGCTATCAATGCACTTTTCGTATTCATAGTTGCTCTTTTCCTTCTTCAGGTTTTGAAAACATTTCCTAATACAACAGAGTACTTGAAAAGTGAGTTGCCCTTTATTCAATTTTTCCTGTGCTTTGTGCAAGTGGTTGTAGAAAATATTGATATTTTCATATTGTTGTGTAGCGCTTGTGAGCTTTGGCAAGGTTACACCTGAACAGAGGGAAGAGATTGTAAAGTTTGGTTTGACAATATATTCTTGGGATGAATTTTTGCAATTGGTAGGCTACTTTCTTTGAACCATAAATCTTCTCAGAAAGTTCCTTTAAAACATTTATTTTGGTTACTGCATCTCTATCAATTTCTTGTTATTGGGTTTAACTGTCAGTCATTTTATTCGCAAGATATTAACGAGGTGCTTAATGTTTTACAAAAATAGGAATTAGGACACGAATATCTGATTTTAAACAGCAACTAGGCACTCATGCTTTATATTTGCAAATTCATAAAACAAAAGGATTCTTTGGATCCGCTTGGATTGCCTGTAGTAGATGATATTTCTTTTATTCTTCTGTAATGTACCGACACTTATTAATTATGATTATATTTTTGTGCTTACTTATTTATCCACAGGGAGAGAATAAACAATTTGACCTTCCAATGACAAAGAAAACCGACATTTGTACAATTATGTATACTAGTGGAACGACTGGTGATCCCAAGGGAGTAATGATTTCCAATGAAAATATTGTTACTCTTATAGCCGGTGTGAAGCGCCTGCTAGGGAGCGTGAATGAAGAGGTGAATTCACACTTCCTTTCAAGTTACTTCGGTGCCTCACTTGTGATTGTGACAAACATGGATAAAGAGCAAAGTTGGACTTTTAAGCTTTATTTGTCCTATACATATAGATTTGTTGGGCTGGATAATTGATTTTATCTAGTTTTTTTTTTTCCTTTTAACTTTCCTAAAAAGATTATCTTTTCTTGGAAAACTGTACAGTTGAGCGAGGAGGATGTATATCTGTCATATCTTCCTCTAGCACACATCTTTGATCGAGTGATTGAGGAGTTATTTATTTCACATGGTGCCTCAATAGGATTTTGGCGTGGGGTAAGTTGATACTTGATACAATTTATCCTTGTCAAGTAAGAGTCCAATATAATAATTGCTCATGTGTTGCATCTTCAGGATGTCAAATTATTGATTGAGGACATTGGAGAGTTAAAACCAACTATTTTCTGTGCTGTCCCGCGTGTATTGGATAGGATTTATTCAGGTAGAATTTGGAATTTCATTCTCTTTCGTGCTAATCCGCTTTGAATGTATGCATCTTTCGATACATGTACCTGAAAGTGATCAGAATAATACTTGCATCAGGATAGGAAGATGCTTTTGTACTGTACATGTGGTGTGAGCATGTCCCATGCAGGGTTTGAGACCACCCACCACACAGTGGGTCCAACCTAACTGATCTCCTTGGGGCAAATTATTATTATTTTAATTATTTGATCCAAACTTTCCTATTTGTATGCCTTCTGAGCTATTTCCAATACTTTCTGGCTGTACCGCATGATCAGTTAGATGGTCAGAAACATGTATCTTAGTTTTTGGCCCAGGACTTTTATATGGGACCCACAAATTGTGGATCCAGAAAACACGTGTGTTTACTTGCTTTACAGGGGCAGGGAACATGGCTTTTATCTTTATCCTCTTAACCTGGGGCAATTATCCCCAAGTGAATGTATCAGAACTCAGAATTTCTGCATCTCCTGCCACATTTAAATGTGTAATAACTGTCTTAGCTGGTGTGCATTTTGCAGGTTTGATGCAGAAGCTTTCTTCTGGGGGTTTCTTAAAACATACATTATTTAACCTTGCATATTCATAGTGAGTTTTATTCCACGTTTCTAATTTTTTGTGAGGATATATTAACAGGGAAATAAAAACCTAGGAAAATGCGTCCTCAATGTACTGATACCAACTTCCTTTTGATAATAAGCTTGATCCTACACCCCCACATCAACTTTTTCCATCTCGTGCCACTTCCTCTTCTTTCCTTGGAATTTATCAAGCACTCGTAACTCATAATTTTCTAATAGAAGGTCTATATTATCTCTAGTGGAATACGCTTTACATGTCACAAGAAGAATGCTTTCCTTCATCAATTTCCCTATGAGATGATCCGCCAAAATAGTATTCATCTCATACTTTTCACTCATTACATTTACATTTAACCTTCTAACTTAATGTGGTGGTTCATTTCTCTTTACTCATTTTACTTCTCCAACTGTCATTAAGAAATATAACCCTTGCTCTTAGTGTAAAGTATGTGACCACTTTCCCCTTTTGTCTCCTTTAATTTTAATCTACAATATTTGAAATGCTGCAGCAAACTGCATAACATGAGGAAGGGGCATAAGCATGTAGAGGCAGCTCCAATTTGTGACAAAATTGCGTTTAATAAGGTGGTGGAAGTGCACCTGTAACAGCTTCTCTAGTTTTTGGTTTACTTTTTAAAAAGTCATCACACCTGAAATATAGTCTTGACTTTTGTTTTGGTGATTTTTATGACTGTTTCAGGTAAAGCAAGGTCTGGGGGGAAATGTACGACTTATTCTATCTGGAGCAGCACCTCTTGCTACCCATGTGGAAGCTTTTTTAAGAGTGGTGACATGTGCTCATGTTCTACAAGGATATGGTATGTGACTTTTGAAACTGCACTTTTGGCAATTCTTTCTACTAAGTTGTTAGAAATGGCTGCATAATGTTTCTCAACCAATTTGAGGCAGCTTGGTAATTTCAGTATTCCTAATCCTTAAAGTGTCATTTGGCTACTTCTGAGTTTTATATCATCCTTGATAGTAAAGTTGTCTGCAGAAAGCTCAAAATATGTGATTTTCTGGTGGATGTGGAACAACAGACAATTCTATTATACTTAAAGTTCTTTGGGAACATGGTCATAATTCTGACCATTTAAATGTTAGGCAACCACCCCTTGGCTGGGCTATTTCCCAGAAGTGACACTGGTCAGTTTGGTGTCCAAGTATTGACCTTAGACGGGGGGCGTGAATAGGGTCTTGGCAAATTTTAAAATTCTACTACGTTCCTTTATGTGGAATTTAATTTATCAAATGAATAGCAATTAAATAAACTAAATAATGCAAATCAGAAAATTAAATGCAAAAGTTAAAGAGCACAAACACAACGATCTTGTTCACGAGGTTCGGCAATCTCGCCTACCTCCCCGCGAGAGGATTCACCACAATTCAATTATCGTATAGACTTCTTCCGGGTGAAGTCTCCAAACCTTTTACAATCTTCTTCTGGGCGAAGATCGAGCCTACTTGCAAGAGAACACCCTCTCTTGACTTTTCCCGAAGCTTCCCGCTTCAATGTAAGAATCCACCGATTCTTAACTTTCTCAATACAACAAGTATGGGGTGTTTACAATATTGAAATATGCTCATTCGATGAGTTGGATAAGATCTCTTTGAAGCTTTAATAAAATCTCCCAACAGTTGGAGTTGAATAGCTCAAGTACAGAGAATTGAGAATTTTTTAGTTTTTCACTAAGGATGTGAGAAAATCAGCTTCTATTGAATGATGAGTGTTTATAGATTGATTAATAGTTGTTTTTCATTCATAAGTGATCTCATTTTATAGCCCATAAGGATTTATGGCCGTTGGTGGGATAATAAATACAAACTAACTGTTTTAATATATCCGTTACCGTGCATTTATTCCGCATTTCGAGTCATCTAGTCGGCTGGATGATCACAGTGGCCAGATTAAATTTTGGCCTTCATCTAGTCGATTGGATGGTGCAATTTTTGCACAGAATCCATTTTCAGAGACCTGAAAGATGAGATTTGATTCCAAGCCTCTTACCTTATCTCTATTAAGATAATTACCAATTTTTTAGGTCCTTAAAGTGATTTTCAATTAGGTCTTAAGGTACCTATGGTCATTCTAAGTTTGTGAGTTTTTCAACACCAAATTTTGAGGACTTCTTACATTGGTCCTAAGCACTCTCAAAGACTAAAAAATAAACTTTAAAACCTTCTTGAGAGTCTTTAAAACTTGATTATTGGATCTTCAATAATAGTTCTAATCTTGAGATCTTCCAAGACTTCTTCATCTTTTTGACATGAACTTCAATTTGATCTTCTAGAGTGATTGAAGGTTCTTTTGACTTTGATTGTTATGTGCTTCTACAATTTGACTTGAATGCTTCTTTTAGCAACTTGGATAACAATTCCATGTCATTTGAGTTGAACTAGGAAGCACGGATACGGATACGGGATATGGGTATGATACAATACGGGTACAACGATACGACATAACCTAAAAAAACAGGATACAAATACTGCTAGGAGATGTCAGTATTTTTTTTAAAATAATAATAATACTATATTTTGTATTGTAATTACAAAATAATTATTGGGTACGATATATATATATATTTTTGTTTCAGCCGAATGGAACCCTAAAAGATTTAACAAAAAAAGTCCAAAAAGTAAAAGGGCAAATCGGTAAAGTCGCCTGAATGAAACCATGACGTATCCCTGCCGTATCCTAAATAAATAAATTGTTTTAAATTAATCGGATATTTCTAAGCCATATCAGATACGTATCCCACTGTATCAGAGGCGTATCCGTATCCGATACTTATCGAATACGGGTACGATGACCTATTCAAAGTATCCGTGCTTCATAGGAGTTGAATGATTGGCTAATGCTCTTGTATATTGTTTTTCATAAACACTTTAAAGTAGACATTAGTAGTACAAAATTCATTTTATTATTTAAGTTATCATCAAAATTAATTAGGGTATCTATGGTTGTAACCTATAGGCTAACACAGTTGACTCGACTGTGAGACCAAGAGCCATGACAACTATGCTGGTATACACAAAGTGCAAAGGCACGGGAAAGAATCTCTCTATACAAGTTCTCGTACAAGGTTTCTCAACATCGATAGGCAAAAGGAGTAAGCATAGGAGTCTTCCCCGGAAATGTGGATTGCCATCTCGTACTAAGTTGACTACTAAAAAATGAATAAAGAAATTAGGAAGAACTTTAGGGTGAATACTGATGTCATCCAACAGTAGAACTTGTTTTGGCCATTACTTTTGATCCGGAAGTCCGATTGATTATTATAATATATGAATATGGGGTAAGTCAATGAGATGGATCCGCGTTGAACAACTACGTGGTTCTCCAATGCTTAGATTTCCATTTCGGGGTCGTTTTGAGGTTTTCTGGGCACTTTCCAGTTCCAGTGGCGTTTTCATAATTTGTCTTTATTGGTATTTTTGTAATTCGTCCCTAGGGGTTGTTTAACACCCTATTTAAGGTCTCTTTATGCCTCTTTTGTAATCAGACTTGAAGAAACCCTAATCAAAAGCAAGAGCACAAGCTCTTCTTCTTCCTTCTATTCTTTGCCTTTGATTTTTGCCTCTATTAAATACCAATTGCAATCAACAAGGGCTTGCCCTTGACTATATAGGATTCTGGTACATAAGCACAAGCAATCTGATCTCCTCAGGTCAAGTCAGTACACCTGCAGCAAAGCCATCTTGAATAGGAAAACAAGTAGGAAGAATATGAATAGAAGTCAGCCTTGTTTTTTCTGTTGCTTTCATCAGTTGGAGATCAATATAATGTAGGTTATTGTCCAAAATTCATGACAAGAAGTACACTTATCAGGCAGCTGGGTTCGTCCCTGTTCAAAATCTGGTCTATGGCACTTCCAACAGTTACCTAAATTAACAGTTACCTAAATGTTGCATGGTTCGGATTGATGAGCAATGTGTCATGTAAACAACATCTACGTCATGTGTAGAGAGTTCACACTTTAAGAACATTTGCTCATATGTTTACAAAGAAAATATTTTTGCATACATACCCCTTAGTTATTAGCAAAATTGTTCTTGTCTATGCAATTTATTCTAATCATGGTTTAAAATATCGGTATTGAGGTACGTATCGGTAAGTCCAAAATAGGAAACGTATCGAGGATACGCATAGGAAACACTGTAAAAAATCAAGAAATTTGAGGAAACTTAAACTCAAAACTTATTTCAATTCAAAAATAATATCAGAATTTGGTAGTTAGACTGTTAGAGTCCTATAGATACTATTTAAACTAAATTTTACTATGCATTAATTCATAAAGCCATAGATATGCTGCGCGTATATGTATCAATGCATATATTTAGACTGTATTGAGAAGCAAATTAAAGCAAAGATAGACTCATTTGATCTGCGAAAATCAAAAGATATGGGTACAAAAGTTCAATTATAAACTAAGGAATATTTTAGGCACCCCAGTCCATCCATCTATAAAGATGGTTACCTAGATTAATCTAATTTATTTTCACATTTAAGATCGATTAAAACGGCAAAAAGAAAGAATTAAACACCGATTAAAGTCACATAAAATACATCATATTTTCTCCACAATATGGAAATAAGAATTTCATCATTGGAATCATTTGAGATACAAGAGAGTGCTTAATGGTCGCCTTTAAAATAGAGGAAATCGTCTTTTTTTTAAAGTGAGAAATGTCAAGTGATGGTTCTCTTCAAATGTTAGAATGGAAATTCCCTTGCCATAATCCAATTAGGATCAATGACTTTTAGAGGTGCCTTCTTTTGAAGGGAATCCTCATCCTTACAATTAAGAGGAGATGCAAAGTCAAACAAAATAAAGAGAGACATGGATTACCCATTATCCAATCTAAAAAGAGATAATAAAAGCACCCGTAATAACTTATTGGATCTTAAAGCCTCCTTTTCCACCCTTTAAAGAAGGTACCCTCTCTATCCTCAAACCGCATCCAGAGAATGACCTCCTATACTTTAGATGGATGGTTTAAGAGATACAAAAAAGTTAAAGAAAGAAAGTTAGCTAAAAGGGGCCTATGCTTAGAAGTTACCTTCTCCAAATTCTCCTTTTTGTCTAAGAATCCCTCTCATTATTCGGTGGATTGCGTCAGGAAGGGGCTCTCAAATTACTTAAAGAATAAGGAAGGAGTTTCCGAAACAAGCATAAGGCTATAACTCTACAAAAGCAGGAAATAAGAAAATAAAAGAATACATACCTTGTTGTAGAAGCCCAGCTTCGCAGCCACTCTGCAAGCCTTCCTTCATCGATCCTCCAAGCCCTTAAGACGCTCTTTAAGGCATGGACTCGGAACTCAGACTTTGGGTGCTCTTAGGCTTCTAAGAGCTCCTCAATGTTAAACTTATTATTATAAAGGATCTTCAAGGTCTTCAAAAATTCAATGCCCCCTTGAAGTTCTTTTGGTCTTTTGCAGTTGATTAAAATTTTCAAGGCGTTACAAGCATTTTCAGGTGTGTTGAATGGCGAATGGAAAGGGCTTTATATAGGTGTAGGAAATGAGGGGGTGGTTTCTCTGGCAAATGTAAGACTAAAGAATTCACAAATCCTGAAATAAAGTGGCAGGTTGTAGGAAATGAGGTGGTGGTTTCTCTTGCCCTCGCCATTGTCTTCAAGATCTGGAGTAATCAAGGCCGTTTGACCGAGAGGTTCTTTTTTTTTTGTTGGGCGACCGAGAGGTTCTTGGTCGTGCAAAATAGGGTGTCTGGAATCCATAGATCATCTAGAAGCATGTTTGGCTTCATTTCAATGGATATAACACCCTAGAAACAAAAAATAAAGAAAATTAAACATACCTCTATGAATAATGAAAAATATGTTTTATTCGATTTATACGAAGTTTGAATCTTGTTTTGATTGTTTGAAAGCAACGAAGTGTCTGATTTTAGCAGTGTTACCTAAGTACTTCAGTTTTCCCAAATTTTACCCTGTCGACACCTTGACACTCCACTCCTTGGTACGTGCTTATACCATGTCATGGTGACTTCAACATTATGGTTAGGCACATAGCACTTTAAGTATACCGTGCCATTTAAAAAATAATATATATATATATATATTAGATTGCTAGGAACTTTTTGTGAAGTTTTGTAGCCTTTTTGGCGACATAGAGGAAAACTTACTAGGAGAGCGGCGACACCAACACCAATGACGATCAATATTTACGTCTCTTGTTTTCTCCTCTCTATTCTCTATATAAGTATTTTTTTTACACTTTTAAAAAAATTGGGGACAAGTGGTCACCCCTCTCTATTCTTATTATTTTTTCTATATTTTTAATATGTCCATATATATATAATTATTTTAAAAAATCTATGTCTATGTCGCCGTTTTGGTATTTCCAAAGCTTGTTGTGCCGAACACCTTTAGACACTTGCACTCTTGACACCCATACCACGTGCTTAGGTAACACTGGATTTAGGGTTAGAAGAAGGAATTTGGAGGTGTGATTCAAATGAGAACTCAATAGTGAGTTTGAGCTCAATATATAGGCTTTGAGTCAATATGTTTGGTACGTATTGGTCCCATTACGACCGATATGGTATGATTCAATCGGTACCCACATATTTTTTTCTGTAAAGTGTAGCATATCGGTAATCTCAAAAACTGATATGCTCAATAATTTGAATCAAGATTCTAATTTGATCTATCATAAAATCTCCGCAAAGCATGCGTGACCGGAAACCTTCCATCTCTTAAAAACTAATTTTACTACTCATCATCCAATTTTTTGAGCATTAGGATAGCAAGTAGATCTTTACTTCTACCTTGTGGCTACTGGGTCAACAATTGCAAGGAACCTTGGTGTGGTTAATATTATGAACCACAAGGACAGTACAATCACAATAATTTTATTTATTTATTTCAATGCTTGCTTGGTTTTATTTCTCAACTCTGGTCATCTTTGTTGATTCATTTACACAGCACGCCTGGCTACTGTAATGCTTGTACATTAAACAGCTGAACTCCATGATCTTTCACATCAAAATGAACCCTTTCAGATGATTCTGACTGTCCAATATATCACATTCTTTTGGATACTCAGAAAAAATATAGCAAATGATCAATAAAAGAAGTCTGTGCATCAGATGGTTACAATTACAGTCATGTGATTAGTTCAATCTACAGGCTAGAAGATCTCCCAGGCATCCTGGCCCACTATATGAAGAAACATGTTTGGTTTGAACTCCACAATACAGTCTCTATCCTATTAGTACATGCTCTTGACCACCTGATTGCATTTCAGGTCTGACAGAAACCTGTGCGGGGACATTTGTCTCTCTACCAAACGAACTACCAATGCTTGGTACAGTGGGACCTCCGGTACCAAATGTGGATGTGTGCCTCGAATCTGTTCCTGATATGGCATACGATGCCCTTTCAAGCACACCACGTGGAGAAATATGTATACGAGGAAAAACCCTATTCTCAGGATACTTTAAACGCGAAGACCTCACCAAAGAGGTTATGGTTGATGGATGGTTCCACACAGGTGTCCATCTCAGCATCTATACTTAAAACTATTTCTAGAGTTGGTTCGTAATCCGCCATGCTCATGAAGATCTTTGCAACAGGGGATATTGGGGAGTGGCAGACAAATGGAAGTATGAAAATTATTGACCGCAAGAAGAACATTTTCAAGCTTTCACAAGGAGAATATGTTGCGGTCGAGAACCTGGAAAACATTTATGGTGTGGTTTCTGATATTGATTCGGTATGTCTTGTAACTTCATCCTTTTTTCTGATTATCAAATTTCTCATATATATATGTACACACACATCTCAAATCAGCCATTCCTATTCCCTCGACCATCTGAACCATCTATAAGATAACTTCCTAGTTTTTGAATATAGGTGAAAAAGCTCACCTCCTTTGACATGTATCTTTTTTCGTTTCAAAACACATGCGCCCACCTTCAGAAGCACACACCCACACATGAACTCATACAAATTTATAAAAAATATATATAATAAAAAAGGGAGAAAACAAATTATATATTGTAAATCCGGATTCTCAAGTTCAACTTTTTACATAAGCCTTTACCTTCTCTGTACATTTACAATGTTTTGGTCCTCATATCATACAACAAATCCATGCCATTGGTTGATTTAGACATGTTCACTTGAAGTCAAAAGAATTCTTGTTTAGCAGGATGAAGCAAATTTGTAATTTAACATGAGCTATTAATTCCAGTTTAGAATAAACAAAGAAAAACATACAAGCATGCATGCACACACATGGACCTGTAAGGCATCTTGTTAATTCCGCCTCTGCCTTACAGCAGACACAACTAGTAGTTTGGGTCCCGCCATTGGTCTTACCATGGAGAACTTGTATGCAAATAATGAACATATTGGATGATTGCAACTATGTGGTCTTTTCCATCATTTTGGACTATGTATAGAGTATGGCAAACATTGTGTACCTAAAAGGTTTACAAATTAATAGGGTCACCTTTATTGGCATAGGAGACACTCCTTGGTGAGTTGTTGTGACCTATCTAATGATAGGTCCTACACCCTCTGAATACCAGAAGGTACAGTTGATGCTTCTTGGTTCCATCCTCCACTCTGAAAGAGTTAAAAGTAATCAAAAGTATCTTCGAATGCTGAAAATATCAGCAGCAAGACTCTGTTCCAATTTCTTATTTCACCCGCCGGAGATCCACTTGAGTTTTGGCTCTCTGTGAAACTCATCTTCCTGTATGTTTCAGATATGGATTTATGGGAATAGCTTTGAGTCCTTCCTCATTGCTGTTATCAACCCCAATAAGCAAGCCCTTGAACATTGGGCCGAAGAGAACGGAGTAACTGGGGATTTTAATTCCCTCTGTGAGAACCCTAAGGCGAAAGAATACCTACTCGGAGAACTCACCAAAATTGCCAAAGAAAAGAAGGTTTTGCTCTCTTGCTCTGAGTACTGTACTGTGTTTTCATTTGGATATTAAAGGTCTTACTGAACTCTTGAAAGCTACTTGGAACCTTTGTGATCCTAACTTATTAGGGTTTTTGCAGTTAAAAGGTTTTGAGTTTATTAAAGCTGTCCACCTTGACCCTGTGCCATTGGACATGGAGCGTGATCTTCTCACCCCAACGTACAAGAAGAAGAGGCCCCAGTTGCTGAAATACTATCAGGTTAGCTCCTCTTCGTCCCCTCAAGGGATCCTTAAAACATGCCTTTATTTCTATACCTTGCATGGGGCCTACCTTCACATCGTTCTGTACTATTCAGCTGGGCAACGGATTTCCTCTGGTAGATGCCCGAGTATTACACTTGGGCATAGCCTCTTCAGCCAACGCGTGCCAAGGTGCTTCACCAAGGAGGTGATAGCATGCATCTTGCACGTTCCTTGGCGGTACATGCAAACCTCCCAAGCTTGCCACACATTCTCTTTAACACTCATTAACTGTGGTTAAGATTCACTCACCCTAGGGTTAAATAATCTAACCTTAGTTTTTAGAAAAATGAACCTTGGTTATGATTCACTCATTTATGTGGTTAATTTTGTTTTAATATTTTTTTCCTAAAAACCAAGGTTAAACTATTTAACCCTCAGCGTGAGTGAGTCTAAACCACAGTTAATGGATGTCAAAGAGAACACGTGGTGAGCTGGGGAGGTGTGCGCATATCACCCAATGGAATGTGTGAGATGCAGGCTATCCCCTCCTTAGTTAAACACCTTTGCACGAGTCGGCTGAAGAGGCTATGCTCGAGTGTAATACTCAAGCATCTGCCAGCAAAAATCTGTTGCCATTCAATTGATGGACAAATTCTTGGATTGGCCATGAATTAAAACCATATTAATCATCTGGTCTACAGTTGACACTTGGGTAGGTCAAAGAACTATTTAACAGTTGGAAGTAATTACAGCAGGTCATGGTTGTACTTTGGCCATTCATTCAAGATGTGACCCACCAATTGGATGGTTCAAAAGGTGACTAGGTGTCTGATATGAGAAAGACACTCAAAACCCTGCCCCTCTAGTCTTTTTAGTTTTTCCTTCTATATATACGGAATTTTCTTATGAAAAATGAATGCACCGACAGACTGGAATTTGTATGCAAATTATAATTTTAGATACACTATTTTCTCTTTCTTTCTGATGATGAAATACATGGTGGCTCATGGCGCCATAGAGGTTGCTGGTGGTTCAGGGAATATTGCCATTACAGATGGCCCATTGATTCATCTGCCTTTCCAATTCACCCATGCATCAAATCTTGGATGAACCATGGCATAATAGGCCATTTTGAGAATATTTTTATAATAGAAGGTTCAGTCCATCCAATCATTAGAGGACCTTTTGTGTAATATCCCATTGAAGAGGTGCTGCAGATTTGTCAGTCTGCTAACTGCTGCATAGTGTGTTATGTGTTTAGCTTTGGTATATACTTTCTTGATTCACATTAACTTGCCAATTCATGTCTCTTGGAAGAATTGATGATAAGAGTTGTTAATACCTTTACATGTTCATGTACTTATTATTCTCAATTTGGTACTAACTGAAGAACTTGTACTACAGAATGTCATCGACAACTTGTACAAAAATGCGAAGTGAGCAATCTATCCTGGTGGACCCCACTCATGGAAGTACTTGTTATGGCCCTAAAGGTCTTTCTTTCATACCATAGTTGGTTGCATTTTTTTTTCTCTTTTACTTTTATGATTGTACAGATAATTACGTTTATTCATATTAGAAGGTAAAATATAAGTCAGATACTGTTTGTAAACTGCCAGAGCAGTTTTATTTAAAATGGCTGTGAGAAACAATGTTAAATAAGGCGGGGACTATCAATTTGACCGCACTGATCAAACCAGTTAGACGAGGTGATCTACCGAAATTTGACTTTCAGGTGTTGGCCATCCATTCTGGGGAGTGATGGTTCTTGACCAAGGATGGAAGGAGTGAATTTTGATGTGATCCTTAATACGTACTGTACTATACCATAGCATGACCCCCACTAGTTCATCAATCTGGACTCCTACATGGTGGTGATAACTTGAACGGTCCAAATCAATGAATTGGTGAACTACAGTAAAGCAGGCGACTCCTGAGTCATGATAGACAGGTTCTTATTCAGGGGTGCACACAGACCCACAGGCGTAGATTAGTATTAATCTTCCATCTAATTGAGAACACAGGAATAAGGGTCAGTGCT
The DNA here is from genome assembly GCA_015143295.1 of Tetracentron sinense. NCBI lineage: Eukaryota > Viridiplantae > Streptophyta > Magnoliopsida > Trochodendrales > Trochodendraceae > Tetracentron > Tetracentron sinense. The sequence goes on along the minus strand of CM026572.1, from coordinate 30,724,721 downwards.
TTCACATTTGCTGGTCTCCTGAGCGGTGCTGCATGATTGATCTACTCGGTCGTTCAGGCTTTCTTGAAGTAGCCGTGGAATTCATCTATCAAGGCACATTCTTTTGCTGAGACTTAAAAAATCTGGCACTTTACAAGTTTTGTCATTTGACAATTATGCATTTCTTTTCATAACCAGATGTATCATGCTTTTCATCTATTGGGTTGGGTTACAATTCACGTAAGAACTTCAAACGCAGCAAAATGAATGATTTCAAGTCTCATAAAAAAAAAAAATAATAAGGCTTGAAATCTCATGATGGTAAGAATTAATATTGTTAGAAGTCTTGACAAAATGATTCAAATTTCTGAATAAGCGCAAAGGTCCCAGCAAAAGAAGGGACCCTCAATGCCTTTTAAGGCTGACGGTCTGGTTTGGGGCACATTGCTGCTAAGCTTACTCTGGAGCTGGACCCTCATGATCCAACAGCTTACATCTTACTTTCAAACTTTTATGCGATAACAGACCAATGTGATGGCGTGGGCTTAACAATTTTTTTTTTTTTGGGTGACGAGGGTATCCGGGCCTCTTAGAGCACCCGACTAGTTCCCCGGGCACGTGCAGAGCCCTCACTCCACACGCACCAGGAAAGTCAGGATAAATCCGGAGGGTGGCCAACGAGAGCAGGGAATCGAACTCAGGACCTCCGCTTCGTGAGGCGTGGTCCTGGCCATCAGCCCCAACCCCCGTTGGTTAGCTTGGGCTTAACATATCGATGATACTAATGCTCTTACGGGACAATATTACATGAAACAAGTTATATGCCGGTGAGATCTGAGCGTTTGCTCGGTAAAACGTATTTTACCTGTGAGAGAGATGACTTGAGTTCGAGTCTGGATGTTGAGAGGCTACTGCACTTCTATAAACCTAACTCATAACATAAAACTGCATGCCCTTGAATCCTTGATAAGGTTTTCTCTATTAATTTAAAAGATGTATGGCTGTAACTATGGTATAGTTTAAAGAGGAAAACAAAACCAGATTTCATCTTTAAGGCTTGCAATGGGCATAGGGCTTGGTTAGGCCCGATTTTAAATGAATGATAAATATAGAGGCCCGAGCCCGGCCCCTTTAAGGAGCCAAACCTTAGTCTGACCCATATAATATGGTCCTAAAAAAAATACTGAGTAAGCCCGACCCGGGATCAGATCATAGGCAATTGCAATTAGTAATTCAAGTGAATTCAATTGCATATATGTCAAATATGGATTGAAAGAGAAAAATTGTGAATTTGAATTTTTTGCTTTTTTTTTGTTCCTCCAGCCCATACATGACATATACGCAATTGAATTCAATTGTAATTGGCTATGATTTGATCTCGACCCTACACACCTAATACCCTCTCATTTCCGACATTTGAAAATAAAACTCATCTCTCAGAATGTGTCTCGAGTTGGGACCAGTGAATGGACTCTTCATCACTTTCTATAATTGGCCCACATTTATCTATTAAAAAGAGACCATTTTTTTTTTAAAATTCTTAAATCCTAGTTTTTTTTTTTATGAACTCCTAGTTTTAAATCCTAATTCTTAAATCCTAGTTAGTCTTTACTGAATTAAGTTTTTTTTAAAAAAATATATAAAAACAAAGAAAAAAAAAGTTGGGGTGAAATCTACATAAGGGACAAGTATTTATTTTTATTAGTTATTGGGACCCACTCAACAAATGGTGAAGGGATCCGTGGAGACATTCTCTCTCCCTTGCAAGGGTCTACTTCGAATTTACAAAGGGCTGGCTTTGTTTTTTGAGGAGTGCTAGCCCATACGCACTAAGTCGATCTTTCTCCATAGGCGCAGTGTGGGTGCAACACGTGGTGTTGCTACCTTATAACAAAGAAATGGGTCGAACACTTGGTACCAGTGCCATCACTTTATGTCTAGAGAAGACTGCGACTGGTGCTACCATTTCTGTTTTTCTTTTTTTTTGTTTTCATGGTATCATTTATTCGTTTACGAGTAGTCGTTAGCTGTCAGCGGATTACTCTTTGGTGAGTAGACATCCTGCTTGCTTCATCAATTTGCACGAAGTTGTATAGTAATTCCAATGATCATCTCTTAGCATTCTTTGTAATAACTGGAGTTAGCCCAGTTGGCTATGGCCTGTTAAAAAGTTCTAACTTTTGTAATTTATTATTTTTTAAAAAAAAATCAACGGTAGATGCTTTAACTCTAAGGATTAGTAAAAATTAACCATAGTTAAAAGAGAATTATAATGAGACACATGGCAACAAAAAGCCCCCTGAGACGCCTCCCTTTGCTCCACCAACGAGGAGGCCACTGATTATTTTCCGTTGGCTTAAAGAGCGTTTGGCAACACTATTATTAAGTACTTATTTACTTATTCGTGAAAATAAATATTTATTTATAAATAAATTTGCTTGGTAAAAAATAAATAAACAATAAGTAAAAGTGGTCTCAAAAAAACACTTATAAATAAGTAGCTTCATGCCTCCTTATTATAAGTGCTAATTTACAAAAGTGTTTATTTATAAAATGTATTTATTAAGCTTATAGGCTGTGCCAGGTTTTAGTATTAATAGGATAGAAGAAGAATCTTGCCTTCCCCAAAAAAAAAAAAAAAAAAAGGGATAGATGAAGAATAAAGGGGGTGACTGAGACTGAAATAAAAGAAAACTGCAAAAATGAAGTGGAGAGAAGCGAATTATGGAGACACTGTTTGAGGGATGCAGTACTCAGAAGCGAAGGCATAATGTACCCCATTATCAGATGAACGTTATTTTTTTCAATATGTCTTCAGCTTTTGTGTTGTCGGTGTCTGCATCCAATTCTACCCACAGCGAGCTAATTCAAGCTTTAGGATATATTGGAGAATATAAAGAGACTTTATATTTCTTTATTCCCAGACAGAGAGAAACTCAAACGTGGAGCATGTTTTCAATTTTTTTACTTTTACTCAGAGAAACATTAAACAACCCCCAAGTTAATTTCATGGTTGGACGGTCTCATGGTTGTTGATGAGTCAGTGTATACTGCGGTATGCCAGCTAGGATTCATCTCCCTTTGATGATGGGTGATGGAGATTGGATCACAGTCAATCGCGATTAAATTCGAATCGCACCACATATCAACACGTGTCCCTTTTAACCCCTATTAATCGTGGCTAAGATTCACTACCCTATGTTTGTTACCGAGAAAATAAGTTTAAAAAAAAATTGACAAAATCCAACTAAGATTTGTATTAAAAATCTCTTTTTTTCTTTTTCTATGTTTTTATCTATTTTCTTGGCAACCAAACATGTTTTTAGGGTTCAACAATCTAACCTTCGTTTTTAGAAAAAATATTAAAAACTAATTAATCTCAGGTTAAAAATTCTTAGTCATAAGGTTAATATTTTTTTCTTTTAAAAAACAAGCTTAAATTGTTGAACCTAGAGGTGAATCTTAACCTCAGCGATTAGGAGTTAAAAAAAGGACACTTTTGACCGATGGGTACGATTGAACTGGGGAGAGTTCAATCACGAGTGACTGTGAACCAATCTCTGTGTGATACCAAGAAGACCAGGCTCGGTCAAGTACTGGGCCCGGATGCTACTTTTTTTCTTTGTTAGTGTAGTGAAGCCTTCTACTCTACCAAACCCTAATTACGCGTGGACTACCAGCTTTAACATCCCAAAAAAAAAAAAATCTTGTTTAACGACAAATTACAGTGACAGTGTTTCATAATGATTGAGAAATGCAATGACAATTTTGTAAAGATATTTCATATAAATTACTAGAAAACTGTCATATTATTCATATAGGGCTATGTAATCAGAGCCTAAGATTTTCTCAACAATTATAGTGATTTAAAATGTTAGTAATTATTAATGGATTTGTAGAGAAGAATTACCGTATGTCTTAATTATTTTGAGTCTACGGGCTGGTGTGGAGGTTTGGGGGCATAGCTCCCAATTTTTTTGAGACCAAGTTCATGGGTCATCCCATTCATACATTTCGTATACATCTAACGGGTATAATACTTATCATTGTGTAGGGGGTAGCTGGCCCTTGACCCTTGACTATGACCTATTAAATAATTAAATAATTTAGTGTAATATTTTTACTCAAAAGTGTAGGGGTTAGCCATCCTTGACACTACAAATATCTCTTGAACCAAACTCTTGTTCATATTTTAAAATTTTTCTCTTTTTATTTTATTTTATATTTTAATCTTTTGGTGGCACCATTAGGAGGCATTGATACCAATTTTGAAGAATGTTAAATATAGGTACACACAAAATTTGAATGTCTCCAAGGGTGCGTTCGTTTGGACAAAAAGTGAGGGAAAGTAAAAGAAAAATAAGTTTTCTTATATTTTTCTTGTATTTGGTTTGCAAGAAAGACACTTTTATTTTCTTTTACTTTTTCAATAGTGACAAATTTTCTCTCAAAAACTTTTTCAATCTTTTGATGGTTGTTTTCAAATAAAATTTATGCTTCTTTTTATTTTCCTTTCATTTGTTTTGTTTTGTTTTCTATCATTGGTGTGTTCGTTTGGCAATAAAGTGAGAGAAAATAAAAGAAGATTGAGTTTTCTTGCACTTTTCTTGCATTATGCAAGAAACTCACTTTCATTTTTCCATTGCTCGCAGGATCGTAACCTGACTCTGATACCACCTCTGTCACATCCCAAAATTTTTATAAGAGAATGTGAAACTTTGACACATAACTTAATTGACTTAATCCATTTAATGAGCAATAAAACAATGCTACAACCTAAACTTCAAATTTTCTTCATTTAATAACATTTGATACCTCAATTAAACGTCAAATAAAATATGTAATTAAATTGAACATAAATAATCTGAATCATCTATCATGATTCTTAACCACCCATTAAATCAAAACGTAAATTTATAATAAACTAATCACGATCTCTCTAGAATTTAAACAATTTCTAATAAACTACATCAATAGTAAGACCATCTATCGAAATCCCGTTCCTTGGGATGATCATTTGCAAGATCTTCCTTTACGTACTTCTCTTCAAATCAAGGCTCTGGGACACAAATATCAAATCTCGAACATGCCGACAATAAAATTATTACACTTTCTCAATAGTGACAAATTTTCTCTCAAAAACTTCATTTATCTTTTGATGGTTATTGTGAGAGGAAATTTAAGTTTCTTCTATTTTCTTTTCTTTTCTTTACTTTCACCTATTTTCCCGCTAGGTGAACGCACCCTAAGGAATGAGATACTAGAAGTTTGCTTTCAAACTATCTTCAACTTTAAAGTGAAGTTTGATTATTTTTGGTAAGGGGCTATTCTTCCAACCTGGGTAAATCAGAATGTTAGTTACCTTAATTTTAATTTTCTTTGTTGATGAGAAGAGTTAACCTCTGATTTAAAAAAAAGTAAAGAAATAACATGACTGGTAATAAGAAAATATTCTTTTATTGAAAGGGGGTGTAAATGACCACCTCTCACATTTCTTCTTCTCTTCTGTAAACAACCTCAATGAGACACCTATAAGACTCCCAAGGAAACAGATATCAACCTGATAGATCGTTCAACAACAATGAACAAATGTACCTAGCACTTGCATCCACTACCTAACGACATATGGAGGTTGGTGCAAGCAACCTTACCCTTTAAGCTTAGGTTCAAGGTGGGTACACCAAAAGATTAATACATCCCATTGATAGGGTGTGAGGTCAGCGTACTAATGTTTGGGTCTGATAGAGTGATAGGCTGATAGCATCGATCTGCGACGAAGTTGAGAACTGGCAGGGTATCAAACTTGAAGAACACGGAGGAAACACATGGAAAATATTTCTTAGACAATGGAAGAATTTAGAGAAATGCAAAGCATACACTCCCAATCCCAACTCTCGCAAACAACAACAAAAAAAAAAAAATTCGTCTTTTTTAAACTTTAGTTAACAATTTTAACTTTTAGAGTTAATATTTTTTAACATTTTTTTCCTAAAAACTAAGATTAGATGGTTGAACTCTTAGGGTTAGTAAATCTTAACCCATTTTAAGGGGTATTAAAAGGGACACATGTATCATGTTGACTTGTGGGGCATAACCGGACTGCAAGGAGTCTGGTTATAACGATAGAGAATTTTACGTCATAAAATAATATATCTTTAGTATTATAATGAAAGAATGAGGGGTAGGTGGCGTTGAATGATATTTTTAGAAAGACAAAAGTATCTTTAAAATTAAAATTTCTTAATTTTGTATTTAAGGTTAAATATGTCATTTCCCTAAATCCCTTTCTCCTTTCCCACTATCCTCTCTCCTTCCCACATATCTCTCTCTCTCTCTCTCTCTCACACACACACACACCAAGCTCAAATATCTTTAACGGCTTTCGAAAAAACAGTCAGTCACGTGCATTGTACGTGAGTTCCCCTAATATTTTTTTTTTTTGATAATCAACTATTATATTAGAAAAGAGCAAAGTAATATTTTTTTTTTTTTGATAATCAACTATTATATTAGAAAAGAGCAAAGTACAAACAACACAAGTACTAGAACATTTGCCCAGTCCCTGGATCAAAAGGGTAAGACACCCAACCTAGAGCAAGGACTGACAATTCCACTTTGGCGGCATCTAAGGGCTCTCTTAGCTAGACTATGAGCTTCACCATTAGCAGATCGTGGAATGGCACTGGCGATAGCATAGGGAAACGCTGCCAGACAACATTAGCATAAGTCAGAATCGTTAACACATCCCAGTGAATATCCTTAATTTTGTTTTCAGAAACTCCAGCAGCTGCAAAGCGTCCCCTTCAATGATGAATCTGCTCCACCCCTGGCTTTCCACAATGGTTAATCCAATATAGAGAGCTTTTGCTTCCACTATGCAAGCACTAGATGCATCGATGGGGTATGAGTGACCAAAAAGAATAATGATGCCATCACCTGCACGAGAGGAATCAAGTTCCCAAGCTCCATCAACGTTTATCTTTAGCCAATTCGAAGGAGGTGGTTGCCAGTCTGGGTGACGAGGAGGCCTACATAGACCCAAATCTCTCAAAACGTTAGCCTTGAGGACAAAAGGTCTCTAGTAAGCATAGATTTGTGGGGACAGGGGCTTTGGGCCTCAAATAGCCGAAAATTGCGGGCTTTTCAGATGGCCCACATCGCTGAGACTATGAGGATGGAAACCCTGTAGCCATCCGAGGAGAACTCCTAATTGAGAATCCACGCCTTCCACCAAGCCATAACGAATACCACCCCGGATTGAGGGAGACGACCCACTAGAGACAGACCAAACCAGATACATCTAGCAAAAGTGTACTGAAAAACAAATGAGAGATTGTTTCAGGATTTACCCCGCATAAACCAAAAGTTGACTCAATAGGGATTCTACGAGCTTTGAGACTATCAACAACCGGAAGAGAACCTTTGAGGATTCTTCATAGAAATAACTGAATCTTTGGGGGGATGGGGAGCTCCCACACCCTTTTCCAGCAACTCTCCTCCAAGTGGGACGAAGAGGCAACCTGAGCTATAAGAAGCCAATCGTTAGCTCAACCCACATTAATATGGGCCTGTGAAATGGAGCCCGGCCTTAATCCTAGGGCATAAAACATGGATAAAGGCACACTTTTTTAGGGTCAGGCTACATGAGCAATGGGCGGCCTTTACTGACACCCATAATTCTCTATCATTTCCGAAACTTGAAAAATTAAACTCTCTCATAGTCTTTGGGCATCTGGGGTTGGAACCAGTTATACCCATTGGATGGTGATATGAAAGGAAGGATAACAAATAGTCTGAATGGACATATTCACTACTTTCTAAAAGAAAATAAAATGTGACCTCTAATAATTTTTTTTCTCAATTCTTACACCTTAGTTATTGTTTGAAAAATTGACCCAATAAGGGATTTACCATATGTTGGTGAATGAGAATTGACCCGACAATGAAACCCGGAGTGCAACCTGCTTGACTCGGGAAATAATTTTTTTGACCCGTATTATTAACCCGAATGGATATGGGTATGGATATGGGTTTTGGGCTTAGGTGTCCGTTGGTGTTTCAATAACTGAATTTCTATCCCTTTTTTTTTTGTGTCTCTTCGAGAAAGTCATCTCTGTTCGAACAAACATAAGAGAATCTATGTAATAGACTCTCATTCATTCATTCTAGTAATCTGTTTCTCTTATTTTGAAGAATTTTGCATATCTCTCTCTCTGTCTCTCTCCTTATCATTGATGTTCGAGTACAAACAATGGTCGAGTTCGTTGAGTTTTGAAGATTGGAGTACTACTTCTTCTTAACTGTAATCTGTTCTATCTTGGGAGACGATTACTCATCAACCTTGAGTACCGAGAGGGAGTAAATTCGTCTTAAGGAAACTGTTATACACAGGGCTCGGATTTTTCATTCATTTTCATTATTTTGCTGTTCTGCAAATTCCGTGAGTTCTTTATTATTTTAGTTTTTTTAACACTTTCATTAATTATATTCTGAATAATTTAAAACAACAGTTAGGTCTAATATAATTAGTTTGTTTTTTTTATTTTCATGTTTAGGAGGCATTTAACATAGGGGACAAATATCTATTTCTATTGGTTATTGTGAACCCACTCACAAATAGTATAAGTCTATGAGGACTCCCAAGTCCCAAAGTGCATTTTGGTTGATTTTAAAATAGGCCGACCTGAAGCCGGATACAGTTACAAAAGTTTTGAAGCCCCAATTCAGCCTCATTGCCATTTGCCACTCTAACGAAAAGATTGTAATTTACAAGTTATATATAGAGGGATGGTCTACTAACCCGAATTCGATTCGTTTACACTTTACACTATCTAATTATTCGAATTCGATATGACTACATAAATTATTTTGCTTAGGTTCTTTTGAATAAAATATATAATTAATTACCCAAAAGGAAAAGTGATCCTTAGAATGAGGAAGCCGATAAAGAGTGGTGAGAATGTAAGAGGGGACCACACATCCTTATAATGGAAGAGAGTGTACCACATTGCGAAATTAAGAGACTTGGAAAACACGTGATGATGTAAAAACGGGGAATGCCACTGCATTACGTGTTAAGTAGAACACATTTTACACGCGCAACTGATTAAATAATAAATACAACCAATCTTTACATACGGTGCTTTAAAGTTTAAAGTTTTTTTTTATTTTTTATTGGTGTGAGCTTTAAAGTTTAACCAGTTGTATAGCTATATGGAAAAAAATGATTCCGAGTGTCGTGCCATGTGTTGCACGAGAGTGCATAAGCATCTGCCTTCGAGATGGTGTTGCTAATATGCCGTTTGCACAGAAATACCACTTTTAACCTCACTGCTGTGGCTTAGTGGAGCACCACACCTTATGAAGCGGAGGTTTGACTCCCAGTGTAGCTTCTATCTGCTCCCTCATGGTGCGGGTGTATGGGATGAGGCCGGAGAGGAATAGTCTGACCGAAGGTTGGGATAACTCTTCATTATATGTTTGTTTCAGAGTGCGCTTAAAATCCGCTTCTCAACAAAAGAGTACAAATAGAACCACTAGAAGGGTGGACTAGAGCTGATTTTTCTTTATATCCGTTCAGCATACCAGAAAAATATAAAACGAGGGCAAAATATCGTGTATGTATGTGTTAGGTATTGTGTTCCTTTAACCAAAAAAAGAAATGAATATAGATTCCCTTGAAAAATATGATTCTTATAGAAAAGCAAGACATTTTGTTTTCTGTTTTTTGTTTTTTTTAGTTAGGGAAATGCTATTGAGACCGCAAAAGGGTTGAGACCTCCAAGACCATGCATGGATGCACGGGATTGCAGGTGGGGCCTACCATGTGAACGTGGGCCCCACCTGAAATCCTGTGCATACATGCGTGGTCTCGGTGGTCTCGGCCCTTCTACGGTCTCAGTAGCAAAGTCCTTTTAGTTAATAGACATTTTGTTCACATAGAACATATATTCAACGTTATAGGGGAGAATAGTAGGCCCACATTAGGGTTCATGGTAATGGAGGTGCTCAGATACTCCCACTTAATTAGTAGATGATACATTGAAAACATTGTTTTCCTTCTGTTTTTGCAACCGGCTAACTCCTTAAATATGATTCTTCGTGTCTTTACACTGATTTAATAAGTTGCACATATTAAAAAGAAGTTGTAAAATTAATAAGTTGAGTTAATAATTAATAAGTTGTAAAATTTAATATTACATTGAGGATTAATAATTTAATAAGTTATATTAATTTAACAAAATAAATTAAAGTATTATATTCACTAATAATACAGTTTAATAATGAAATAAGTGATTTGCATCTAATGATTATACGTAAAATATATTGCAAAATTATTTAAAAAGGAAAATTAAGAAAAAAAAGTTGATTGTTTCAATGAAAATTCCAAAATTTTTAAAGCTGAAATAACATTTCTAAATTTTTAAAAAACGTTTCCAAAATTGATGAAATTTTAGCCGTTTCAAACCTTAGAAACCCCTTGTTTGTTTGACGACAAAGGGAACAATCATACATAAGATATGACCACGCATCCACAGGTCTGTTTTTTCTATCTTTTACCTTCAAAAACAATTGTTTTGATAACATGTTCAAAAGGGTAACAATAACACGTGTTGTCTCTCAGTGTGAGACTTTAAAAACGTTTTGAATTCTACGACTGGGGCCATCGTGTTAAAGCCATTTAACTATAGTTAGTAACTTTAACTCCTAGGTTATGGCTGTCCCTACCTAGATTCTTGAAAACCCCCAGCAGAAAAGCTGGCAAACAGTCCGCTTTTATACCAAGACAGAAACATGGGGCCATTGTGCTAAGGCCGTAGAGTTTTCGGATAGAGGTGAATAATACGCTTCAATGCATTATCCTGAAAGTTGATATTCATATGGGTATCGACCAATGAAAGATCAAATGAAGGACCCATTAGGATAGAATCAAACATAAGGTCGTGTTTGGTTATCTTTCGCTATCTTGTATCCTAATGTGGAGATGGAATCAAACGTGTCCGATCACTAATGCATCTGAAAGGGACTTCTCAATCCTATTATTGCACTCTTTCAGGCTAGTAAAATCTAAGAAAAAAAGACGTGCGTGCGAAAAAGAAATAAAAGAGAGAAAAAGAAATGAAATGAAGGTGTTTAATCGACCTCAAATCAAGAATTACTAAACTGAAACTTAAATTGATAAACTCTGCTCATACCGAACATCATTAGGAAAAATCGGCGAATATATAGTAAAAACACAATATTGTTTTTGGTTAGTTCCCTCATTGCAACTTTATGTATGAGGCCCGGAGAAGCGGAGGTCCTGATTTTGACACCCCTCCCCTAATTGGCCACCTTTTAGGATCTATTCCGGCTTTTCTAATTGTGTAGAATAAGGGGTTTCCACAACTCGAGGGACTTGGTCAGGTGTGAATTATGGAAAATAGTCACCTCCTCGGGCTGAGGAGGTGACTTACCGTCTCGTCCTCCCTTTTTGGGGCCATGTGTCCCCTTTTTTCTCCCATTAATTTTGGTTAAGATTCAGTCAATCCTAGGGTTTACACATCTACCTTTATTTTTAGAAAAAATTATTTTAAAAAAATGTAACCACAAGAGGTGGTTAATTTTTTAACCATAGTTCCAAGTACTTGAAGAGCTGTGGTAGCCTTACTCTCAGTCAATCATTACTCTCAGCCATAAATAAAACTTGTCTTTATTTTTAGTCAAAAACAAATACAGATCCTTACTTTAACATGTGTTGGTTTGTTTTTACTGAGTGAGGGTTAGCACGTAGGGGCGGAACTGCACGTCCCCAACAAAACTTTTGGAATTTTTTTTTATCAGGTCATGGCCAGGGAATGGGGCATGCAGCCATGCAGGTGCCCCTGAACTTTTGATCCGGATTTGTCCAATTGGGATTGAACTTGGGATCGCACTCACAGAGCCATTTAACTATCATTTTTAACTCTGGTTAAAAACTTTTAACCCTTAAAATTAATATTTTTTTAAAACTAATGTTAGATTGTTGAATACTATAAGTTAATAAATCTTAACTACAGTTAACTGGAGTTAAAAGGAACACGTGTTGACCCGTGGGGCGCGATTGAACTTGGGAGAGTAAATGAATCTTAACCGGAGTTAAAAGGGACACATGTTGACCTGTAGGGTGCAATTGAACTCGGGAGGGTTAATGAATCTTAATCGTAGTTAACCGGAGTTAAAAGGGACACATGGTAACCTGTGGGGTGCAATTGAACTCTCCCGAGTTCAATTGCAACCCCTGAATTTAAAAAATATATATATACTAAGTTGTTTAATTATTTAATTGGGCATGATCATGGACAAAGGGTACCCTCAGAAATTTACATTATATTTAATTATTTAATAAGGCATAGCGATGCGGCAAGGGGAGAACGTCTAAAAATAAAATATATCTTTTATACCATATTATTTAAATGGGAATAGCCATAGAGTAAGGGGACAACTATCTCATAAATAAGGAGAGAAAATACATGCAATGATATGTTCGAAATAGCCCAAGAACTTAGTTATCAAAAAAAAAATTAGAGCCACGCCTCCGAACCCATTCCCCTAAACCCAAAATGTTTTGTGTCCGCCTAATAATTCTCAACAATTACTATCATTTTTAATCAACCACAACGTGTCCCCCTAGTAGCATGTGAACATTATATACATAAGAATTTGATTTATATGAAATTAGTATTTAAAAATAAATAAAAATAAATCTCCCAATGGGGTATTCTCTTGTTGTATCCATCCATAGGGACCTCTTGGGATTTTAATGATAACAGGAAAAGGCAGAATTTTGGACTTTTTTGAACTTGGTAAGACTTCATCCCTTCACTATATCTAAACCTTTATTCTATATCTATACCCTTTACCCTTATAAAAAAAGGGTAACATCACTGAGGGACAAAAGTTTTCGTCGAACTTTCTTACCGAAACCCTTATAAAAAATGGATACCATCACTAACGGACAAAAGTTTTCGACGAACTTTCTTACCGAAATTACCCTTAGTTCAAATCAATGAGCGACCGCTACTATCCTTTCCTACTTTTCTATTTGTCTTCTCTTCCTTTTATAAAAAGTTGTCTATAATATTAATAGTCTGCAGACTTTGTACCACCTGTCATAATAGAATAACAATAATTACAAACTTTTTTTTTCTTAAAGGAAGAAAGTGATGAAAAACTCGTACCTTACTATCAAGAGCTAGAGCTGGACCGTTGGATTTGATATCCAATGGTTCCATGTCTTCCCATGCTTTAAATGAGGGCCCACCTAATGCTTGAAACCTTTGGATCTTAAATCAAACAGTCCAAAGGTTTGATATTAAAGGAAAGTAATGAAAACGTGAAATACCCCCCAACTCTATATCTATACCTCTACGGAAAAGCTAACGACACCCACATTCCAGTTTTTTCATTGAACTTTAACTTCCTACTTCGTCCAATTTGTTATTCTTAAATTACTCCTCTTTTATTTCTCCCCACCTATTATCTCTCTTCACTTTAACTACCATTGATGATGAGTGATACTCATCATCCCACCACCTTCGTGATTACCCCTGTACAAATGTAAATGTATGTCCTTCAACAATATATGTAGATTGTAGACACCCGACAAGCATGCAAATGATCATGACCGAATGGATAGCTGGGGAGATCCAATCACAGTCAATTGAGATTGAACTCTCCCTGAGTTCGATTGTACCCACTGGTGATCAACACAAGTCCCTTTTTACCTTTATTAATTGTATTGTGGTTAAAATTTATTAACCTTCGGTGTTTAACAAGGCAACGGATTATCTCTAGCAGATGTCCGAGTATCACACTCAGACAAGCCCCTTCAACAGACGTGTGTAAGGGTCTGTCCACTAAGAGGTGATAACATGCATCTCGCGTGTTTTGTAGGGTGCTACATGCACACCTCCTTCGCTCGCCATGTGTCCTCATAGACATCAAGTAATTATGGTTAAGATTCACGTATACCTAAGGTTAAATAATCTAACTTTAGTTTTTTTTAAAAAAATATTCATAACCTTGGTTGTTAAAAGATATATTTAACTATGGTTTAAAAAAATTTAACCCTTAAGATTAATTTTTCCCTAGAAACTAAGGTTATATTGTTAAACCGCATGGGTTAGTAAATCTTAATCACAATTTGTAAAAGTTAAAAAGGACGCATGTTTACCTGTGGGTCTAATTAAATTTGGAAAGAGTTCAATTGCACTTTGATCCAATCTCATAGTGAGTCAGGGATCTACATGGCTGAAATCAGTATCATAGTTTAAGGCAGACCCTTTTGGAGTGGTTGCTTGGACTTATCCTTATGGCACCTTAGACCTTAGGTCTGACTGTGTATGAGTTTAGAGTATGTGTTAATTACATGATAACATTTCACTAAAAAAGAATTTAATATTTTATTTTAGAGCCGTGTTAGTCCTACTCGCATTCCTTACTCTCAGTCAAAAATTAATACATTCCTTACTTTTAGCCAAAAAGTAGTCATGAGCTAATACTTCATATTTTTTTTCACATTTTTTTTTCTCATCTTATCACTTAATTTTTCATTGGTCTATTTTTCCTAAACTAAATATGTTGTGGCACTTATGAACATTCATTGTGAGATGTAAGGGTGTTTTCATTGTTTGTATTGATGGTATGAATTTTTTCTTTTTTATAAGTTTTAATTATCTACTTTTTTTTTTGGTAAAGAGATAAAGCCATTAAGCTAAAAGGATTACATTCCGCCAGTTAGGCTCTCCTAGCGAGGAAATGAACGGATATGCATAGAAAAAGGAAGGTCTCGATAGGCTAAGATTGAGAGCACGCTGGGCCGAGTTATGGGCCAGGACATTGTCCGAGCGAGTAATGAACTTAAACTTTGTCGAGTGGCAGATGCCCCTAAGATGTGCAATGTCATAAACAATTGTTGAGACTTCCCAAAGATGTTGATCTAGGTTCCCCTGAATAAGCTCCACCAGTCCCTTAGCGTCGGATTCCACAATAAGGTTTAACCACTGATTAGAGATAGCTATCATCAGATCGATTCTAATAGCCTCTGCCTCCGCCACTTGAGAAGAGACCCCAACAAGAGGTTTAATAATTGTAGATAATATGATTCCTTCATGATTTTGGAACACATCACTAGCTCCCGCAGCCCTCCCACTTGGCAAGCTCCGTTGCATTCACTTTTATGTAACCCGGGGGGGGGGGGGAGGTTTCCACACCGAAGAGCACGAGTGGATCTGATCCTGTCCCAGTGTATCTCCCATAGGCGAGGCCGGATTCTGGTAATTTTTTAGGAATTCTGCTATCATAGCTACAATGGAACCAATAGTAGCTATCAGATTTGGATTTTTGGCATTAAAGACAACACCATTCTACATCTTTCAGATTCCCCAAAGCGTAGTGACAATCCGGATGGCGAGAGAGCCCTTGTTGTCCACAACTGCCGGTGTGTGGACCCATGTGCACCACCACGAAGCCATCGAAGTAGGAGCAAGTATAGGAATTTTTAGGGACAATTGGCTTCCCAACCAGATGTGACGAGCCATGGGACAGTCCAAGAATAAATGTGAGATTGATTCCTCAGCCTCTCGATAGAGGGGGCACTCCCCATCCACCCAAATCCTCATTCTTCGTAGATTAGAAGCCATTGCTAGAGCATTATTACACAGCCGCCACATAAACACTCTAATCTTTGGGGGAAGGGGAAACTACCAGAGTATTCGCCACGCCTTACGCTCCTAATCAGTAGCACAATAACTGGATGATGGTAATCGAGCTTCCTCAATCTGAGTGGCAAGATGAGTTGCAGACTTAACCTTGAATAAACCCGATTTTGAGAAATGCCAAACTAAAGTGTCTGGTATAATTCGAGAGCTCACCGGGATCCTTAAGATTTCCTCCATGGACAGGACTGAGAAAAATCTAGATAGCTTCACTGAGTCCCATTATCGAGTATCCTAGAGGATGAACTGGCCTACTCGGAGATGCTAAATAGTCACCCGGGGGAGGGGAAGGGGTTTAAACATGGGAAGCGATGGCACCCAAGGATCCTCCCCTACTCGAACCTCGTTGTCGGACCCTATTTGCTAGCAGACCCCAAGAGATAAAATCCGCCTACCTGCCATAATACTACGCCAACCCCATGATGGCCGGCTGCCAAGTGAAGCATTTAGAAAGGTCGAACGAGGAAAATACCGAGCTTTTAATAGTTGAGCCCAAAGGGATTGCTGTTGAGTAGTCAGCCTCCATCCTTGTTTAGCTAGGAGGGCGAGGTTGAAAGCATGCAAGTCACGCAAACCCAACCTGCCCTTGTCGAGAGGCGCACACAATATTTTCCAACTAACCCAATGAAGTTTGTTCTCTTGGGAGTGATGCCACCTAAATTTTGCTATAGCTGAGTTGACCGTCTTTAACCACCCTTTTGGGAGAAGAAAACACCTTATTGTATAGGCTGGTATTGCTTGGACTACTGCCTTAATCGGTGTACCCCGTCCCGCCTGAGTGAGTAGGCTTCCCTTCCACCCTTGCAATTTGTTGAGAATGCGAGACTTTAACTTCTTGAAAGTCTGAAGCTTGGACTTGCCAAAGTTAGTGGGCATACCTAAGTATGATTCCTGAGCCTGGAGGTGTTTAATTTGAAGGATTCGTCCTATCATCTTCCTGAACTGCCAAGGAATGTTAGCACTAAAAGAAATACCAGACTTTAAGAAGTTTACCTGCTGCCCCAAAGCCCGCCCATAGCCCGTGAGGATGTGTTTGAGATTTGCCGGTTCGACCAAGTTGGCCTTAATAAAAATGAGCCAGTCGTTAGTGAAAAACAAATGGGAGATGTTGGGAGCCGCTGCCACCACTCAGATACCTGTAAGAAGGCCTCTTGATACACCTTGATTCAAAAGGCAAGAAAAGGATTTTGCACAAATGAGGAATAGGTAGGGGGACAGTGGGTCGCCTTGACGAAGCCTGCAAAAAGGAATGATGTGACCCTTAGCCTCGCCATTCATCATAACTGCATACGAAACTGTAGTAACACATTGGCTCATCCATTGAATCCATTTATCGCAAAACCAAAGTTGTCTCATCACTGAAAATAGAAATGCCCATTCAACTTTATCATACGCCTTGTTCATATCAAGCTTAACGGACATCAAGTACTCCTTTGATCTTCGCTTCTTTTTGAGGAAATGGGTGATCTGATTGGCAATAAAGACATTGTCGGTCATTTGGCATCCACGAATGAAGCTTGATTGAGTCGGACTGATTAGGTCATTGAGGATTTCCCGAAGATGATTGGCCAATACTTTAGAAATGATCTTATAGATCACGTTGCATAGACTGATTGGTCTATAATTGTGCACATACTCAAGGTTGGGCATTTTTGGTATCAGCACTAGATGTGTGAAGTTCACTTGATGCAGGAGATATCCACTCCGAAAGAAATGATGAACAACCTCACGAACCTCCTGTCCCACTATATGCTAATGTTTTTGATAAAAAAGTCTTGGCATTCCATCGGGTCCAGGGGCCTTTAGAGGTCCAATTTGGAACATAGCCTGGTTGATCTCCTCGTCTGATACATCCTGACACAAAGCAGAGTTCATTTCACAAGTAACTCGCTAAGGAACTACTGATAAAATTTCATCTATGTTATCGGGTTGGAAGAGCTGTAGATCTGAGTAAAATGGTTCAGAGCATGGGTCTCAACATCTGATTTTGATTGTAACCATGATCCGTCAACCTGTCTAATAGCAAGGATTTTCTTCCGTTGTCGCTGTTGTATCGTCGAGATATGAAAGAATCGGGTATTCTTATCCCCTAGGGACAACCAATTTGCTCTGGACTTTTGCCTCCAAAGGGCCGAGAGTATCTTGTTCTTGTAGCTCTGTAAGCTTGGCTTTGATATTTGCAATACGTGTAGGGAGGTAACCAAAGGATTGCCTGTTCCACTTGATCAAGTCTATTCTGCAATTCCAAATTTTTTGACATAGAGAAAACATTGTCGATCCCCTACCCAGCTTCTTCCACGCTGATTTAATAATTTCCGCACATCCTGAGTGTCGGTTCCACATCTCTTCAAAGCAAAAAAATTTCTTTCGGCCTCGGACACCTGGGTCAGTGGCTACTAGGATGGGGCTGTGGTCTGATCCTATTACCGGTAAGACCCTAACTATGCCTTGAGGTACTGCTACCCTCCACGCCGGATTTGCAAAAGCTCTATTCAGCCTGGCAGCAATTCACTAGGGATGTGCACGCCGGTTGGACCAGGTGAAGGTCGGGCCTGATGCTCTCAAATAAAGGAGGTTACTTGCGCTAACCCAGTTTCGAAATGCATGGAGGTGACTAGGTGTGGGAGGATTGCCCTCTATCTTTTCTTTAGCTGCCAGAACATCATTAAAGTCTCCCAGGCAGATCCATGGATCTGTCCTATACTTCCCAATTTGTTCCAAGTGGGTCCATAAAGCCCTCATGCGGGAGACGTTAGTGGCGCCATAAACCAATGTGACATACCGCCGAACATGTTGAGAGACCAAAGAAACATCAAGTATATAGGGATCACTAGAAAGGATGGTAACAGAAGAGAGAGAGGATGAAGACATAACTGCAAGCCCACCGGAGATGCCGACCGGATCCACCACGAACATTGTGTCGAAATTTAGTTTTTGCACCACTTGGATGATCTTTGACCACTTATTTTTTGTTTCCATAAGTAGCACTAAATTGGGCCGAAATTGAAGGACATGGTCCTTCAACATTTACACTGTCTGAGGTTGGCCCAACCCCTGACAGTTCCAAGCTAGGAGACTCATTGTGAGCGGGGTGACTGATCCCTGTTAGCCAACCCGGAGGTGTTGGAGCCGAATAGGTGTGATGACTCTAGCTTGGCTGGAGAGATTCCTTGACTCACTGGGGAATCCCCTTCATGCTCCTTGACAAACTGAAGTTGGGCTAGTACTAGTGGTGGATGGTGTTGCTTGGGGCGGCCTAGTTTCTTCATAAGTTTGGATGGTGATCTCAAGGAGGTGGGTGTTTGGCCCAAGGAAGAGCCTAAGTGGGGGCTAGATGGGCTTGTATGGTGTCGATGAGTTGGGCTTAATTGGGTGGTGGGCTTGATGGCCTGAAGAGTAATAAATGGGTCGGGCTCAAAGACCGTTGGGCAGACGATCAACTCACCAATCCCATGTGCATGCTTTGGTTTCAGATATAGGTTGGGAGGGGTGGAGACAAGGTTATCAGAGCTAGTAGGAGAGGACATGGTTTGTTGGTCGTGATTTTCCAAGTGGATACTAGGCCGTTTTGGGGGAGGGGAGGGGAGGGGAGGGGGATGATTTGCTGTCTGGGCTTTGTTGTATTATTGTTGCAATGTAGCTAGAACCCTAAGTTGGGTGTGTTGGCTCCCTCCTCATTAGCGTGTGATGGAGTCGTTTGCTGACCGTACTCACCACAATGATGGCCTCATATTGTGTTGGTGATCCCATAAAAGGCGGCTTATGGGGGGCTACCACGTTCTTCCCCTGAGCACCCAGGACGTTTCTATCATACCCTGCATCCCGCCTCCAGACCGTACCATTGTACCCCTGTCCCTCTCGATTGTTCTGTCCTCCATTAGCTCCGGCCTATCATCGTCAGGAGCGTTTGACGGACATACGAGCACCATATCGATGATTTGTCGAGGCCAAGAATCGTGATGATAGAGTTCGGACCAGAGCCACGGGCCAAAGATTTCAGGCACACTCTCAGCGCGAAACTCTGGAGGGCAGTATCTTTCCTCATGGCCAAGTCGTCTGCAATGAAAACATACAGAGGGTAACCACTCAAAAGTTATGGGAAACGAGGTAGGGACTTGGTTTAGAAGAGTGACCACGACGAATGGCTGTAGTGATTGATTAATATTAATCCGAACACGAACCCTTAGAAATTTACCCATTGCTGGCCTTTTCTTGGATAGGTCCACCTCAAGAATGTCCCCTAACTTTGAAGCTATTTTGCAACCCACCTTGTGGGTTAAGTATTCTGGTGGGAGTCCATGACCCTGTATCCACACCAGCAAATGGATGAGGCTGAGCTTAGCTACTAGGATGTCAGGCTCCCAAGCCTTCATCAACAGTGGGTGACCATTAAAAGACCACGGTTGATGGAGGAGCACTCTATTCCGATCTTCGTTGGAGGCAAACCTGAAGAGGATGAAACCATATTCTAAATCAATGGCGCTAACCGGAGCCCTCGAGTGTCAGGCCCTAATAGTCGATTTCTTGGCGGCCATCAAATTGAAAGGGCGGTTTGAAAGGAAATGGCTGATAATGCTAAATTGGTAGTCCTGGAATCCATCCTCTATCATGTCTGGCTCAATGGATATAGGCTCGTGGAGTTGTTGTAGAGTGAGTCTCCTACTCATCTCATCTGTAAGGAGTTCTGGGGAACTTTTGGAAGAGTCAGATATCTCTGGTATAGACATACCAACAGCAAACACCGGGCTGAAATATATGGGATCGAAACAAAGGCAGAGGGGAAGGAGAAGGGCAACTCCTGCCAAGACTAGAAATCTGACTGAGAGAGCTCTGAGAAAGAAAAAGATAACACCGCTAAGCAGGGGTTCAGGGCAGGAAAGCGCCGCTGAACAGAGGTTCAGGGAAGATGCACTTTTTGCCTTTTTTTTTTATTTTAAAATTATGTACTTTGCAAGCAAGTGAAAGGGAGATTTTATTATTAAGGTTGCTATTTATTTCATTGCATGCAAATTCTAAAAAAGAGTGCAGTTGAATTCCAATGCATATGTTGTTTTCCATTCTTCATATATTTCACTATACATATGTTTTTTTTTTGTTCGAGATATACGTTTAGGCCGCAACGCCAATTAGGTGTTAGTAACTGTTTAGTTAGTGGGAGGGTGGAGAGTATATACAAACTCCCACCCTCTTGGGAAGGGAACCTGATACCTCCCCCCAAAGCAAGGGATACACTACCACTGGGACAAAGCCCGTCCAAAACTATACATATGTCAATAGAGTCCAAAATTGAAGTACATTTAATTCAAGAGAAGTTAATACAATTAATTCAAGAGAAACTAATGTTACTACATATGTGATATGTAATATATAAATATATTATATCATAATAAAATATTAATTTTTTACATTATATTATTATTTTTTATTACACTGCACGTGCCTTGCACGTGCAACTTGAACTAGTTTTGTAAAATGATGAATTCATAGACGTAAATGTTAATACAACCAAATATCAAAAGAGTGTTTATCTTATCTTAAATGAAGGGATGCTAGTAAACAACTAGTGGATGTAGGAATGGCGTCGTTGGGAGAGGATAATGATGGCGTCGTTGGGAGAGGATAATGACATTTCAAGGCAATGTCGGTTTCTCTTTGCTAGAAAAAGGTTTTGTTTTAAATTTTCATTAGTATTAGTATGTTTGGTTGTCCAGAAAATAAGTGAAAAAAAAAACTTTTAATTCTCACAGTGTAGCACATAGGTCTATGTGACTTCAACTGAATGAAAAAAATGACTTCAAATTCTATGAAGTTGTAAGTGAACTCCTTGGAATCCGGTTATGCCCATGAGGTTGCCATGTGTCCCTATTGACACCCTTTAATCGTGGTTCAAATTCATCCTTGGATTCACTCTAAGGGTGCGTTTGGATTTGTGGAATTGGTGGACGGAATTGGCAATTCCATTCTTGAATTCTAATTCTCTCGTTTGGCTTGCACAATACAAAAGACTGGAAATGGAATCGTCAATTCTGTACGGAATTGAAGCAGTGATTTCATAAGCTAAATGAACAAATTCAAATCCTTACTGAGAGCTCTTACTTGACAATTCCACATTGTTCTGGAATTGAGGAAAATACACGAATCTTATGAAAATCTCTCTCCAATTACTTATCGTGTGAAATAAATGAATAATAATTTAATACATTAAATAATTTAAAATATAATTTATAATAATAATTAAATTTGATATATAATAATTTACTATATTAAATAATAATTATTATAAATTAATAAATAAAATTATAAGTAATAAAATAAATAATAATAATAATTATGTAATAATATTTAAATTTAATAAATTAAATAGTAATAAAATTTTAGCAATATTTATATTTAATAAATAATAATTTAATATAATTAAATATTTTTATTTATTTTATTTTATTTAAATCAAAATTTAATACATAAAATAATATTTATAAATTATAAAAATTACATAAAATAATAATTATTAAATTATATTATTAATTAAATTTTAATAAATATATTACTTATATAATTATATAAGAAATTAAAATGTACACATAAAATAATAATTTAATACATAAATAATTATTATAATTTTAATGAATATATTACTTGTATAATTATATATTCTTATTATTATATTCAAATTATAATTTCAAGCTTTTATTTAATATTTACTAAATATCGTATGTAAGTAACAATTTAATACTTAAATTAATAATAATAATAATTTATAACAATATTTAAATTAAAAAATAATAATAGTAATATTTATATTTCATAAATATTAATTTAATACATTAAATAATTATTATAGATTCTATTTTTTTATAAATATATTACTTAAATAATTACATATCCTTATTATTTTATTAAAATTAGAATTAAAATTTTTTATTTTAAAATTTACTAAATATCTCATGTAAATAATAATTGAATACATAAAATAATAACTATAAGTTATCACAATATTAAAATTTAATAAAAAATAATTTAATACATAATAATTTATAATTGTAAATTAAAATAATATTTAAATTTCATAAATATATTACTTATATAATTATTTATTCCTATTATTGTATTCATATTATTTTTGCATAATCTTTATTTATCCAAATTCCATTTAATCACTAGTGCATCAAAATTGCAGAATTTATAATTCTGATGAATTCAATTTAACAGATTTCAATTCCATAAATTCAATTCTTTAAGTCAATTTCAATTTTACGAATCCAAACACAGCCTAAGTGTGGGTGAATCTTAACTACAGTTAAAGAGTGTCACTAGAGACACATGACAATCAGGGGCATAACGGGACTCCAAGGACTACGATTTCAACTTGAAAGAATTCTGAGTCAAAAAAAAAAAAGTCGATGAGAAATTGGGAACACAAGGAATGCTGTCCCTCCACTTCCATATATGCCTTGTAGAAAAGAACAAGTAGCACAATCTCCACATGTTGATCACGTTTGCATCTTAAAGGAAGCACGCTTGTCGCATGTCTAACTTTAAAAAAAAATCCTTTTGTCGCACCTAATCATTTTGTACTTTCATTAAAACCAAGAAGAAACTATAGAAGAGACCCCATCAAGGAAAAAAAATTTGGTTTACTCTTTACATGTGACAAATTACATAATCACAGAATGTTGGTAATATGGTAAATTTATGGTTTCTCAACTGCCTCGCACCAAGAGGCTCCAACTATTGTCCTCCTTAGTCCTTACCAACACGTTGGTTTGGTTATGCCTTCTCTTGGTCTATCAGTGGAGGGAAGCCGAGCTGTGGTGTGATAAAGTTTATTTATTAATTAAACGAGCTTGATTTTTCAAGCTTAAACTTAATTTGTTTATTAAATAAACCAACTCAAATAGTTCACAAGCAACTCGGTTCATTGGATAAACTAGTTATATTGGGAAATACTTAACTTCTGCCTCAATAGACTATGTAGTATGATGTACAGTCTTCATTGGTCAAAGCCCTTTTTTTTTACCACACATCAACTATAGTTAACATTCACTCACTCTTATGATTAAGCAATCTAAGTTTGATTTTTAAAAAGCAAAAAAAACAAAAATTTTAATTTTAATTTTCTTAAGCTTCATCATAATTAAAAAAGTTTTAAAAGGAACACGTAACCTTGACATTAGACTAACATAGTCTAAAGTGGGTGTGCTAATTACTCCCATTTACATTAGGTGAAATTTTATTTTATTATCATAGGTAAAGAAATTATGGTGTTAATTAAAATTTTATTATAAGTTTATAATTGTATAAATAATATTCTTATCATGTAAAATAGATTATATACTCTTAATATATTCTGACATATAATAAATATCCTTAATTTTAATATTTAAATGAAGTATATTTTAAATATGTTAATATATATATATATATATATAAGCTAAGTACCTGCGTGCTCAATCTTGATTTGAGCTTGAATTGTTTATTAAATAAACAAGTTCAAGTGAGTTTTTAACAAGTCAAGCTCAAGCTGTTTATGAGGAACTTGCTGAGAAAATCATTATACAATTAAAATAATTAATTTTTTTTTATTGATCTTATTTAAATTAGCATTAACTTTATTAACCTATAGAGCTAGTACTAAGTTACTTCCTCAATTTTAGTTGAGCTGTGCAAGCCTTACTCTTATTCAAAAACCAACACCTATGGATAATTTAACCAAAATCTAACACTTGTTAAATAAGGACATGTGTAGATTTTTGGAAGAGAGTATGGACTGCTTTACAGTAGGCCTAACATAGCTCGTCTTAGTTTTAAAAAAAATTGCTAAGGCCCCATTTGGATCTATTATCGTTTTTGTGTTTGGAAAAAAAAAAGATGACTCATTTTTTTTTTATATATCTCTGTTTAAAAAAATAAGCAGAAAAAAACCTTTAGCATTACTAATTATTACTTGTTTTTAAAAAAACGAAAAAAATAGAAAAATATGTTTTGTAATTACATAACAACATAAAAAAATATAGAAATATATTAATCTCTATTAAGGGTTCTACCAATTAGCCCAAGAGTTTAAAATGAAAAACGATAAACAAAAATGATGGTGATGGTGGTCCAAAAACAAGAAATTTCTATCACTTTTATATTAAAAAATTTTGGTATTAATTTTCTTTTGAAAAATACTTATTAAACAAATTTATATAAAAAAAAGTCATATTTTTATTTTTTAAAAAAAAACTAGAAAATAAAAGTGACCCACCAGGTCTAAAATTATTTGTTCAGTTTCACTGTAGGGGAATTCTCTTTAGAGGATTTGAAGTCAAAATAAATGTAAGATAAAATGTAGAATCAATTGAGTCAATAATTAGTTTTTTTTTTTTTGGTTTGAGATACACGTTTAGGCCGCAACGCCGGTTAGGAGTTAGTATCTATTCGGTTAGTTCCCCAAAAAAAAAAAGCAGGCCATACACTACCACTTACCACATACACTACCACTTACCACTAGGACAAAGCCTTACCTAATGGGAAAATGACCAAACAACTTTAGGTGGAGTCCTTACAAAAACATTTGGAACTTTTTTTACGAGACTATTATTGGTTGACTCCTTTTAGATATGTCCAAGCAAAACTTTATTTGACAACGATTAACGGTGACCCAATGCGAGTGTTTGTGTGTTGGAATGCCATTTGGTCCGGCTATCGGCAGACCAAATCATCTTGCCCTCATCTCATTGGTCAACAGGTGTCCCTCTTAATACCCCTTAGGATTCACAAATATTTAGGGTTCAACCATATAATCTTGGTTTAGAGGAAAGAATATTTTTTTAAAATTTAACCACATGGGTTAAAAATATTTAACTAAGGTTAAAATGACAGTTAAATGGCTCTATGAGTAGGCCAGACGGTTTTAGTCAGCCAAGGGCCAGACAGTGTGTGTATTTTTAGCCATTCAACCAAAAGAAAAAGGTAAATTACAATGTCCTCCTATGAGATTTGGTGATATTTTAGAAACATCTCATTTTGTTTATAAAACTACCATGACCTCCCTAAAGGGTAAAATTGAATAAACTTTCTTCTCTAGAGGTTCGGTGAAATTATAGAAATTTCTCATCTTGTTTATGAAATTATACAGCCTTACCCTCTATTTCAGTTGCCAACACCATAATCTTCTTTCCGTTGATGAAATTACATTCAGCTAATTTGGTTATACGTTGGGGGTAAAATTGTAAAAGAGTATTATCCGTTAACGGCGTGAACTTGATGAACTTGATAGGAGATGATAATGTAATTTCAAAAGAAGATGAGAGGTTTCTACAATTTTGTCAAACCTTAGGAGATGATAATATAATTTCATAAACAAGATAAGAGATATATACAATTTTGTCACACTTGAAGGGAGGGCAATGTAATTTCAAAAACAAGAGGGAAGATTGTGAAGATTCACCAAACTAAGGGAGGCCAGCCTGATTTACCCAAGTGAAAATGACTCAAGATCTTCTCCAGTTAGTGTTGGCGAGGAGACCACCAGCACCACTCCAAAAGCGTCTCAGCTACCTCTATGCTACCTATCAAGCAATGTGTAAACCAGCATTGATAAGCGAGCAGAGGCATGGGTGGCACCATCGGATTGGGTTCTGGTGGACTCCTCGCCAGCACCATCGGGAGAAGATCCCGTGTCAAAATAATTGGTTTTCTCACTCTCGTGCGCACATTATAAATACACGCGCAGTGCTTAGTACTAGATACTCTTCCATCCAAACAGCGTTTCCACACTTTAATTATTATTATTTTTTTTAATTTTATATTTTCTATTTTCCCGCTACGTCTACCGCCATTAAAACCAGTTAATAAAGCTCTCTCTATCTCTCTCTCTCTGGTAACTCTCAAACGAAATGCTTTTCCCTTTAATTTTGTTACTCTTTTGACAAATCAAAGGAAGAACAGAGGCCTCATAGTTAACTTCGAGTGATTGAGTATTTTCTGGTCTCTGTTAAATTCTAGAGCTGTGTGTGCAATTTGAAAATGGACTGTAATTTCTCTCCATTCTATTTTTTTCCAAGCAGATGAAGAACCGAGGTCTCGAATTCTTGAATTCGAGTCTTTTTTCTGGTCAATGTGAAACTCTAGATTTTAAATTTTTGGCAGCCAATTGCTGGTGTTCAAAAAAAAAAGGTTTTGTTTTTCTTGGATAAGTGGAAATGTTTTCGTTCTTCGTGATCTGAAGCGGTTCTCGGCTTAAATTCGAGAGGCGACTGTGATTTGATTTGGTTTCTGTTTCAGAGAATGCTTTGTTAGTTGAAGCGGGATTTTTTAGATGGGCTCTCCCTTATTTAGGTTATGAATCATTGTTTTTTCTGGTGTAATCTTGGTTCCTGAACTGTATTTTCCTTTTATGGAGGTTCGTTTTCTCTTCTCTTTTATTTTATTTATTTTTCCCTATTTTGGGTGAGTTACTAGAAGCACTTGTCTTTGATGAATTTTCTGGTATTTTTTTAATCTTCACTTGTGTACTCCCTCTATTTCTGAGTTGAATTTCTTATATTTTCTGGGTTTGTCTTTTAATGGTAATGCAGTGCAGATGTTTTGAATTTTGCTGCTTTTGTTTGTCACAACATGGAAAAGAGAGATTACTGCTCAGTATTATAGGAATCTAATTTTGTTTCTGGAATTTCGGAGATAAATGTCAGTAAAAGCTTTAATTTTTGGGTAGTTTGTTAATTGAAGAGAAGAACTGAAATAAAACCGTTTCTTAGAAGTATTTTTTGGTGGTTAAAGACAGGAAAAGGCAAAGAAAAGGATAATTCATGGAGGGAGATGCAGGGAAAGATTTGGAATGCCAGAAGATTATGGATGGGAAGGCGAATGACGAGAATTGTTCAGTGAGGGCTACTCCTCCTTGTTGCATGAAGGCAAAGGCTTCGGCGCCCGAGCTTGAAGCTAAATGCCACTCGACAGTTGTTTCAGGGTGGTTTTCAGGACTTCCATCATGCTCTGGTCATTGTCTATGACTTCTCTTTTATGGTCCCCTTCTTTGTAGTATACTAATTTGCACCTTGTTTACTGAAAATCTGTTGTTAGTCTAGACAATTAGTAGTTTTGTTGACTCTATCCTTCTCTTGTTTACTACAGATGGAGCTGGCAACCTGCTTTATTTCAACAACCCTATGTGGCCTGGTATGCATTACTCTTTGGGCCAATGTAAATCTACCCTGGGATGATTTCCTTTTATCTTTGTTTTTGCTATTGCACTTTACCAAAAAAAAATTCCTATCTTTTCTTTTGAAATTAGTTCATGAACATTGTACACTTGAATTAACTTGATGCAATGCACATCCAACATTTTCTCCTATAAGGGAAGGTTGAATGCAAAACCTTTTTTTTAAAAATCATTTGCATGGTATGTTTGCCATCTCTCTTCCTTTTATTATGCAAGTAATATTTTGTATTTATTCCTAACTTGAATTTAGTGCAACTCTTTTCTGGTCAACTATGTTCATGGCTTACGTCTTTTGAGTGGTCATTTGTAGGGGAAGCACATTCGCTACGGGTAGAAAATATTTTATACAGTGGAAAGTCGGAGTACCAAGAAATCTTGGTTTTTGAGGTTCGGTATTCTCTTTCCTTAATATGACTGTTCGTGCAGACCCGATTCCATTTTCTGTCATCTCCTCCTCCTTCTGTAGCCCTTTTGTTTTTTAAGTCTATGCTGACACCGTTTGATTTATTTGCAGTCTTTGGCATATGGAAAAGTGCTTGCGCTTGATGGCATTGTTCAGTTGACTGAGAAAGATGAATGTGCTTACCAGGAGATGATAGCCCACCTTCCCCTTTGTTCGATTCCATCCCCCAAAACTGTAATATTACTTATCTTAAGCACTACAGTTTTTTTTTCCTATTTAATATTTACCATATGTTGTGGATTGTAGCTGTCTCTCGTGTCCTGTTATATTCCTCGTCTAAAATATTTTTTCTTGATTACATCGTTTAGAAATACTACTATTGAATCATGTCTACGAATTTCATGCCATTTTTTTTCCTTTTCTATATATTGCCAGTATGAGAGGCATCCTCATCAAAATACTGATTAAACTAATTATCTTCTTTGATGCTAGGATATGCTAAATCAACTCAAAACACTGCTGGTCTAATTTATATTATCGTGCAGTTCTCCTTAGATTATTAAATCTTGTAAGGACATACTTCTCTTGCATTGGAAGGATGTGTTAGGGAAATTAACAATAGAAATAATAACCGACGGAAAAGAATAAACCAAAGCACACACCAAAAGAGAACACAAAAGATAAACGTGGTTCGGTAACAACCTGCCTACGTCCACGGGTCAAGATCCATTTACTCCTTTATTCACAGAAACCTTGAGGAACCAGTACAGAAGAACTCAATTCACCTTCTCCGTGAAAACCCAAAGGAGAATCCCTATCTATCCTCCCTTAAACCTTTCCCAAATATTAGTATGCTTTAACCCTTTCTATTATCTCCCTCTCTCAATGCAAAAATATCCCCTTGATCTTTTGATTACAAACCCTAGACCCATAACCATAGTAACAAAGTTCGGATTTAGGAATTATTCGGCAGAGGTTAAGTTTGAAAAAAAAGAGGAAAAAATCAGCAAATATGGGATAAGTTCGGAAAAAAATAAAAATTAATAATTATAAAAAATAAGAACGTGATACCAACTAATCCATCTACCAATCTTGATGTATTAACATCTCTTACTATTGTTAGACATTTATCCCAATTCCTAAAAAATAAACATTATGTAAATTCGCAAACTTAAGAAAAAAATTACATAAGGCTTAAGCAAGCTTTATGTAATTTAAGATAAAAGAATAATTTAAAATACATGTTTGTATATGCAAATCAAATTATATAAGCAATTCAAAAATGTAAAGAAACGAGAAAAATAATAATCTAAATTGATAAAATCAGAAAAGCAATATATGAGTGTATTTATTTGGCATAACATAGTAATTTAGCAAAATATAGAAGCAACTCAGAATAAATAGCACAAATTATATTTTCTTTCAGTTCGGTCGAAATTCAACAGACTAACCAACATGCAAAATTATCTTTTTTATCTTAACTCAATCGAATGTAATCAAAACCCTAAAATAACCTACTCGAATAGAGTTTTCTCATTCTTCTATTTGTTGGCAACTTCAGTCAAATGGAAATTTCTTAGTGGGAAATAACTCTCAGATTTTTAGTAACAATTCTATTGCTAATAGAAAGTTTATTTTTCCCTCATTCTTATTTTTTAGAATTCCGAATAAACATGGACAAATAAATTGTGAGAAATCTTCCTCCGGAATAAGTTCAGCATAAGTTCGGAATAATTCGGTAGTTCAAGAATTATTTGCGAATAATTCAGTAGTTCGGGAATTATTCGTTAGTTCGGGAAAAAGAAGCCTTTTTAAACGGTACCCCTTAAAATGAATAGTTCGGGAACATTTCGGGAACATTTCGAGAACTTTGTTACTATGCCCATAACTACGTATTTATAAGCCTAAACAAGAGACCTAGATTGGTTTTCATACATTGGTTTTCATCTAATCTCGTTAAAGAGTAGCGCTCCGTGACCTCCTCCATTTGCAATGTCTCCTTGCCATACATGAGGGTTGTCACCAAGTACTCATATGATTTCGGAAGTGATGTAAAAAGCACCACAGCCTGATCTTCTTCATCCACCTTGGCATCAACTTTCAACAGTTGATTCAAGATCTGGTTGAACACTTTCAAGTGCTCCATGAGATCTGCACCCTTTACCATCTTCAAGGTATTGAACTCCTTCTTCAAATATAACTTGATGGTAATGCTCTTTCCGATGTAGAGCTTTTCAAACTTCTTCCACAGTTCTGGTGCGGATTCCTCATTCATAACGCTATGCATCACGTTATCCGCAAGACAAAGGCGTATTGTGCTTACCGCCATTGCCTCAATGTCTTCTCAATTTGTATCGGGCATCTTTTCAGGTCTATCGAACTCCCCCTTCAACGCCCTTACGAGACTCTGTTGAACTAGGATATCGTTTGCCCTCCTTTGCCACATATTGAAACTCCCTTTTTCGTCAAACTTCTCTAGGAAAAATTGCTCAGAATTTTTCAAAGCCATTGAAAAATAATTTAACCTGAAGCTCTGATACCAATTGTTGGGGAAATTAACAATAGAAATAATAACCGACGGGAAAAAATAAACCAAAACACACACCAAAAGAGAACACAAGAGATATACGTGGTTCGGTAACAACCTGCCTACGTCCATAGGTCAAGATCTGATTACTCCTTTATTCACAAAAACCTTGAGGAACCAGTACAAAAGCATTCAAATCATCTTCCCTGTGAAAATCCAAAGGAGAATCTCTATCTATCCTCCCTTAAACCTTTCCCAAGCCCTAGTATGTTTTAACCCTTTCTATTGTCTCCCTCTTTCAATGAAAAAACATTCCCTGGATCTTTCGATTACAAACCCTAGACCCATAAATACGTATTTATAGGCCTAAACAAGAGACCTAGACAATTAGAAAGCCTCCTCTCGCAATAGGAGTTTCCAAAACAAACAAAACTCTAAATCCCGCTTTGGCCGATCGATCGACGCCACCTTGGTCGATCGATCGGCGCTCTAAGTTTTTCCGCGTCGCTCCACCGATCGATTGGCACTCCCTGGCCGATCGATCGGTCACCTGTATCTGGATTTCACTGTGCCACCGTTGCTCTACCGATCGTAGCTCAATGAGCCAATTCTCACAGGATGTTTATGCAATTCTCCTTGGAGAATTAAAGCTAGTAAGTGACGTACATTTCCATCACTTGAAGGATATTTAAGCAATTCATGTTTAAGAAATGAAGCTAATAAGAGACACGCTTCTGTAGAATCTGAATGACATGCAATGAAAATTGAACTGGTTTAAAATCCTAGGATGTTGATATGAGTCAAAAGGAAGCGAAAAATAGTTGGAGGATTTAAAAAAAAATTTAAGAACAATTTGTATTAAAAAAAAAACATAAAAGAGTTTGAAAAATAACATGGCTGAAGCCCAAGTTCTGAAAATCATGAATTGAGATAGAGGGCAAATGTTATCATTTGATCAAATGAGAAGATGTGTAAATCGAGCTCCACTTTATACCTGACCTGCAAACCCTTTTAATTCTTGGTTTTCTTTATAAAATACTTTCTTTTATCTGATCATTTATATAATCAGTTATACTCGAACAAGTTCCAGTTCAATGATTCAGTCTATTTGAACACCTCCACCAAAGATGATAGTATGTCCAAGGAGGAGTCGGTGTTTTATTTTTGGTATTCTATTTTCCTCTACTCCAATGTTTTTATAACTCTATTGCGTTACTCTTGTTTTTTCTCTTACTGCATCTCTCTCTCTCCTCCTCTCTCTATTGTTGAAGAAAGGCAATGAATATGAGTGTAAACCTTTACCTTTATGTAAATCTCAACAACTCAGAGCTACCATTAGCTTACATTATATTTTTTGTCGATTGGTTTGTTGTACTCATGGTTTCAAATTGGATAGTATGAGTATGATGGTTTGTATTTTTTTGAGGGTAAGCTGAACTCAAACACATGACCTCATGGCTGCAATGCTGTATGTCAGCTATTTGAGCTACGAGTTCGTACCCAAATGGATTTTACCTTTTCATTTGAGCTTGTTCTTTTGGTAAGACCGTAAGAGCACTAGAAGAAAGCAACTTACAAAAATTGTAACTGTGGAAATTTGTTTTTACTGGAGTTATTAGAATTGTGTATGTTTGTTAGCGATCAAATGAGCTATAATTATGTTCTGCAAACCAGCCTTACCAATGATGCTCAAGATACTATTACCTCATCCAATTGATGAGTAATATTCATATTCCTCCAAGAAAGGAGCTACTACAAGTAAGTTATTTTTGTAGTTGGATGAGTAAAATTTTGATGATCCGTATGATAAAGTTCTGTTGGTTTATACAAGAAATGTTCAATTAATTTTTATTCCTAGAGCTTTGAATGGGGGAGCTCACATTTTTGCCAAGATGGCTTTGAATAGAAGCAAAAAATACTTGTATGAGAGAAAAAATGTTGGGGTTTATGGATCAGAAAAAGATCTAAATCAGGCAAGTCATGTAATGTGAGGTTTTGAATTCAATAAAGTGATTACATTTTAGACCCAAAAAAAAATTACACTGAATTTTCATGTTATCCTTTCTTTTCCTTCTTGGTGGAAAAATGTAATGCTTCTTTCCTACATACCATATGAATGCTTAGATGATTTATTTTTGCTCATGTAATTGAATTTATGCCTTTAATTGAAAAGCAATGGGCTTAGGTTCACATTCGAAGTTGAGCCTTAACCTACTATTGCAGTTCTGCTACTAAAATGAAGTACCCTTGACCGCAAAAAAAAACTGGAAGGAATGGGATTGAGTGCCATGATCTTCTGACCCTTCCACTCCCATATGGGTTGAGTTCAAATTAAAAAAAAAAATTATTTTTAAAGGCTACAAATGAAAAAGGGAAAGCCCCCAATGACACGTGCTTTCCTTCTGATTGGTGCTGTGCACTCCTACCAATGGGTAAGATTCTGGTGAGAAAATGATTCTATTAAGAAATTGTATTGATTGTACATGAATGTGATTCAATCAAACATTTGAATCGTTTTGAGTCTTTTGACTATGATAGATTTCCCAGAAGTAATAAGCTTTGGAGTCAGATATTAGATTTAGATTATAATTGCAAACATGAAATTACCGTGATATGATGATTTCTTCCTTGCCATTTGAAAAGTTTGGTTGCATCATGCATGCACTCTCGGTTGAAAAATAATTCTTTCCCATAATATTTTCCCAAAAAGGAAAAATAGTGTATCTTATATTGTAAATGTTAACGGAAAAGATTGTTAGAAGAGTTTGACATATTCTCTATCTCAAGAATTTTGCATACTGTTTCCTGTTTATTTATTTGTTTCCTATTTTCACTCAAGATAAAGAGCATAAACTTTGTGCTAAATCTTATTTAACTTCTTTATGCAGGTTCTGGTTGTAGGAGGTGGCGATGGCGGGGTTCTTAGGGAAATCTCTCGCCATAGCTCCATAAAGCTCATTGACATCTGTGAGATAGATGAGATGGTCATTGATGTAAGTGTTCTGTGATATGTACCTTCATAACATGATTACTTGTTATTACATTCTTTGATATTCTTTAGTATATCCCAATCTAGTTGCTGTATTTTTTTTTGTATTCTAGGTGTGTAAGAAGTTCTTTCCAGATTTATCTGTTGGATTTGAGGATCCTCGTGTCCGACTTCATATTGGTGATGGTATGCTAGGATAGAACAATCTTCTTTGTTTTCCTTAGGAATAGTGTAAATATATTACATTTATGGTTGTATAGCCCTTTCAATTATTTAATGTGACATTTGAGTTGTTGTTGATCCTAAGTAATTGTGCCATTACTCCAGAAGCTAGCTTTGACACTAGTGTTATATTCTTTTCTTTGACTCATATTCATTATCTTGACAGCTGCGGAATTTCTACAGCATGCACCTGAAGGGATGTATGATGCAATTATTGTGGATGCTTCAGACCCCGTGGGTATGCTGGAATTTCAATTTCTTATGTTTCAATTTTTTTTTCTTAGGAATGTATATTAAATATGCTGTAAAGGTGTATATATATGTAAAAATCATGTAACTGTAAAAGATATGTTGTGTCACATTTTTTTAACTTCTTAAAAATGATTATTTCTATTATCATTTTTAATTAAAATTCAATGTGGATTAAATAGACGACGTTCATATTAGTGAAGTATTTTATAAATCCTATAAAAACAAAAAATGAAAAAACACTTGAAATAGGATGGCAGATTGTTCCCATAATCCCATGGTGGAGATGATATCACATGGTGATGTGGAGGTGCCTCCATGAGCAATCAGTGAACAACTGTGCTCTCTTTTTTTGAATTGTATGGATTGTTGATTTTTAGCTGATTAGTCTCAGTAAGGCCATGATATTTGAGAATTCTGCTCATACACTATCGTATTGTTAAGGTTTAAGATTCCTAGGACAGTTTTCATCCTAAAAAAAACTTAAACTAAAACAAAATATCTCCTCACTGATCCTCTTTCTTGATTCAGGTCCTGCTCAAGAACTTGTTGAAAGGCCATTTTTTGAGACAATAGCAAGGGCGTTAAGGCCGGGTGGTGTTCTTTGTAGCATGGCAGAGAGTATGTGGCTCCATACGCATCTAATTCAAGATATGATCTCTATTTGCCGTCAAACATTCAAGGGGTCTGTCCATTATGCTTGGGCAAGTGTCCCTACATATCCGAGGTAATGATGCATCTACTCACTACACTTTCCTTATTTTGTTTATGTGATTTGAAAGAATCCTTTTCTCCATAATAATTATGAGGGCTTTGATGGGAATTTTGTAATCACTATATTAGCTTCCATGCATTTTATTATTGTCAGATGACATTATACTCTTGCTTCTTTGTAGAGAGGCTGTGGTGTCTTGCAATAAATGATAAAACACACTGTTGCAAATTGTCCCATTATCCTCACAAGATACAGACTTCTGAATTTCTGGCATTTTTGCAATAGGATTTGTAGCATTTTTGTTGGTAACATTTTTGTAATTTTCGTCAATGAATCAAATTTTTATCTTGACCTTTAATGATGGGTAAATTTATTGAGAGAATAATACCTAGAAAGAAAGTGAAGCTATCTTATGAAGATAAGTTTTCCTTGTTTGCGGGAAATAAAAACTTAGTCATCATATAGCCGGATGTTTAGGTAAAATCTTGAAAGTAATTGTCTGCACATAATTTAATATTTTTAAACTCTGTTATGTATATTGAAATCATATCTTATTTGAGGATGATTTTATTGATTTACAGTGGTGTAATTGGATTTTTGTTATGCTCAACGGATGGGCCACCTGTTGACTTTCTGAATCCGGTTAATCCTATTGAGAAGCTAGAAGGAGCCCTCAAGTATCGGAAGGAATTAAGATTTTACAACTCGGAGGTAAGAGCTTTACTCCCATTAGCTAGCATTAATTCCCATTATTTCATTCTTTTCGTAAACTTACAAGGGCCTCAGCTCTGGTTATGGACCTTCACCAACCACACTTTAACCTGATGGAACTAGAAAAAGATTTTGGGCTCATGTCCAAACTGCAAATCTTCCTTTGTAAAGCCTACCTAGACACTAAATTCTGGAAGTTTCTTTGTTCTGCACATGCATGCTACTTCTCTTGTCAATATTGTGAGAGAATTTGGATTAGCAAAACTCCAGCATTGACTCTGAGTGTTATCATTGCCGGAGTCTGTTATAAGTAGTTCGCCATTGGAAATTTTTGTAAGATATTATTTGTTTTAGCATTAGACCTTAGTAAGTAATGATTACTGTATGTTGGTAATTACTATTTTTGCTAGTAGAGCTTTCTGGTTTTAAATTGTTTATTTTAATAATTTTTAGAAATTTTGGCATTTGTCTGTTGTATATGATAGTAGTCTGGTAAAGGACTTCAGTGGTGTTTCTGGTGTAACTATTTTTGGTGGCTGATTTTGATTTAGACTTGTGCGGATGATTGTGGACCTTGGGGTGTTTGTAAACTATGATGCAATTTATAATTGTTTTTTAGTCAGTTGTCATAACCTTGCTGGCCGCTTGTAATAGGTAGTTTTTGGTTTCCTAGCCATCTGATTTACAGTTTCTTACCTTTAAGTGCTTTCATTGGTTCTAGTTATGCTTTTATCTTTTTTTTGGTTGATTACATTTCTTTGTTCTGAGAATACAAGCCAGTCCCTGTTATTGTATAATTGCTTGGCTTGCAATTCTTTGTTACTTTTCCATCAATCTTTTCTGATGAGACCAAAATTAGTTGGCCATGTCATTTGTCAAACTTACAGGACATGTAAAACAAGTATTTCGTTGAGATTAGGTTTTCGAACACTCCAAAGACCTGTTAAATTGAGGTGAGAGAAACAAGTAATTATCGAGGAGTCATGTAACATCTGGTTATAGGTTGGAACATTCTAGCCTTACTTTTAACACAATATTGTTCCATGATCAACTCAAAACTCTGGAGTGGTGCCTTTGCCTTTATCACCATCCTGCTCACTACAATATGGTGTGGGATGAGTGTTACCTCCTGAAGGCATGTTGTTACTGAGTTTCGAACTGTCCTCAAACATCCTATCTATGTTTGTAAATTTGGATGACTCGTACTAAATTATTAATAAGGCACATGCATCTCTTTTCTGCCAGTCTAGCATGCCCTGATTGAACTAAACACCTCTGTCTTGTCTATGGATTTTGCTCACCCATCCTGCAGATTTCTGTACCAAACTGCATGTCATGAACCATCCTGTTCCAAAATCCATTACTCATCTGGTAACAAACTCGTTTAAATGCAAATGCATCTCTGAGAACCTAAAACTGGTATATAACTCATTTTATTTCATTTTTGTAGTTGAAAAATCAGAAGCTGATTATATGATTGCCTTGTCTTGCCCTGCCTCCTAGTTAATAGTTCCATATGCTTTTGATGGGATAAAAAGTTATAGTCATGTTTCAAAGATGAATTAGCTTCGGGAGATTGATGTCTGAAATTAAAGATTTTTCTTATGTTATATATGCACTTGTGATCAAAGTGTGAGAACATGAGAGTGACAGACGAGGAAATTTTGCTATAATTTCCATGAAGGTTCATGTGAAGAAAAATACCAGAATTCTTCTTCAGATGATTTAAACAGTTAACTTGCACCAGCATAATTGAACAATAACTGAAGGACACGTCAAAGAGATTGTGTCAAGACACAAAAGGCCTGGATAATCTGATGCACCAAAATGTTCAGCAGCTATATCATACCATCAAAATGTATATTGCTATATAAAATTTTATAGTTCTACTGGGAAATGGATGGGTCATCAGGTTGGAATCATGTTGCCACCCAATTGTGGGTAATGAGTATTGAGTATATTTGCTGCCTGTGTTTTAATATGTAAGTTTTAGCTTTGACACTTCCAAGTTGGTTATGGAGGAAAAGGAACACAGAAATCAAATGGTTAGTGAAAAGCATCCATTTGTGTAAGATAACAAGATGCTGAAAACAAGTAATAGAAATTTGTGACTATTTGTTAGTCTCCCAAGTTTTGTCCCTCATAATCTCTCTAATCTCTACCACACAGCATGCTGGTGGGTCTTACCAACCACGGCATCCCATCAACAGTTATTGGGCCCTGTGACTCACCACCACTTAGTTGCGAAAGGATTGTTGCACGTCTTGTTTAACCATCTGACACCACCTGAGAATATCTCATCCTAAATGGTGGTTCACATCGACCTGATTGTGAGCGGGTGGCCGTTCTGTTTGTTTATGACAATATTCTGGTTTTCTGTCATATTAATCGTTCTTTCTTTTGATTTTGTTTTCTTGTTGTGAATGGTAATTGTTTTTTGATTGACAGATCCATTCTGCCGCCTTTGCCTTGCCTTCATTTGTGAAGAGGGATGTGAGCATTCTTCGTGAGTCTCCAATCTCAGTGCAAACAAACGGCATTTTGTAGCACAAATTATTCTCTAATTCTATTTCTGATATGGAAATGCTCCCACAGCAGGAAATAGTCTTACTATGATATTTACTTGTAGTTCAGAAGTATAGATAAGGTTGCATGCTCTGCTTCTGAGGCCTTTTGAGGATTTGCTTTGTAGCATGTAATATGGGCTGCTTCAACATCAGCCAAGATTTTTGGACAAAATAGCCCAAAAAATTGCAGACTTCTAATAAAATAACTGTGACATGCTGTTTAGTGGATGAGAATGTTCTTGGTCATATATAGTAAAGAAACATAATTTCTTATCTCAAATCAAAATCTGATCATTCCAAATTTATTAGCAACAGGCAAAAGGAAATTGACCCAATTAGATGATTATTACCATCCAGATTGGATTACCTCATTGGTGAATCTCCTGCTTGGGGCCCCGGCCCATCAAATGGTGGCTTTTACATGGATGATTCTCTTAAATAGGATACTTTTATTGTAATTGTTTTTTAGGGTTAAAAATCGCACAAAAGGCCACTTCGTAGATATTATATATGAGAAATAATTGTCCAAGAACTTATACATATACCTAGGTGTAGTACTATGCCATCTATAGACCTTGTTTACAACTATAAATATCTACAAGAAATAGATTTCTATTGCACAGAAGAGGAAGCTATCTACATTATACATTATATACTGTAACTAGCATTTGCAATAGGATGTGATTATGTGAAGACACTTAATTCCAATTTATAGATCTTTTATTGTATTTAACTTTGTTTGTTTGGTTATGGTTATGTAATGGGTTTGATTTTAACCCCTTCATGTTTCTGATTTGATATTCTGGTTATACGTAGCAAACATGCAACTACAGTAATCAGGAAAAGAAGAAGAAAAGGAAACAGCAAGACTAGATTACGAATGATATTTGAACACACATCTTTGCAAGTCTTGTAAGAGAAACAAGAACTGTGTTGTTTGAATTAGTGGGCCACGATGCTAGTTTTTGTCACTGATGTTTCATACTTCATAGACACCTATGGTTTTATAGGACTAAGA
This sequence comes from Tetracentron sinense, assembly GCA_015143295.1. Classification (NCBI taxonomy): domain Eukaryota; kingdom Viridiplantae; phylum Streptophyta; class Magnoliopsida; order Trochodendrales; family Trochodendraceae; genus Tetracentron; species Tetracentron sinense. The sequence continues at coordinate 30,685,399 of CM026572.1, read as the reverse complement.
TTAAAGCTTTCAAATAACACATACATTTATGTACATACACAGCTCTTTGGATTCTGAGAGAATTTTTGTTCTCTGTTTCAATGTAGTTGGTACCACTCATTGAGTCTGAAAATACATTGATCAAGGTTTAATAAAATCTTGGGAAATAAAGGCACTTCGAAACGAGCCTCGAATATTAGATGCCTTATATAGTAAGTATGAGGAAAAATTGAAAAGGGCAGCAAAAACTATAACAAGAAGATTAACATACCTCCATGTAAACCTTGCAGAAATATAAGTTCAAACATCCAAGAGTAATAGAGTAATAGACCTATTGATACTAACTCTATATGAGTTGTTAGATTTTCCAAAAATAGCATGCATTCAAGGTGCTATGAGCTGGTAGTTCATGTACAAGGAATGAATATGAGGACACATCTCAGATGGGCAACTTTCAAATGGCTAACTCCGTAACTTTATCCAATATTTCCATTCTCCTATAAACTACACTCCATACTTATACCCTAACACCAACCAGATCTGATGGCTATGGATGTCTTTCATTTATTTTAAAGAACATAGACATCTTGTTTTTTCAACAATTTCACATATCATATATGAATTTCTGACAGTCTATCCAACGGCAAGAACGAAATGACCTTGTACGAATCATATACCAGAGGCTAGAGAAGGTGAAGATATGTAATTAACATGGAAAGCTCATGTAAAATCTCAATAAGATTCTCAACTTCTGTTAATTAGATCACAGATGAGGAGCAAAGAGATATAATATTCTTGCATTGCACAAACTATATTAAAATGTCAAAGAAAAAAAGGTTGCAAAGCTTACAGCATCAGTACACAAAAACCACAAAGCTGTTTTAATTAAAAATAAACAAAGACTCAAATCAGTTGAAGGAAGCTCTTTCTTCGCCTCCCAACTTTCACTCTGTTTTTCTCACTCTTAATCTCTCTCTATAACTATGAAATGGAGGAGAAAGAGGATGAGCACTCACTTTGGTCTCTTCACTCTTTTCTTCCCCTAATCTTCATTCTTACAGAGTCTAACTTCATCTAAAACCCTAATCAGACCCCCAAACTATGAAACCACAGAAGGAAAAAAAAAAAAACACCTTTCTGGACTGCACTTTTGTATAGCTGCACATTTCTTACATAGACAACCCCAGAAAACCAAGCAAACCTTTTCTGACTTCTCATATTTGTGTTTCCTCCTCTCTTAAGCCAATGTGTAGCCAGAGACCGAGATGTCGGCCGGAGATGCTGAGTGAACATACACAAATTCAAGGCTCTTTCCAGCAGGTAAAGAGTTGAGCCATGCCGGAAATCCATAGGTCCCTCCAGACATCGTGAGGCCCCATAGAGGACCGTAAAGCTTGGATATTGAAAGCTTTAGGTCCTTCAAATCTTTTGCGGACTTGTTGGTCACCACTGTAGAGTATCTGTAGTAGGTTTTCCCATTGGCATTCCATGAGGCTGTCCCTTTTTGCTCGATCGTGATTGGAACAGAAGATTTAGCTGCAAGACAAGATTCTGTATAAGTTTACACTTATCTAAAACTCAATGAACTGACTTTGATCTTGTCAATGAAGATTTTCTTCTCCTTAAATTAGTTTACACACTGTGTTAAAGCAATGTACAAGGTACACTGCTTCATATGAGGCATACAAGAGCCATCGAAAGAGAAGTAGGAAAATACCCGGAGCTGGATTAAGTTGCGGAGCCAGTGTTGGTTTGGGTTGGCTGACGACTGATTTAGAAGCTGGAAGTACCACTGCAGGACAGACAGACTCATGATAATTAATTATACATAAGAAAAGCTAATAAATAAATTATGTAATTTCAGAAATTGAAGGTAAAATTAAAAGTTTTTTACCTGGAAGTAGCTGGTTATACCCACTATGGCCACCATTGAGTCGAGCCAAAATGCCAAGAAGGGGAGCATTGTTGTAAGTTGCAGGCTCTGTTTGCTCGTAATTGTCTCTTTCATCAGCAAAATTATCGTAGGCATCGGGTCCACCAACAATAGCACCACTTAGGAGATTTGGGTCGCTAGCTTTCCTGCTAAACCAAGTGGCATAACCTCCTCGGCAGCTAACAAACGAAGGGTTAACCTTGATCGAGACAATCGAGGAACCTCGGTGGTGAACTTGCCGCGGGAAGTTGCTTCCATACCCCACCATGTAACTTGTAGCTCTTGGATTGTCTCCAAGAATGTAGTCCACCTGAGATTTTTAGACATTGTAAACCATACAATCAATCGTTTTCTTCTATATGGTTGTTTCCAAAATACAATACAGGTTCATTCCAATCTCCATAAATGAGTAGATGCCTGGAACCAGCTACAGTAACATTTAGCAATATATTTAAGAATACTTTGCATATTGTGGTGTTGAAGTGTGTATTAGAATCTTGCATTGAAACTTGTACTACTCATACGCAAAATAACAAAGTTCTCCACTTTTTTCGAAAAGTTTCTTAAGAATAAGTGATTTTTTCGTCGAATGATTAATTCACATTCACAAAGTATTTGTGAATTTTGGAAGAAAAAAAAAGCACAACTTTTCACAAATGTTGCGACTTTTGTTCCAAATAATATATATATATATATATATAAAATTTGTATAATTAGTAAAAAAAAAACAATTTTCAATTATTTCCAAAATTTACCAATTTTTAAAAAAATGTTCCCTAGAATAATTCTCCAAACCCCCGACTTGGTAACTATATGCTCTTCTTTACTATTATAATGCGAGAGGCATGCATAGATGATTTTTTTGAAATTCCCAAATTACCATTATGTAAAAACAAAACATTGAGTTAATGTTTTACTTAAATTCCCAAACTACCCTTCCTTTGATTTAATATTTTGCTTTAATTCCTAAACCACCCCTTGCCATCTATCTATTTAGAATCACAGCCAATCGTGATTGACCCCGGGGAGAGTTCAATCACACCTGTGGGTTAACATTTGCCCCTTTTAATTCTTATTAACTGTGGTTAACTCCTTCTCCTCGCTCTCACGTGCATTGCACGTGCCACTAGCGAGTTCAATCGGGTGTTGTTAACTCCTTTCCCTCGCTCTCACGTGCATTGCACGTGCTACCCGTTAGTATGAATATAAGCAATAGAATTACCTGAGATTTTGCAAAGGAAAGCAGCTCAGACGGTGATACATTGCCGGCAGGGCACTGTACGCTTTTACCGGCGGAAGTGAGATAGTCAGAGTAGACAGTTAGTAAAAATGCAGCGCTTGTTACAAATTGCATGTTGTTCCACCTCTGCCGGAAAAGAAGGCCTCCCGGAGTCCTCTGAACATTCCGGCTACCCTTACCCATACATGAACACATAAATTGATCCGCCTTTTGCTGGTATCTTTGGAGGACCGGTGAGTGGTGGCCTCCCTTGCCTTGCATGAGAAACTACAGAAAGAAATAACAGGCAAATCAGATGGGTCCCATTCAAGAACTATCCTACTAAGATAACCGTTCGATCTTGGTCAGTGCCGTAACTTTGATCGACCATCTGATCCCAATCCAACGGTCAGGAATCCGGGTGTAGGTTTACCTTAGCAGCGAGAACTTGGACCCCAGCGTACTTTACGTCCCATCCGAACTCGGTCATAGCCCAGCCGGTCCCACCCAGTGAGTCGCCATTGTTTCCGAGGTAATTCAAATAGTACTGATTGTTGGTTGCTCGGTACATCCATGCAGCAGCCCACAGCAATTCGTCCTACAAAAATCAAAACCAGCGACTATGTCAATTCCGCGATTAGAACTCAAGTACAGATACGGCGCACAGTTACTCAGTCACGGCGTCAGTTAGAAGTAGTTGGAGTTAGAGAGAGATGATTACGTACAGCGTAGCCACTGTAAGATTGGTAGTATTTCCGAGCTACTGATATGCTGCTGTCGTATTTGCCCCTGTATTTATCCGCAAATTCGAATAACTGAAAATTTGGGAAATGTGAAACACCAAAAGATGTTAGACGAATTTCGACTGAAATTTGCTAGAAAATACGAAATAACCATTATTTGCTATAAACCGTAAGAACAATAGAAGAGGGGAGTCTGTACACGTGTCGTGCATATATAACATCACACAACTCGTAATTAAGTCATGTATCAAAGGGTATATTCATTAAAAAAAAAGTTACACGCAATTCTATGAGAACAAGAAGGATAATTCCGTAAATTCATTGTTTTAAGAAGGAAAAAGCGAGTGGTCGTACGTGCCACCGACAATATTGCCACGTGGTAACAAAATAACTGTTCATCAAAACAGACGGTCCAGATCCAGAGGAGTCAGATCTTGACTTCGAAATTCACAAAGGCGTGGAAACCGAGAAAACGGTCAAAGGTTCATTATTTCCGCCGGAGACGTTCACCGGCATTAATGGCTTATTAGTAAACCGAAGAGGTTTTTGCTAATTTGCGCCGGGGAATGGATTAACGATAACTACCCAGGCCGGTAATCCCTCTCTCATCTGCAGCAATCCCAACTTTGCCCCAAATTTTATTGCCCCAAATTTTATCACTCTACATCCCAATATATATCCCCCCCCCCCCCCAAAAAAAATATATCCCAATTTATCGGTTATATGGGCATCAAGGGCAACCCGATACAACCCATTTATCGATACTTAAAAGGCTATGGTATGATTGAGTTTACCAAAAAAAAGAAAAAAATTAAACAAAAAAAAAGGACTTTGCTATTAAGGCCCGAGACCTCGCGTCTGAGCACGGGATTTGATTTCGGGTGGGGGGCCCTTTTCCATTTTCACATGATAGGCCCCACCCATAATTCCGTGCAATATCGTGCTGGGCGAGGTCTCTGCCAAGAGGTCTATTATCCCTAATAATAATAATATCAATAATAAAAAAGATGATGAGGCCCGGTCAAGAACACAAACATCTGATTGGCTGTTGTGAATTAGACTTTAGAGTGTTAAATGATAACCCTAAACCGGAAAAAAAAAATTAATAATTTTTTTTTTTTCCATTTGGGCGCGGCGCACTTTAAAATGCGCTAGACAATAGTCACAACTGAGTTAGTTAGTGAAGAAGAGAAGCAGGACCTGCTTAGCATGGTTAAGTAGCTGATTCGAGTAAGGGCGATTATAGCGGCGGAAGACGAGAGAAGCGGCGGCCATTGCAGCGGCAGTCTCTCCGGCGAGGTCAGAACCTGGGTTGCTCGGATCTATCTTGTATGCCCGGCGATCGGTTGTCATGTCCTCCGGTCGTTGCCAGCAGTAATGATCCGTATTTCCATCACCCACCTAATCAAACACAAAAATTAACTACAAGACTAAGACTGCATTAAAAATTAAAAATATAAGATAATGGATTTCAGTTTTCAGATGCAGAAACTAAACCAATGAAAAGAAGAAAAATTATCATGGGAAGAAACAAAAGATATATACCTCTCCAAACAGGACATTGGGTTCTGGGTGGGCTTTAATGAGGTAGTCAGTGCCCCACTTCACAGCTTCCATGGCATGGCCAAGCTCTCCACTCGCACCCATTTGCTTCCCATATTCCACTATGCTCCATGACATCATTGTAATGGTGAATGCCATTGGAAGCCCAAACTTCACATTGTCCCCTGCATCATAGTAACCTCCAACCAGATCCACCTGAGATACAAGATAATAATTTCAAAAACAATGTCTTATTTTTTTGAATAAACATATATTTAAGCCAGAGTTGTTTCCAATCAGAAAATCAAATTATCTTTTTAGCAAAAAAAAAAATTAGGCTGGTCTATATATATTTTGGGTATTTTTCAATTTTTTTAAAAAATACCCAACTGGATTTGCAATTGCAACAAATGCAAAACAAAAATTAATAAATAAATAAAAACACAACCAACAAAGAAATGGGTCATAATTTTGGGAAAAAAAATTGATAAATAAGTACAAACGCCAATAGACTGATGTTCCTCACATACCCATTTGGATTACTAGCAAAAAGAAATTAAAGTAAAAATAATAAAAGAACTCCACAAGTTGTAGGAGAGAAAGAAGAGCTTACCCCACTAGCCTTGCCATCATGCAGACCAGAATCAGATCTCCACTTGACTCTTTGGTTACCAGGAAGGTAACCAGACCTCTGAGCTTCAAAGAAGAGAATACTCTTACTGAGAGCTTGGCCATAGTCATGGCCAGCTAAAGCTAAAGGAAGCCAAATAAGCAAGGCATGCAGAAACAGAGGAGCAATGATAAACTTCTCCATATATAAACTAACAAAAGGGCTTCAAAGAAGAAAGAAGAGAACCCCAAATGCAGAAAGAAACCTGATCTGCTCAGTAAATAAACAAGAGGGACAGATCTATTCTGCAACAGAAACTGTACATCAGATTTTGCAAATATCTCTACAACCAAAAAGAGAAACCCATTAATCCTCTGCAGAAACCCACCACAAATACCAATTTAATTGGGAAAAATGACAATGTAGGGTCTGGTTTATCAGCTAAAACTTCTGATAAAACCACCAAGAAAAGAGAGCTTCTCTAGGAAGAAAACAGATTGGGAGAGAGAGAGAGATAGGGGAAATGTGAGGAGCTCAATCCTCTATATTTATGGAGAAAAGGTGTTCCCAAGAGCTCAGAAACTTGGCAGACCTAATTAATTTTTTTTTTTTTTTTGAAAAAATCATAAATAAATTTAAAATATTTAATTTTTTCCGGAGGCGCTGAAAACAGTTGAGAAAAAGTGCAGAGAAGAGAGTCATGTGGAGTGTTTCTGCTCTTAAACCAGTCGGTGGCGAATTTAATTAAAGGAGAGTGTTAGCTCTACTCTCTCTCCTTTGCACTCGCTCCAGAAAGGGCGAAGGACAATAGTAACATTTGTTGTTGCCGTTTCACAACTCAACACGTGTCTTTAAGTGTGATTAAGAAATTTTAATCTTGAAATTATATTTCTAATCTTAATTTTTAGAATAATTTTTTTAAAAATATCAAGTGTCATTTTGAAAGCATACGTTGTCTTGGGTAGTTGGGTTGTGGCAGGAAATTTTGGGACTCTTTCTCGAACACAGATATCTTTGGGTCCCACTAATATTCTCTTGTCTTTTGCTTTCTGGGGAGTGCGAAAAGGGAGAGTGGGGCTAGGAAAACCCTTGATAGAATTCTAGCCCACGCGAATTAGTAATTACTGCTACTTCTCAAAATAGTTGTATTACTTTTCATTATTTTAGAAAGCGACAGTTTGAAATTGAAAATTATCAAAACAGGCAAAAGAACGAGCGTAGTAACAGAGTCAAAAGGGCACAGAGTCAAAACTCAAAAGGGCCAAGAAAAACTGTTCAGTTGATGTCTCTGTTCTGAATTATCGAAAATGCCCCTAATATTGTCCACAAAATCAGAAATGCCCTTGATAAAGGCGTACAGATATACAATGCAAATGTAATTGTAGTAGCGCAAATCCCGAGGCCCGTTTAGATGGCCAAGTTTGAGGTGAGAATTATAGGAGTATTTTTTTACGATAATAATTGGAGTTTTTTTTTGTTGAAATGATATCATGTAACTAACACATACTCTTTAAAATTAATATTTGAAGTTTGAGTATAGGCAATCGGCATACTAATTTCGGAATTAGACACCCACAATTCATATGAATTTTAATTTACGCAAAAATTAAAATAATGTCATCTATAATTTGTGGGCGTGCATGAAAATTTGATGTAAATGTTTTTTTATTTGATTTTTATCTTCCTTATATTTCTAAATAATTATGTATTTGAATTATTTTTAAATAAAAAATTTATTTTAAATTTTATATTAAAATTTATTATTTAACTATCAAAGATTTTTTATTTAATAATTTTCACTGTTTTATATTTAATTAATTTTAAATATTATTTGTAATAATTAAAAAAAAAACATGTATTTTTTATTTGTATTTGAACTTTTTTTTTTTTCATTATGATTATTTATTTTTATATTTGACTTTCAAAGTATTAAATTTTATTTCTATAATATATAATAGTTTTTAATTAAATGATTGTTAAAGCATTGCAATCAATAAAAAAAATTGCATGCTTTAACGGTGAGAATAGACAGGTGGTTGGCTTAAGTTGATAGTAGAAAAGACCAAGGTGCAGAGTCAGGAATTTTTCCTTGGGGGGCCGAATTATATATATCAAGAAAATTTATAGGAATGGGGTTTGGGGCTTAGGCTTCAGAGAATTTTTTGAGTAATGAGTCTATCATGGTCATAAAATTCTTTAATGTTGCATTCTAACAAGGGGTCCAATAAAAAGAAAAAGTGAAAAACATGAGCATGTCTTCATTGTTTCTGCCCACTTTTTTATTTACCCACTAATTGTGGTTAAGATTTACTCACCCTTAGGATTTATCCATTTAACCTTTGTTTTTAGAGTAAAATAATAATAACTCTAAGTTGGTTAAGCTTAACCATGGTTAAAGGAGATGAAAGACATTTGATTATGTAGTCTAATGCAGGATAAGCTATTCACTACTCTAAAATTGCTATATTTTTATATTATGGAGATTGTTTTTTCACACGGGCACCTCTCTTGCTTGACACATGTCCTTTTTAACATCCATTAACTGTGGATAAGATTCACTCATCCCTTGGTTTTATGCATCTACCTTTAGTTGTTATTTAAAAAAAATTAACTCCTAAGATATTAAATCTTAACTAAGGTTAAAAGAGACACAAAGAATCAATCCATTTACATTCTACATATTAAAAATCCTACAATATTTTTTTGGGGGGCTCATTAAAATTTTATATATTATGTAATTTTTTTTTAAATATATAAGTACAAAATAATAAATTTTCAAAAATTTTGGGGGGCCATAGTCCCCTGGCTCCGCCCCTGGAAAGACATGAGAGTAGGGCTAACACTTCTATTTAAAATATCATAGTGTTGTTATAGATTGAAAGTTTCTTAAGGTTCAACTTTGCCCAATAATAATTATGCATTTAGGCTTGCTCTTTAGTTAGTTAAAAAACAAGTACCAAATGAAAGAAAAAGGAAAGACTTGGGATCTTCTCGAGGGTAGGGGTGTCAATCGGACGAAATTTGGGCTTCAAAGCCTCTTTTAAATGTGTCGGGCTTTAACTGAGTTAATTCAAAAATCATCAAAATCAAGCCCAAGCCCAAGCCTAACCCATAGGCCTCTACTCCGGTAGCTGACGGAAGAGATCACCAACACCACATGTGCAGGCCAAATTAATGTTAATAAAAAAAACTTAGTTTGTGTAGCTTAAAAGCATTAGGGGCATGTGGCATGAGAGTTTTTCCATGGCATGTGGTTGAAGAAATCCATTTTCAAGGGATTTGAGCATTTTAGGGAAATGTGCCGTACAAGTGGAACAAGGACTAACCAATCTGGACCATCCAAATGAGGATCCTACGATTGGATGGGATACAACTCACAAATTGCGCTGATCATATGATTCTTTCCATAATTCCATGCCATTAAGAGAAGAACGTGGACGGCTAAGAAAAACAAACAAATAAATATAATTTGTTAAAATAAAAAGTGATTTTCGTAGAAAGTGAGTATGTGCGTCTTTCATCGCTTAATGGAAAGGAAAATAATCACCTCCACGGTTGGGTTGGTGAAGCGGGAGGTGCATCTTGGGTCCCCATTCAATGCTACTTGTCTCTCTTTTAACTTTATTTAACTATGGTTAGGATTCACTGATCTTATGATTCACCCATCTTAGTTTTTTAAAAATAAAACAAAAATTTTATTAACTACAGTAGTTAAAAAATTAACTAGAGTTTATTGAAGTTGGGTTGGCTTTGTGAGAGCGAGCAGCAATAGTTGGCTCACGCCAGTGGTGCAACTATTGCTCTGATGGAAATGATCGAAAATTGGCGTAGGACAGGTGGTTGGCTTGCTCTTTAATCTAGAAATCACTTGTCCATAAAATATTAGAATCCGTTAAAAAAATGTGCACTTTAATAATGATAATGGACAGATAATTGGCTCATTTTGAGAGCAAGACATACCTGAAAGTAGGGCTAGCTGTATAATTATATAATAGAGTCTATCTCTGGATAATCCTTAGATATACTCTCGATTCTTAATAATCTATAGGCTATAGCTAATAACTTAGATTCGGTGATTAATGTAGAAGTGATATGTTTAAAAAATAAAGAAAAAGAAGCCAAGCCATACATATTCTAAACTTGACCGATCCAGATTATACCTTGAGAGTACCCATAAACTGACTCCCCCTTTGAGGCAAGCCCTGTCCGGATTTTCAGGATTTTTTAGGTGGGTGGGTTGCGGGCTCTCGTCACTTCCCAGGGGACTTAGTCCCGACCTGAAAAGTTGGGGAGTGGGGACACCCCAAATTATCCAATTTTTTTTTTTTTACCCATTCACTGACTGTGTATAATAAAGTTAGGATAAAACATTACGAAAACCTTACCAGCCGGAAATTAGATAGTTTTTTGTTTTTGGTTGAACGGAAATTAGATAGTTAGATAATAGAAATTGTTTAGCTTACTGTTCCGTACGTTAGATAGCATAGCACGTGGTCCTTATTGGTCAACACCCCATTTTTAAACGTATATTAACTCTGGTTAAGATTCACCTTAGCTAGGGTTCATTTATCCACCCATGGTTTGTAGAAAAAAATAAATATATACATTTTAATTTAATTAAGCTTAACCGTGATTAAAAGGGACCCTGGGACATGGCAGCTAGATAACGTACCCAGCAGCAGCTGGCTAATCACTGCTCTTAGATCATCTGATCAGAATATCTTATCCATCCGATCCGATTTGAAACATTCCTAAGCCCGACAACCCGGCAAACAGCACACCGACTTATTTAAATTTTAAAGCAATGGTCCCCTCGTCATCGTCGGAGGGGACTATGCCTCCCTGCTCTCACATAGCCAACCCTTTAACTTCATTTAATTCAGGTTAGTTTTCTTTAATCCTTAGTTAATTTTATTTTTCTAAAAACGAAGGATAGATGAATGAATCCGGGCTAGAAGGGGGACACATGGTGAGACAATGGGAGCCGAGACGCCCCTCCTCACATCACCGACGAGTAGGTGACTATTTTTCTTAATTTTATATCCAACACTATATTAAAAAGGCCACCGACAGGACATGTAAAACCAGTTTAACGATGGTCAAATGCAATGTCATTGTTGTAATATCCTTCAAAGACGGGGTTAGTCAATAACGTACTCTCGTCTTCCCAATGACTGTGAAGAGGAACCTTCTAAGCTACAGTGTCCCCGTGTCCCTTTTAATCCCTCTTTAACTATGGTTATATTTATTTAATTAAAATAAGTATTTTGTTTTTCTAAAAATCATGGTTAGATTGTTTAACTCTAAAGGGTTAACTACTGTTGATGAATAGTAAACAAGGGGATTGGACCAATGAGGTCACTGGGATCAGCTTCTAAGGGCTCCTTGGGTCCGTTTTCCATTTCCCCTATTCGATATAAGAAAAAGTAATTTTTTTTTTACTTTGTGTGTGTGAGTGGTGTGTGTGTGTGTGTGTGAGTAGTGTGTTTTCCCTTCTATTACATGTAGCTTTGCCTTATGGTATTGTTCCCTTGACCAAAAAAACCAAAGTGTTTAGTCCCATCTCGGTAGTTTACTATCACCCACTATAACTCATAAAGTTTCATGACCCGCAAATGGTTGGTACCCGTTGTGGATTGATTTTTCATGAGCTTAGTGGTTGTATGTGACTGTGCGTGTGTGAGTGGTATGTGTTTTCCCTTCTATTATCTTTAGCTTTGCCTTGTGGTATTGTTCCCTTGACCAAAAAAACCAAAGTGTTTAATCCTACCTTGGTAGTTTACTATCACTTACTATAGCTCATAAAATTTCATGACCCTCAAACGGTAGGTACCCGTTTTGAGGTTCATATAGATTGATTCTTCATGGACTTAGTGGTTGTATGTGGCTCTGTGTGAGTGGTGTGCGTTTTCCTTCAATTATCTGTAATTTTGCCTCGTGGTAATGTTCCCTTGACCAAAAAAATAAAAGTAAATTTTTTTTGATGATTAAGATAAACTAAATTTGAAAGAGGCATAAAATGGGTCCCTTGAGGGCACTTTATCCCCTAACCGCAATCAACGGCTTTAGCTGAAAAGAGATTGATTGTACGGATTATTTTGAAAAATTGAAACGGTAAAAGTGACAAGGCCCCAAATGACCGGATGGCGCCGATTCTGTGAAGGCCATGGCAGACGTTCGAATTCCCGCCATACAGAAATCGAGAAAATGTCTCCTTTAATCGGGCGACTATCAAAAAAGTCAGAAAATATTAAGAAATTTATGTTAATATTTAGTATAAGTTCAAGACACATAAGTGCTGGCTGTGGACAGTAAGTTGTGGGGCCCCCTTATCACGAGAAACCCTAGCAAATTCAAGTTATTACAATGTTTCGCATGTCACTCGACCTTAATTATAACATGAGGAGTGATAGCCATACTCTCAGTCAACCTTTACTCTCACCCTTTACCATCCACTTTTTCACTCTAAAGCATTCTAAAAAAAAAAAACGAATGAATTGGTGTAGGTTGGTAAAGGATGATATTATGAGTTGACTAAGAGTAGGGTTAGCATTCCTCTTCTAACATTACCCTTAGAGTTGATACTACTCCCACATGCTCTATTGGTAGGGTGTAACCTCTTATGAGAGAAGTTTGTTAGGAACACACGCGACAATTCACAATGATAAACAAAAGACAAAAAATATAAATCGGAACAAGATGTAAAATAAGAACACACGAATTTATGTGGTTCGGTCAATGACTATATCCACATATCCATGTCAATGTTACTATACTCAAAGGCAAAACCAAACAAAAAAATCGCAAAGATCTTTCTATTTTTCTGGAAATTTTTCGAGTGATAAAGAGTGATAAGAAACACTAAATACAAAAATATATTATATGTTGGGGTTCAAACAAGCAGAAAAACCCAGAATTACTATTATGATCTCCCAACACTCGAGCTAACTCATTCTTGCTCGAACAAGTTAGCTACAAGTTGTGTCTCAATTGTTCAAATAGAATTATAGTAACACATCCGTTCGAACATATTCTTACTCGAACCAACTTTTTCACTAAATCCATGACTATATGTTATAGTGCAAACCTACTAAGCCTAGTGCAATCAGGCTCCAAACATAACAAGGTGTGAGATCTAATTTGGATGATGTCTTGTAGGAGTTTCACTCTATTACTAACTACTAACTGATCATTATTATTAATAGTACATAAATTATATTGACACCCAAAAAAACCTTAGAGTTAACCTAAGCATATTCTTTTTAAAGAGCTGCAAGAAGAGATTTAGTATAAACAGAGCTAGAGCTCCAGTTGTCTCTACAATTAAGCAACCAAGAACCAAAAAATGCGACAAAGGTAGTTTGGAAATTACAAAAGAAATGAAAGGTATTTCTATCAATTAAAAATTTTCCCTTAATGCTCCGTTTGTTTTGATGTAAAATAGAGGAAAACAAAAGAATTTCACGGAAAATGTCATTTTTCGTGTATATTTTCTGTAGGACAATTGGCATTTTCCATGAATTTCATTTGTTTTCCCCTATTTTACATCAAAACAAACGGAGCATAATTTTCAAACTTCCCTAGTCAAAGGCATAATTTTTATCAATCATAATTAAAGTTGGAGTGGAAAGTGAATTGCGGCGGGAGCAGGGTTGCAGCTCGGAATCACAAAAGAAACTTCCCCTGCACCATTAGCAAGCCCCACCCCTACTTGGTGGCTCCCCCAGAATTGCAGAAGCAGAAGCCATCCGTTGGGGCTGCAAACAGCCTTTTCCAACCATTGGACCTGGATCACAGTGGAAACGGAATCCAAAGAAATCAGACTTCGTAAATAGTCTGTGGCGAAGTTATCCTAAGCTTCATCAGCAGAAATGCAAACTCAGATGCCCATCTTCGCCCAAATGTTTCATTCCTGGTGGCAAGTTCTGGGCTTCAGAGGGCATAGGCTCTCTACTCTACAGAAGTTCAAGTTTCAATGAATTACCTTTCAACCCCCACCCAAACCCCCCCCCCCCAAGGGTGTAGCCCAGTGGTCGAAGGACGAACCGTAAATCCGAAGGTCTCCAGGTCGATTCCTGGGTTCCTCTCAATATCGGTTGTATGGGGTAGGGGGTATTCCCTTATGCAGAAGTGGGACTAGTCTGAGTAAGGCTAAGGATATCCACTATATAAAAAAAAAAAAACCAAAAAACAAAAAGGCTATTAGGGCAAATAGAACAACAATGTGGGCTTATGTCATTGGAAAACCGTAGTCATATTTGAAAGGGTTATTATATATGTGAATGGAAAAGCCTCCAGTGAGAAACAACAGTCACCCTTACTTTCCTCCTATAGTGGAATCCTTGCTGGTTGAGAGACCCTAACGCTGTCTGTTCCCTCTTAGCATATATGATCACTCTCTTTTTCTTTGTCTTTATTACTTTGATTGGTTAAAGTTTCTTTACATATCTTAGGCATTCACACTTGAGGAATGGATGACTCAAACCATTTGCCATTTCACATTGGTATGGAAGCCCTGTTGGGGTAGTTGAAGGAGTACATTAGACCAAATGGAGAGTGAGAGTACTCATACACCCACCAAGGCACGAAACCGACACTCTTTAACAACTTAGAGAGTAAAATTCAGGAAAGTACTACCACGGGTTCGAGCAAAGAAATAAATTATTTAGAGAAAAATGTAGATATGTGGAAAGATCTGCCTCTCCACAGGCAACAAAATAAAGCTTGAAATGTTGCACATGTTAAGCATTTTTTTGTGGGATCCGAACAAAGATAAGAGTTGGTAATTTTTGAAGTTCATTAAATCACGCTCTAACATAAAGAGAAGGTGTGATTTTGTTCTTTGTTTTTCGATAGATAACTATTAGTGGATTAGTAATTAGTAATTAGTTGTGAGGAAACTTATAAGACTGCCGCCTCACTACATAGATACCCTGTCTCTAGCCAACAAATCAGGGAGTATGTTACTTGCCATTTGAGCGGATAGGCATTTTTGAAGTTGTAATTTGTTTTCGCTTGATAAGGATTAAGGAACAACGGATTCACCATTACACGTGCATATGGAACTATCCGAAGACACATGGCCCTATAGAGATCCAGAATATATTTCCATGTCCCCAATTGAGAATGATAGAACATGGGAGCAATATATTGCAAGGGCCCTTATTCACCACCCATCATATAGGGCTTGAGAATGTTATAGTATAATTTCTCTCTCTTTATAAGTTGGGCTGACTTGTAACCTACCTGCCAAGACAAATGAGTGTTTTCATCTCATGCGCTGCTATTATTATTATTATTAGTGTTCTACATAGATACATCCGTCTACCTTGCCTCTTGCTCTAATGGTAGTGTTTCCTCTCTTATGAGAGAGGTTTTGGAATCAATTCCCATAAGGGGACGACTTGCAAGAGCTTTACTTCCTCCCAAAAAAAAACATAGAATATGTCATAAGAGTAGGGGTGATATCGAACCGAGCCGAATAGTGATGTGTTCAAGCTTGTTCGTTTATTAAATGAGCTCGAAATCATGTTCAAGATTGATCTACAAAGATCAAAAAACAACAACGATCTTCTCTAGCTTGTAGATTTCACTCACCACAAAAGCAATGGCTTCAGGCACATAAGAAATTCATACTTATGGTTCCAACATACACAGGAAAGAAGGGACTGGAAGACGGATACAGATAGAACACTCATTAAAAAAAATATTATTTTCAAATAAAGAGCTATATTTTTGCTTTTTAAGAAACATAAGAGTAATTTTTTCCATTTGGAAAAATATGTAAGAGGTGGTATTTAAAAAAAACACAGGTTCATATATGTAAAAAACTATTATTATTATTAGGAAGCTAAAACATAATTAAATTCCTGTCTTAGCACTTATAATAATTAATTTGGCTATATGAATTTTTGATGCTGATTAAATCATAACATCTTAAATCATAGTGAAAATTCTATTTATGTATTTTCAGAGTGTGTTAAATTCCGCAAAACAAGAAAAGGATTAGGAAAAATAAGAAGAAATAGACAATGAACATGGAAGAGTCCTAAATTTCATTGGGGTAGCATTATTTCAGTTCTCCCTTATAAATAAAAGTATATTAAACAATGGTGTGTGTGGCTGTTGGCCAGGATCACGCTTAAGGAAGTGGAGGTCCTGAGTTCGAATCCTCTCCCTCTGTTGGCCTCCCTCAGGGATTAATTAATCCCGTCTTACCTGGTGCATGTGGCTTGGGGGGTGTTGCACGTGCCCGAGAGAATAGTTAGGTGCTCTAAGAGGCCTGGATACCCTTCTTTCAAAAAAAAATAACGTATATTGAACAATGTATATCTTAGTTATAACTCTGATGGGATGTAACATGAATCCCTTTTCACCATCCCATTGTGTATAAAACATGTCTAGAATATCCACTTGGATAAATTTTTCTAGTTATAATTTTCGACTAGGACTTTGCAAGCAAGACCGCACTGTAATACCCTGGACCAGTGGTTCCCGAGACTTACGCCTCATGAAGCGGAAGGTTTTGTGTTTGAATTCTCACTCTCCCTTTGGGGCCAGTCCCGTGTGGGAATTTCCCGGACTTACTTGGTGTGACGGGTTGCGGGCTCTCGTAACACCCTTAGGGATTAGTCCTGACCAAAGGGTTGGGGACACCAGAGTTTTCAAAAAAAAAAAAGACCGCATTGTCACTTAACTTAGACCTTGCCTTAAAACAATTTTGAGATTACATGAAGCCAGCTACTTAATATTATACATATAATTTTATATGCATAACTTAAATTTTTTTGATTGAGAAAAAGAAGAAGCAACTCAATACACATGCATCTCATTGCATGCGTACGCTCGTTGTTCTCGCGCGCCAGAGATATGGTGTAAAGGAGATAAAAATGATAATATTACATCATAGGAGCTTACTAGATTACAATATATGAAAGTTTCAAAGTCTTTATTAACTTGAAAACTTCTTCTATCTTCATCTTTTCGATAAAGGACTAAATTTTCGAAGGAAATCACTTGTGAATTTGCTTCTCACTAATCAGACCAAAAATCAAGTCACTCCAATTATAAAACAAAGCATTTGATTTGTTTTGATTAGGGATCAAAATGAAATAAGACAAAATCATTTTAGGGATTAAAACTAATGAACTAACTTTAAATCAAATTTACAAATAGATTCAACAAACATTACATTTCATTCACTTTTTTTTTTAAAAAAAAATAAGGAATTTCATTTCGGTTGTCACCTTTCTTTAGCCCTAGTATCATATAGACTCGAATGAACTACCCCACCTGGGGATCCCCCAAGAATTCATTATCTCATGCAGCCCGCCCCTATTGATGGTGTTTTTTTTAAATTTAATACCAACTTGAGTACTTTTGGCCTCCAGATACATTACTTTATGTTTTATAAACGATACATTATTAGAAAGGAGTCATTGAGAGTATACAGGCAAAAGAGACAAGCGGCCTCTCAAGTCTCGAGTGGTCCCTTCTCTATTTGGTCCCGGCATGTCTTGCGAAGCATATTGTGCCTTTTATAAAGGGGCTCGTCCCTAGAGCCCCACAAAACCACGTCACCCTTAATCTGCTGTTGCAACTTGTAGTCTTTGAAATCTATAAGTAAGGTCAGTGTGAAATGAGTAGTGATTGGTGTACCCATGAATTCTATTTTCAAATCTAAGGCACCACCTCATTGGTAGATATCTCCCTCTTTAATACTTACCAACCGTGGCGATTATTTAAAAGATGGGCATCCACCAATGAAGTGATGACTTTGAATTGGAAATGGAATTCATTAGTACGTTAACTATTTCCCTTGTAAAATCTATTGGCTCCGTTATTTTGGTGAAACTTTTAAAGTCTAGAACTTCTATTTTTTCACGCCTAATTTATTTAATGTTTAGAACTATATTATTTCATAGAGTATAAAAGTTCTACAAATATGAAACTTTCAAGTTCCACTAAAAATTTCAGATCTTTAAGTTTCATAGATGTGGAATATCTAATTAAATTGAACTTGATAAATCCGAGATACTATTGTGTAAAAGGGTTAGAAACCATCTCCCTTCCTAGACTTTTGCCTCTTGTTTAAAAACATTTATGTTCCAGACTTTTAAAAGTTTCACCAAAAAAACGGAGCCTAAAATATCCTAACGCCAGGCTCACTGCGAAATCTATCAAATTTCCTAACGCCACAGTGGTATATCCCTTGCTTTAATGAAGTACTAGGGTTAGTGATTTTAAAAAAAGGAAAGATGTATTTTCTTTCAAAATAGTGTTAAATATTTCGTTAAGTACCGACTAGATGGATTATATTTGACGTCCCCGGGAGTCTTGAAAAAAATTTAACCACGACACTGCATAGAATATCTGTGCTTGTGAATTTTTTGTCCCATCCTTGGGAGATATTCAATCCAATTTTGGAGGAAAACTTGTATAGATTGATAGAAATATCTCTTGGGGGACATGATGGGAGAGCCGAGAGCCCACCCACTCCACTCAACACTAACAACAGCTAGGGGTGTTAATGAGCTGGCCAGGCCCAACTAGGTCTGGTTAATAAATGGGATTTCAGCCCACCTGAGGAATCAGTAGAAAAATGCTTGTGTTTTTGGGGTTTAAATGAATAGGCCTTGTCGGGCCGTGTCCGGCCAGTTAAAAATATATTAAAACTTGCATCAAACCTAAAGCTCATAATCCAAGCCCGCCCGAGAATTTAATGGGGCTTGTCCGGCAACGGGGCAGCCCGACTCATTGGCATCCCTATTAACAGTAGATAAATAATGCCTTGGTTAACACACACAAAAATCAAGTGGTTCCCATTGGGGACAGCTTAGCTACTCGGAGCTTATGGTCAAGGGCAGAGCACTTCGGCCTGGGGGACTTTTGAAAAAAAAAAAAAAGCCTTAATGCTACTATACTACATGAGTGTAGCTTGGGGTAGAGGCGGAGCCAAAGGGTGAAAGGGGCTCCACCCTAGAACTTTTGAGGAGAAAAATTAAATTTGTATTATATTATTTATCTAATTATGGGCAACAGAACAATTTCCCTGTGACTTAAAAAAATTTATTCTTTACAAATTGACACAAACACAAGAGAAGGCCCGCAAACTTGGCTCAAAAAAACAAAATTGGGGACTACGACCCGAGAGGAAAATTGACACAAACAGGCAAAAAGGCCCATGAAATTGGCTCTCGAAAAAAAAATAAAAAATCGGGACTAATCACTCCTCGACAAAAACTGTCTCAACAATCCCATCAATATTAATCACACATCGTTAAGCAAAATCCGCCCCTCTTATGGTTGCCAGAGGGCTAATGACAGTACGGCTCCTCGTCCAAGGCCAAAAAAAAAAACGGGTGGGGTTCCTCGTGGATGATTAACTTGTGGATAATCTTCCCGGTCCTAGTTTGTTGTCATGTATTCACAAAGGTAATTCGGTATGGGTACTACGGTGTATGGCAATATAACGTACGTCGGTATTCCGTCGATGGATTTCGGCCATCAAATAAAACCACTTCATCATAGATTGAAAAAAATTAGTGATTATCAAAGATGAGCAATGCTAGGAAGGTCCTCCCTGTACTTTTTACTAATTTTTGGAAAATAATCACCTCCTCGGTTGGTAACACAAGAGGGGCGTCTTGGCCCTCATTTTCTTACCATGTCTCCTCTTTCTAACCCTATTTAATTGTGGTTAAGATTCATTCACCCTTAAGATTCACCCATCTATCTTTAGTTTTTTTTAAAATAAAATAAAATAAATTTAACTAAAAGATTAAAAAAACTAACCTGAGTTAATGGCCTATTTTTTATACAAGATGATAAAATAAATATGATGAGATCCATTAAAATGTATCATATTATTTTATCTTCTTGAATTAAATATAGTAGCGGGTGGCACGTGCAATGCACGTGAGAGCGAGGGGAAGGAGTTAACGACACCCGATTGAACTCGCTAGCTAGTGGCACGTGCAATGCACGTGAGAGCGAGGGGAAAGAGTTAACCACAGTTAATAGGAATTAAAAGGGGCATGTGTTAACCCACGGGGGTGATTGAACTCTCCTCGAGGTCAATTGCAATTGGTTGTGAGTCTAAATAGATTAAATGTAGGGCTGTCAAAAAAGCTCACGTAGAAGGGTACCCGGCCCTGCCCTGCCCTCCAAAGCCCTGTCCTTCCCAACCCTTGGGCCGAGGAGGGTTGAAAATCTGGAAGCCCTGCTTCTACAAGGCCGGGCTAGGGCTCACCTCGGCCCTACCCTTTAAAGCCCTGCCCTTCTCTTTAGTTACTACATGGTAGCTAAGGTATATAAACCATAAAAGTATATATATATATATATATATATATTTATGAAATTACTCATTTCACCGTTTCAAACGGTTTAATAGTAGGGCATGAGTAATTTCACATGACCATCGTTATAAAATCCCTTGAGGCCTCGACACTCGTTACGAACCCTAACCCTAATCTCGTATGCGAAATTGCCTCCTCTTACTTAGAGGATTTTGATATATAAATTTTGTTCTATATAGTTTTACTTTGTTTTATTTTATCAAGTATGCTTGTCACTGATAAGGAAAAAAAAATTAACTTTGTCATTATTTTTTTGTTGCAATGTCGGTCCCAAGCCTGGATAAAAGAGGAGGGTATCAATTTCCATGTCAAGTTGACAGTCGATGTAGAAAAAAATTCTCGTCATCTCAAATCACTAAAAAAAATCCTGCTCTTTCCTCTAACCCTTTCAGCCCTTTGACCCTGCCCTGGCCCTTGAGGGCAGGGTTAGGGCCCAATCAATCCCGACCCTTGAAAGGCTAGGGCTGGGCTAGGGCCCTACTCTTATAGGGAAGGGTAGGGCTAGGGTAGAGCCCTACCCTGCCCTGGCCCTGCCCTTTGACAACCCTAAGGGATAGTTTAGAAATTAAAGTAAAACATTAAATCAAAGGCAATAGTAATTTAGAAATTAATGTAAAACATTAAATAAATATTTTGTTTTTATATAAAAGTAATTTTGGAATTTCGAAAAAATCATCCGCGCATGCTTCTTGTGCATTACAATGGTAAAGAAGAAAAATAGGGGAGAGTGTGAAAGTGACCTAGCATTGTTAATCAAAGATATGCATGGCAGCGATGAGAGTCGTCAATTTCTCCAAGAATGGCGCCATAATAGGACCCATCCCGTGCCTAAAGAGTTGGAGGAGTCGCAATCATACGCTTATCACCGGGAAATCCGGGAACACAAAGGGATCGTGTCCAAAATGTTAAAAGTTATTTTCTGGTCCCACCACGTGGCAAACAAACATCGCATGCTCGCTAAAGACAACTTTTGCACGTGCTCTGTCCACGTCATCCAATGGATGGACGCCTGGTGTTGGAATGCTAGCCGTGGGCAATCTCTTGTCTTCTTCGACCCACATGCTCCTCACCCTTCGAAGTAATGGTCATCTATCAGATTACTAATCTGTAACCCTCTTAAAGCGAGACCGTGTTCTAAGAGTACGGAATTTCAGATGGAAATGAGCATCACTCGAAATCATGTACTCTTAGAACATAGTCTTGGTGCTCTAGGCCCTCTTCATGTGGAGCCCATCATGTGAAATGGGTTCCAACTGAAATCATCTACTCTTAAAACATAATTTTGTAGTCTCGGCATAAGAGGGCTTCAGAACTTTATTGATGTCAAAATTTATATATATATATATAAATAAACATGAGAAGAGAAATGAAAAAAGAGTTAGGGAGATGTGGTAGATAAATAAAATATTTTTGTCTCGTAACTTGACTGCATGGGAAGAAGAATGGAATTTTGCATCTAGCGGTGTTTTTCTCTTATCAGAACATGTACCACCCGTGTATGGATGGAGTTCAATCCGTTCATAACTTTTTGAGTATAACCAATATCTATTCGAATCTTTTGTGTATATCGCCTGGTTTGACCGATGAGGTAATTTACCGTTTTCTCTGCCGTACCTTTTAATTATGGTTAAAATTGACGTAGCATTGAGAGGACCGCAGGGACCTCATCTAAGCTGACCGTAGTGTCCCAATATCCCTTTTAACATTTTTTAACCATGGTTAAGTTTAATTAAATTAAATCAAAATATTTTTGTTTTTCTAAAAATCATGATTAGATTAGTTAACCCCTTAGGGTTAATCATAGTTGATGTATGGTGAAAAAGGGTAGTGGATGAATGAGATCAACGGGTCAGCTTAGAAGCTAACCCTTGGGTCGGTTTTCCATTTCCCAAAATTTATTAACCCTTAATTTAAAATATCTAACATTAGTTTTTAGAAAAACAAATATTAACTGAGATAAAACTTAATAACCATAGGTCAAATGGGCTGGATTTGTGAAGACGGAGAGGAACACTCCTGGCCTCGGCCGATGAGGGAACTATTGCTCATATTGGATTAGTGTTATGGTTGTTGAAGTGCATAGAAATAGGTAAATATAAATAATATGAACATGAATTCAAGAGAAAATCAAAATAATTCAAAATATGTCTTATCTGGGAGAAAGTTTAAAATTTACAAATATAAAAGAAGGGTGTTTTTATTAATTAATTTTCAAAATATCTATATGAAAACATATTTTGAATTGCTCTCATTAACTCATCAACTTGGAGTTCCTTGTCATAGTTAATCTTCAATAAATAGTGAGTTATATCATTGTATGGTTACCTCTTAAATGTATTGCATGTGAATATGAATACAAAAACAATAATAAATATCGATCAGAATAAGGTGGATAATTTATCGCCTATAGCTCAGATGACAAGGTGTGCCCTTTTCATGATCAGTGACAGGTTTGGGGGAGAACAACTCTCTCGATAATGTTGTGATAAATAGGAGACCACTCACCATTACTAACTTAATTACTAACAGCTAAATCCTTGATAAATGATGCAATGTACTCATGAGACGAAAATAGGTCGATAAAGATTATAATTCGAAACCAATGTAAATCAATTACCACACACCACATCCACCTCGACTGTTGATAGACAATAGATATACCAAACTTTTAAATCTATCATCTAATTCAAAATCATGGACAATGCCTAGGTTCACTTTTCTTGTCATTCACTTTCTCTTTTTTCTAAATAAATATGAAGACAAGAAAGAAGGGTCCAAAAAAATATCCAATTTTTCTGTCTCATTCAAAATTTTTTTTTTTTTTTTTTGGAAGTTAAGCTGGGGTTAGGCTCTCATTCAAAATTTTCTGCCTCTTATTCAAAACAAAGAAGAAAAGTAGACAAAAAAGAAAGTCAGACATAGCATTCCCCAAACCTATTAACTATCGTACTTAGAGGGTCATGTGAAAAGCAAGGAGCTCCCAACAGCTAAAAACTTGGGACAGATTGGCAAGAAGCTGCTTTTTTTGTTTTCAATGCTGGAAGTGAAGCCAGAGTTGCAGGAGCTATCTATTCTTCAAATGGGGGGAGATGTAATCAGTATAACACACCAAAAGTCATAGGCTACAACGTTTTTGGAGCTAATGGGCCACTGGATCTTGATCTTAAAGCCCGCAGTCTCACCTTAATCACATTCCAGCAAATTTAGATCCAGGTCCAGGAATAGCCCACGGTCCACAAAGGATTTACAACCTCATTGTACTTGTGTTTACCTTCGAGAGAAGTTGATTGCCGTAATTTATTCATGTACTCGTCTACTTCGAGTAGTGTAGTAGTAGGAACTGCTAAGTAGTGGTGGTGGTCTGGTCTGAGGTGTGCATGAGCTCAACCTCTTTTAGCCAGTCTTTAGCCTGCAAATATTGTTGGCATCATTAATCTAGGTTAGTAGGTTGGTTCGGTTAGTATAAATGACACCGGACCTTGAATCCGAGTCCTCCACTCCACTTCCAAAGAGGGGATTGGATTGTCTCGGACAGATGCTAGAAAAACCCTCTCGAGTTACTCACATCATTTGACATGTGGCCATAAAAGGAGGAGAGATATCAAGTGGGGAGAAGTCAAAAACATGGGGAGAAAATGAAATGACTTCTCTCCCTTTTATCGTCACATGTTGGATGATGTATGGAAGCCGGAGAGGTTTTTCTAGCATCTGCCGGAGACAATCCAATCCCTCAAAGGGGATACATTCTAGGGTTTTTTTTGTGAAAACCTTCCTAAGTTTTCAGCTATTTGTAAATACCTCTTGTGTTTTGTGATTTTGTATTATAGTCCAATAACTTTTAAAACTTGCAAATCTACTCTTCCATCCAAAAGATAATTAACCGTTGTTAATTTTTTTATGAAATAACCTTTTTAACCTTTTTTTAAATGGGTTGGATGGAACGCACGCCTCTATAGGTTATCCTCCTTTAATTGGGGTTAATCTTAATTGACCTAAGGTTAATATTTTTTTTAATAAAAAAATCTAAAAATCAAGATTAGATGGATTAACCTTAAGGGTCAGTGAATCTTAACTATAACTAGTAAGTGTTAAAAGGGACACGTAGCAACTTATAGAGTCTGTAGTTAAGCATAATCAACCCAAGGTTAATATTTTCTTTTCTAAAAGCCAAGGTTAGATGCATGAACCCTAGGGGTGAGTGAAGATTAACTAATGTTAGTGGTGTTAAAAGGAAACATGGTGGCTTGTAGATCCTCCTTTAACTATGGTTAAGCATAATCATTCTAAGGTTAATATTTTTTTCTTCTAAAAACCAAGGTTAGATGCATGAGCCCTAGGGGTGAATGAATCTTAACCATAGTTAGTGAGTGTTAAAAGGGATATGTGGTAGCTTATAGAGCCTCCTTTAACTATTCACTCACCCATAGGGTTCATGCATCTAACCTTGGATTTTAGAAAAAAAAAAATATAAACCTTAGGTTGATTATAGTTAACCACAGTTAAAGGGGCTCTACAAGCTGCCATATGTCCTTTGAACACCCACTAACTGTGGTTAAGATTCACTCATCCCTTGGGTTCATGCACCTAGACTTAGATTAGAAGAAAAATATTAACGTCAGATTGATTATGCTTAACCACAATTAAAAGAGGCTCTACAATCGACCATGTGTCCCTTTTAATACCCACTAACAGTGGTTAATATTCACCCACCCCTAGGGTTCATGCATCTAATCTTGGATTTTAGAAAAAAATATATATAAAAAAATATTCCCTAGGTTGATTATGCTTAACCATAGTTAAAAGAGACTCTACAAGTTATTAGGTGTCCTTTTTGACATTCACTAACTGTAGTTAAGATTCACTCATCCTTAGGGTTCATCCATCTAACCTTTTTAGATTTTTAAAAAAAAATATCAACCTTAGGTCGATTAAGCTTAACCCTAATTAAATGGGGATATATGGGACACGTGGTGCCCTATAGAGGCGTGCGTTGCTTCCAACCTATTAAACAAATGTTAAAAATGTCATTTCATACAAAATTTAACATTTGTTAACTAACTTTTGGATGGAATGATGAATTTGCAAAAATTTTAAAAGTTAGTAGATGATAATAGGGATATTTATAAATAGCTGAAAAGGTAGGGGGGTTTAAAAAAAACCCTACATTCAAACGTGTACCTGCTAGGGGTGCACATGGGTACGGGTCAAACCGTGAACCGGACCGAACCGACCACCATGGTTCGGGTTTGGTTCGATATTTTACAGGCTCGGTTCGCTTCTGGGTATGGTTTTGCTTAAACCGAATTTATGCGGTTCGGTTCTGGTTTGTTCCAATTTGAAACCGAACTGAACTGAGAACCGAACTAAAATTAAGAAGTGGAGAAGGTTGATCCAGGGGTTCCAATTCTCAATGTATTGAACAAGTTGATCCAATGGTTCCAATTTCAATTTAATCTATTTTAATTAGTGATTATTTTTGTTCATTGATAAGATTTGAGTTGTGGTTTCAGTACATTGAGAATGTGAAATTGTGAAGTACTGGATTTATCACCATTAGGAGAAGATTATAAACCCATGGGTAGAACCGAACCGAGGCACTACGGTTCGGTTCTGGGTTGGGTTTTTTCCAAACCGAGGCTCTATGGTTTGGTCCTGGGTTGGATTTTTTAGAACCGACGGTTCGGTGCCAAAATTTCTTAGAACCGACCCAAACCGAACCGTGTGCACCCCTAGTACCTGCATCTATTGTTCAGTCATCAGTGGGTTGATATCAGCTCAATTCAAAACCCACTAACTAAATAAAGGGGTGGATCTGGGCCTCAGCTTGAGTTATATATATACATAGCCCCAGAGAAAATCAATGGCCTACTTAGAAACTACAGTTTTATGTAGGGCAGTGATTAGCACACATTAAAAGTTACCCTTTTAACACTCTTTTAACTATGGTTAAGCTTAAGAAAATTAATGTTAATATTTTTGTTTTTTTGCTTTTTAAAAACCAAGTTTAGATTACTTAACCATCGGAGTGAGTGAATCTTAACTACAGTTGATATGTGATAAAAAGGGGGGCATTGGCCAATGATGACTGTACATTAGACTGTATAGTCTACTGTGGCAGTAAGTTAAGTATTTCCCTTTTATGTATACTACCGAAGACTCGTGCCGCTGATTCTGCCAAGCCTGTTCCCTTGGTTGTAGTTTTGCTGGATAGTAGACAAGGACAATGGAATCTTGTTAATCCATTCATGCGCGTCACTAATTAGATGACGAGACATTTGGTTACCTTAAGACAGTCATAGTTACTCCCGCTGTTTATCCGCGCTTGGTTGAATTTCTTCACTTTGACATTCAGAGCACTGGGTAGAAATCACATTGCATGAGCATCCGCAGGGACCACCATCTCAATGCTTTGTTTTAATTAAAACAATCGGATTCCCTTTGTTTGTACCAGTTCTGAGTCGACTGTTTGACGCCCGGGGAAGGCCCCCGAAGGAGCCGTTCCCAGTCTGTCCCCCGACCAGCTATGTACGAGAGTGAATAAAAGAGAAATAAAAACAAAACAAAAAATTAGTGCGGAATTGATATAATAGAGAGAGTGGACAAATGTATTTATTTAGTATATAATATAGGTAAAACTTAAAGTAATGGAAGCTATTTTTGAAGAATCCTAATAAATATCAAATAGTGGTGGATTTATACAGTTTCAAACTTCGTAACAAAATAATATTATGGTAATAAATTTTTTTTAGTGGAAGCATTGCCAAAATTTTTTTTTTTAATAAAACATAATTCAAATGTAATTATAATTAGATAAGACATGATTTATTCATACAGAAAATTAAAATCTTCTCCAATAAAATTAATATATTTTTACCATAAAATAATAAATGGGTGACCTCCAATATGTTATTTGCGATGTCCAATAAAGTGGTAGAAACAACAGTTGTCGCGGTATATATCAGTTTTCTACAACACATTAAAGGACAAGGACTGTTCATGTTGCCATATCAATCGTTGTCTCTTTCTTTTGGTAAGTGATAATGTAACACCCTAAACACACACACACAACCACATAAGGTAACCACTAAGGTGTCATAATTCAGCTATGATGATTTATGAAGAGTGGATCAAAAATTTACAAAATTATTTTACCAATCAAAGCCACATCCATCTAATAAAAGGAGCTGAAAACAAAATGATAAGATAGAATTACTATGACGTCTGTAAGCACCCAATTTTTATACTCCCCTGACCATGGTTAAGGGTTCTTAACCGTGGTAAAAACCTCAGTCGAGTCCCTTAACCCTAGGTATAACCCTAGCAGACCCTAGGTTTTAACCCTAGTCAATCCCTTAACCCTAGGTATAACCCTAATAAACCCTAGGTTTTAACCCTACTTAAACCCTAACTCTACTTAAACCCTAGCCTAGCCCTAGCCCAAGCTCTAGCCTAACCCAAGCTCTAACCTAAGCCCTAGTCAAGCCCTAGACCCTTAGGGCTTAAACCCCATCCAAAAACTCATAGGGTTCAAACCTCTCAGCCTGGTGTCACGGTCAACTTTTTGATTTTGCGGAACAACCGCGCGGCGCCTCGATCATCCCATGATCTTGGCCAGCCTTACACCATTACCCTATCCATCCATTGAACCGACCCAACGTCTCGTGCTACAATGCTACGACAAGGTACGACCCGCTACCGAGTCCCATCCGCTAAGCTATACTCAGCTGGCTTACGCATCACTTCCTCGTGTCGCATGACACTCATCCAACACATAAGGTTCCCGCGTCACCGAGGTTCCGTCTCACGCATCTCTCATGATGCTAAGGTTCCCCGATCAAGCCGAACATCCAACACGGCCCGATACTCTCGAACACGACTATCGGTCATCCTCCACGCATCGCGGATAGCATAGGAGCATCACTGCCCCGTTTACCGAACATTGAGGACATAACGCCCACAACACAATCCTCGGTCCTCTGACCGAGTATCCCAACCATACCTCGCGTCCCTCCTAGACGACCATGATGCATACCGCACACTTAAAGGCCATACTAGGATGAAACCTCTTGCCCGAAGGCTCTTACGCAATGCTAGGAAGTCCGTCTCCTTTGCACCGTCCTTGGATGCTCCAACAACCATCCAATGAGACTCCAAGATCCCCTTCAGGATCCTAGAGCCCGCCCCCAACTCCTTTGGGGTTGCTCATTAGGTGGCCCCAGATGTGCCACAAGGGAAGGGAGAGCTACACCCTTCTCCTCAAGGTGGATGATAAACCTTTCATCCTTTACCAGAAGGAAACATCACCACTGCTGGTGGAGTCATACTGGTCTTTTACGGAACAGTACACTTGGATATCCACAAACCGTCTGTACCATTAAACTCGTATTAACTTTCTCTTCGAATGAAGGTACTATTGGCCCTACTTCCAACATACCATGTGGGCCCCACAACACTTGCCCACATGTGTCCGACCAAGCACCAAACTCAAGCTTCACTCCATAACTCTTCATGTGCACTTCACCCAAACCACAGTACCTCGTACACAACATCAAGACACTTCCATGTCCCTTTACTTCGGTACCCAACACTAAGGCACAAACCTTGCACCACGCTACGCTATCGCTTGCATAGTGCCTCGCCTATCTCCTAAGCACCGCATTGGCATCCTTTGCCCATGCTCAGGCCATCCCGGCCCAGTATCACGGTCATGGCAGTACTTGACAACTTTTGACCGTGACACTCTCCCCCACCTGATTAGGTCGATGTCCTCATCGACTTACCGAGTATTCATCAGTTCTACAACACAGCTTGCACACCTGCTCATTCCATAGATCAGAACTCACTTCTGACGGCCTAACATATCAATTACTGTCTCAAACTTCACCTTCTCACGAATTTTGTCTGAAACATTCACCACACTTCGCCCAATTTCACACTGAACTCGACCTTAGAGACTCTGTACATTGCATTTGTCTTCAACATTTCTGTCTTCAACCCGTTGCCCGAACTTCTGAGGGGTAATCTTCCTCGAATTTCTCCAAGTGCACATCTCCATGCGCATGTTTGGTCCTCCCAGGACCATCACTTAGCTGTCCCAAGCATTATGCTAACACTGATTGTCACCACGAACATCGATCTTCGGTCTCACAACCCTGATCTTCAGTTTCCACTAGGCATTCAGCCGCCATCCACTTCACTCTTGAAGCTTCATCCACTGCAGTTCACTCCGTCGAACTACACTCATCGTTCACCTTGAACATGAAGTACGTCACCTATGACGAGGCTCGCAAGCCAACCGTATCTCATACGGTACTTCCTCCGCGGTCTGCTTCCTTAGTTTACACATGCAAGCATCGGCGTGTTGTCCCACTTCAACACTAAAGCCCTCCCATAATAGCACCGATGTGAGCATGGATTTTTCTACCCACTTTCACACGATGTGTTTTGACTAAGAGTCGCCACCTATTCATTCTTAGGGATAGGTCCCGAGTGATTTGGATAATGCATATGGTCTATCAGAGTTAGGGTAAGTGGTTCGATTAAGTCCCGGGGAAGGTGTTAGGCACCCCAGGACCCCCGTTTTATAACGGTTACCTACTCCCTAAATTGAAGCCAATTTAAACTCAAAATTAATTAAAATACCTAAGTATTTAAATAAATGCTAGTCCAAGAAAAAGAGAAAGCTAAATAAGCTAGGGGTGTGTGTGTGTGCAAGGGTGGTCGAGGGTTTAGCCCGGAGGCTAGAGTTTGACTGACCGAGTTGGTCAAGTGCAAAGTAGGGTCTAACCGCAGTTAGAAGAGTATTAACTGTGATTAAGGAGCCTAACCACAGTTAAGAAAGCAAGCAAGCATGTTTTGGTCTTTTTGATTTTGTATTGTTTTTGTATTTTTAATTGTTTTTCATTTTTTTTGGATTTTTTTAAATAGTAGTTTAGGCTCATTGCGGAGCAACGGGCCTAAACTAACTATATTTATTCAAAGTTATCCTAGAGTTAATCTAATTCACTAGGTATTGTCTTAAGAAACTACCTAAGGATCCCCTAAAGAAAGGATTTTAATTAACTAATTGAAAACTAATGAATTTTTTTTAAACAGATTAGTTCTAACCTAAGATTAACTCAAGGGCTATCCTAAGACTAACTAAGTTAGAGCTTTAAATCCAGTAAACTAAGCCGACAACAAAACAAATCAGATTTTGCAAACTAGCTAACAAAGATCTAAGTTACACCTGCCAAGACTTGGATTTAATCAAATTACAAGCTAACTAATAATAAAAACATGATTTAATCAAATTACAACCTAAACTAAGAATTAAAGAAACATCTAATAAACATCCAAAAATGGAAATTATTCCATCAAAGCTAATCTAAAACTAAACTAGACTTGATAAACTAATTGAAAGAAACTACAAGAAAAGAAATCCGATTACACTAATCTATGGTTGACACTAACCTAAACTAACAGATTTTTATGACTAATTATTTAACACTAGCTAACCTATGGTTAATACTAAACATTAACCTAAAGTAACTTAAGACTAATCAAACTTTAGCTAAGTTAAAACTAACCTAAGAATCAATTGTTTTATACAAATTAAAACTAACCTAGATAAATTAACCAAAGACATATTTAGACTAAGCTAAGAGTAACAAGTTTGGACTAACCTAAAGTAGATATCTAAAAAATCAGGAACTAAAGTAACCTAACTAAAAGTAGAGTTTAAATCTAGCCTAAGAAAAATGGGGTTTGAAACTAAACGTCAGATTAAAACTAAACCAAGGAAAATTATATATATCTAGCTTTACCTAATCTAAGCAACTACAAAAATCAGAAACTAATCCATCCTAAAGCTGATCTAAGAATCTAAAAAATAAATTATAGTAGCACCCTAAAACAGATTCTAAAGATCTAAAACAAAAAACAAATTCTAAAACTATAAAAGAATAGATCTAAGACAACAGATAAAGTTAATCCAACACTAAACCAAAAAATTAATTTGAACTAAACCTAAGCTAACCATAAAGCAAAACAAAATAAGATAAGAGAGTGGGAGAGGAGATACCTGTCGGAGGAGAGGAAGGAGGTCTGAAGGGATTGAAGATGTACGGCTACTCACATGGAGCAAGCTCTTGCTGCTGGTAGCATTGGCTCGCTAGATAAGAAACTAGAGGCTCCTGGCTTTGGGTATTTTTCACCGTGAAAAGAGGGAGGGCTACTGACATTGAGAGTGAGATTTGGCCGAAGGAGAGAGAGGTGGTGGCTGTTGATGCTACAAGCGCACGTGGATGAGGAAGTTATTACTGTTGCGAGAGAACAATTTATTGTAGGGACTGCAACTGCATCAGGGGCTGTTAGTGGGGTTTGATGGAGTGGTGTTGGGGACATTCATGGAGGCTAACCGGATAGATCAGCTGCTGGAGGTGGAGTTGCTGGCCGAGCTTGGTGACCTATCGTAGATTGATGGTGTTGCCGGAGGTGAAGGTGATAGGGGGTATGTGGTATGTGGTGGCGGCACAGGTGTGGTTGTTTCCCAACTCTTTTTACTGTGGTTTTCTTCTTTTTGCAGAATTTTTCTTGGACCGCAGAGGGGATGGCTCAAGGGTTGAGGCGAACTCGGGGGGTTGTAAGGCTGGCTTAAGGGTAGGTCTCAAGTGAGATGGGGGTTTGGACAGGGCTAGAGTGAGGCTGGCAGCGTTTTGACTGTGGCTTTTTTTTTTGAAAACTCCTCCCCCAAACAGTGGCTATTGGTGGGGGTTTTAAAGGAGAGTTGGGGAAGGGATAAGGCTTGCGAGTACTAGGCGTGGGGGACACTGTGACCGAGAGCCAGGAGTGGGGCAAGGAGAAGAGGACGTGGCTACTGGTATGCTGCCTGGGGAAGAAGATGAATAGTGCCAAAAAAATTTGTTTCTTTTTTTTTTTTTTTTTTGTTGTTTTCGGGTTTCCACTTTAAGGCCCAACCCCTTCATGTGTGGGCTAGTGCCTGTTGGCCTTGCCACATGGGGTTGCCGCCCAAAATTTCAACTCCCCTTTTTAATTTTTTTTTTTTTAATTAATTTTTTTTTAGGTATGTCCCACCCTAAAACCCAAAAAGGCCATGGGCTTTGTTTTCTTTTCTTTTCTTTGTAATGTTAAATGAGCCTAGAGCCCAAAGGGTTTTTAGCTTAGGATATAGGCTAAGTTAACAATGGTTAAGTTAATTAACCATAGTTAAAAAAAGGGGGGGGGGTGTAAAAATGGGGTGCTGACAACCGACATCCACATCCTTTACCTAAAGTCACAAACACACATCACGCATCCTCCGATGCAACACGGCCAGCAACCCTATACGTTACTCGAAACCGCCATAGTGTTCACTACGCCAAATCTCTGTGAAACTCTCCATTGGTGCATCACGTCCATGACGCACTACTCTTGTTTCTTCCATTCCTTGGTTGTGTACCAATCCATTGGCACACTTCTCCTTGTGATCCTTCCCTCAATCACTTGTGTTGAACTCAATCCGTCGAGCTCAACTTCTCGTAGCCAACAACCTATGAAGTTGTCTGAAGCCACTGCATCATTTCAACCATTAACAACTTGCCTCACTCTTGAGGTCTACCCTGCTTGCCTCGCTCTTGAGGACTCCTCTCATACTCTTGATATTCTGCCCGAGTGCTCCCCCACTTAAGCTTGCCTTACATCTTGCATCCTTGTTGTGCCTCTCTAGTACCTCAACTCCTTGAGCAACCTGAGATAGCACCCATCCACTCTTATTGCATCATCTTATACAATTGAGCTTCCAACCTTGACTAAAGTATCTGATTACTCAAGTCTTTGACACCTTACCAACATAGTTATGTGACTCTAGTACCTCAACATCTTGTGTCTTCACTGAGAGAACACTTCACCTGACCTTCGCACCACTGTGCTATTTCACTACGTGAGGTCTTGATACATCAACTCCTGGAGTCTTCATCTTGAACCAACACTGTGCTCTTCAAGTCCCAACACTGTCTTCACCCTGAGTACACATTTGACCCTGAATATTCCATCGACCACTATCCACTAGTAGCCTTGCTCCAACACACCACGGCATTAGAGACCAACACCTATATTGTTGTCGAACTTCATCTCGATCCTGGACAAGTCTCTCCCGTAACAAGTCCACTCTCTAGAAGCCAACAAACTCTGTAGCCAGTAGTACTCCCACTATTCGGAACCACAGTAGAAACATCTTGTGCATTCCAACTGATCACCTGTTGCAAACTGTAGCTTCAGGCTCTCACGAGCAACCATGCTCCCACGAGCAACCATGCTCTGATACCAACTGTCACGGTCAACTTTTTGATTTTGCGGAACAACCGTGCGGCGCCTCAATCATCCTATGATCTTGGCCAGCCTTACACCATTACCCTATCCATCCATTGAACCGACCCAACGTCTCGTGCTACAATGCTACGACAAGGTACGACCCGCTACCGAGTCCCATCCGCTAAGCTATACTCAGCTGGCTTACGCATCACTTCCTCGTGTCGCGCATGACACTCGTCCAACACATAAGGTTCCCGCGTCACCGAGGTTCCGTCTCACGCATCTCTCATGATGCTAAGGTTCCCCGATCAAGCCGAACATCCAACACGGCCCGATACTCTCGAACACGACTATCGGTCATCCTCCACGCATCGCGGATAGCATAGGAGCATCACTGCCCCGTTTACCGAACATTGAGGACATAACGCCCACAACACAATCCTCGGTCCTCTGACCGAGTATCCCAACCATACCTCGCGTCCCTCCTAAACGACCATGATGCATACCACACACTTAAAGGCCATACTAGGATGAAACCTCTTGCCCGAAGGCTCTTACGCAGTGCTAGGAAGTCCGTCTCCTTTGCACCGTCCTTGGATGCTCCAACAACCATCCAAGGAGACTCCAAGATCCCCTTCAGGATCCTAGAGCCCGCCCCCAACTCCTTTGGGGTTGCTCATTAGGTGGCCCCAGATGTGCCATAAGGGAAGGGAGAGCTACACCCTTCTCCTCAAGGTGGATGATAAACCTTTCACCCTTTACCAGAAGGAAACATCACCACTGCTGGTGGAGTCATACTGGTCTTTTACGAAACAGTACACTTGGATATCCACAAACCGTCTGTACCATTAAACTCGTATTAACTTTCTCTTCGAATGAAGGTACTATTGGCCCTACTTCCAACATACCATGTGGGCCCCACAACACTTGCCCACATGTGTCCGACCAAGCACCAAACTCAAGCTTCACTCCATAACTCTTCATGTGCACTTCACCCAAACCACAGTACCTCGTACACAACATCAAGACACTTCCATGTCCCTTCACTTCGGTACCCAACACTAAGGCACCAACCTTGCACCACGCTACGCTTTCGCTTGCATAGTGCCTCGCCTATCTCCTAGGCACCGCATTGGCATCCTTTGCCCATGCTCAGGCCATCCCGGCCCAGTATCACGGTCATGGCAGTACTTGACAACTTTTGACCGTGACACTGGGCCCAAGCCCAGGCCCACAAAATTCAAAAAAACCCTTCCCCATACCGCATGCATAGCCTAAGCCTGGCCCTTTGGGCAAAAACCAATGGTGTCGGTAATGGGATTACCAACATCCCAAAATTACACTAGTTTGGGAATGTCGGTAATCACATTACCGGCACCCCTGGTTTCGTCTTCCCACTGCACACTAGCTCCCTTGCGAGGTCAAGCACGCTTGCTACCCCTCTTTCCGACCTACTACACCCCTCTCCGCCTCATGAGAGCTCCACCAACCCTGGTACTAATACCAGGTATGTCCCCTTTTGCTTCCCTATAAATGGCAGCCACCCCCTTGGCCAAAAACCATCTGCAAAGACCCACTCCGAACCCCTGGTGCATTTTCAAAGCCCTAGCCTTCTTCCCAGGCCTTTGAGCAAGTCCACAGTAACTCCTAGAAGTACTAACCCACCCCCTCAGTGCCTGTGCAGTACCTCAGTCGAGCTCCACCGCTTGCAACACCACCACAGCACCACCCTCAGGTCACCCACACCTCTGACAGTAGAACAGTAGGGTAGGGCATCCCCCTACCCCATTTTCTTTATTGTTTGGAGAGCATTGTGAGCCCCGATCCTTCCAAGGGACTTTCATTTTGTTTATTTTGCAAAAATCCATCACAGGGGTCTCCCCCACCTTCTCCATAGGTGTGGGGAGCCCCTCAAGGGTATAGCGTCACTTTGGGCAAGCCACAAGGCTTTTGGGAGCCCCCCCCTTCACAGAGGAACCTTTGGATGCACCCTCATAACAACCCCGTAGGGGATTTCTAATTTCTGGAAAAATTCAGGAGTGTTAGTAAATACAGTACTGACACTCCTTGAGGTTTTTGTTTCAGAGCTTGTGGGTCCCTCCAAGGGCCACCCTAGTCCAATCCAGGGCATGATTTAAGTCCTTGAGGCCCTCTAGACCTTAACTTGAGCTTTGCATCCCTCCCCCATCCTCCTAACCATGGTTAAAATACAAAAAACGAAAAACAGTCTAAGTGTCAGTGAACCATTTACCGACATTTATGATTTTATGTGCAGTGACTTTGAGTCATTACCAGGCCCACACGTGACATCCCCTGAGACCCACAATAGACCCACATCATTCCCCTCATCTTGGGCTTCAAAACCATGAGTTTTAGATTCCTTAACTCCCCTCCTAACTCTAGTTATGATGACTTTAACTCTAGTTAAATGAGGATGGCATTGGCGGTAAAGCATTTACCGCCAATCTGATTCTGTGAAGAATCCGAATTGGCGGTAAGTGCATTACTGCCAATCGCAGTTTTGTTTTTTTGTTTGGACCTTGTAGTGTGCCCGGCCCATGGGGGGTCCTCCAATTGACCTGACCCCTGGGGCCCATCCCAGGCCCTACCTTGCCTTAACCCACGGTTAGCTCAACCATGGTTAAGGGTTAACCATGGTTAAGGGGATCAAATTACATGGAAAAATTCCAAAAAATCCCAGAAAATCAAAAATATTTTGAAACCACAGAAAATGACATTTTTGGATTGTGTGCTCATGCCTAACCATGGTTAGATGAGCTTAACCATTGGTTTAACCATGATTAAGCCTATTTAAACCTTGGAAAATGTCAAAAAATATGAAAATTTCCAAAGGGCATTCTAATCCCAAGTCCAACTTTGTAGAATTTCTAACCATTATTATTCAAACTAACCATGGCTAAACTCATATTTTTAACCATGGTTAGTCCCTTTCAACTTGGGAAATTGGAAAAAATCCATAAAATCATTAATCAATTCTTAAGGACCATAAACATACCTTAGACCTTACTCAATCTCGGTTAGCAATCTTAATCACGGTTAAACCCCTCTTGGCCTACTGGGCCTAATCTCGGCTACTGGGCCTAACTCAAAGCCTACCGGGCTTACCCTTGACCTACCGGGCCCAATCCTAAGCCTACGGGGCTTACCCTTGGCCTATCGAGCCTAATCTTGGCCTATCAGGCCCAAAAACATTAGTCTACCAAACTAAACCCTAGCCTCTAAGCTTACCCCCTTGGCATACCGGGCCTAAATCTTGGCTTACTGGGCCCAATCTTGGCCTATCAGGCCCAAACCCTAGTCTACCGAACTACCCTTTGGCCTATCGGGCCTAATCAAACATAACAAAGCACTTAACCAACCCGGTCAACCATCCCTAGCCTCCCGGCTAGACCCTAAGCCACCCTTGGTGCACACACAACACTCCCCTAGCCTTGGCACGGACTCATGTGCCAGAACTACGCTCGATCTGATCTTACCCCAATGTGAGTACGTAGGTGCTTAACACCTTCCCCGGGCTTACCGAACCTCTTGCTCAGAACTCTAAGCAGACCAAGACCTTATCAATTATCTGGGACTTATCCCTACCGAATCAATAAGTGGCGACTCTAAACATAACACCCAATATGAGTAACCGGAATCCGTGCTCACAATGTCTATCGAAATCGTCCCAATTGGCAGAAGACCAAGAGCATGGGCTGACGGAAAGGAGGGTTAGCATTCCTCATCTTTTAATTCTAAATCAGCATTTTCCCAGCTAAAAGTATAGTCACAAATTAATTAGTTTGGTAAAAGATAAATTAAATAAAGATTAGTCGGGAGTCTAACGATTATTTTCATAGTTTCGCACAAACAGCAAACAATCATGGAATGAAGGTGAGAATTATCTACAAAACATAAATAAATGCTTCTTGACCCAATCAAACCAAACAGTTAAAGCAAGCCCTCTCTAAAGGATGAACAAAAAATTATAACGCGCTAGTTAGACATCTCCATTTGCTTCAGATTGTTATTTATCTTATCCTCCAGCATAGATAGTTGCTCAGATTTTTCGATTGAGGTTGGAGTAGCAGGTGCAAATTCCACCTCTTGAGTCATGCGTACCATCCATCACCTATAATAGAATAAAGATTATTAACTGAAACAAAATAAGTCAAAAATCACTTGACCATCATCACCACAAGCTAAGAGGAAGCCATGACAGTCTCTCGGCAAGTTCGACTTCAAACCTGGGCATATAGGAATCGTGTATCGAGGTTGATTAATAGTGGGTCCCTAGGGTGTGCCTACGGGGAATCCCTAATCACTAACCAATGCCAATAGAGATTGGATCAATGTCAATTATGATTGAACTCTCCCCAAGTTCAATCGCACCAACAGGTCAACACGTGTGATGTGTTCCTTTTAACCCCTAGTAATTAACCGTGGTTAAGATTCACTAACCCTTGGGATTCAATAATATAACCTTAGTTTTAAAGAAAATACGAACTCTTAAGTGTTAAAAATTACTAACCAAAGTTAAATATTTTTTTCTAAGAACCATGGTTACAGTTGAACCCAAAGAGGTAATGAATCTTAACCACGGTTAATAGGGTTGAAAGGGACACGTGTTGACCTATGTAGATGCATCAATCACAATTGATTATGATCATTGGAAGAGAGAGTTAAAGTGTGCCACATGGCACACCAACTCAAAGAGAATCTCCAACTTGAAATCTGTTCTTTGCAGCAGATTGATTGTATATTGTTGTATTGTTCGCATCAGCTCTCACCATCTTCCAATATGGCTGACTCTAAATTCATTTGAAGCACTGGTGACCGTATTCACGGTGGTTACGACAATGACAATGCAGAAGACACCCAAGAGAGAAGGCATGTTGTTCTTCCGTTTCTTGTGACAAGGTTAGAGTAGTGGCTCTGTAATTCGTGATTAATGGGGCTCTTACATTCTAAAATGAATTTAGAGAGAGAGAGAGAGAGAGAGAGAGGAGGAGGTTTCGTTGGTGAGATGTAGAGGGAGGGATACCTTCTAAAATGAATTTACAGAGGGGATGGAAGGGGGTTCGTTGGCTGAAACAAAGAGGGAGGGAATGTGTATGGCGGAGATTCAAGTGGAAAAATTAATAAACGAAACAGTAAGCTTCAAACACATAGAGCAAGTGAAGTTTAGGGGATTACCTTAGCAATCCGTTGAGGCCCGCCTCAATAGTCTCGTGGGGATCTATTCTCTGATAACTCATGTTGTCATATTCTTTATCCACTTTCTTTCTTTTTCATTAGCCTTAGAGGAGGAAACATTGAAAGGGGTTGAAAACATATATGATGAGAAGGAGAATAAGTGTCATGGAGGGGCAAAAGAAGGGTTGGGGAACTGTGTCTAGACAGGGAGGAGAGGAAGTAGGATTAGGGAGATGGGGGAGAATGAACCGTATCTACATGTGGGGGAGAGAGGGAACAGTTTGGTTGGGAAGAGGAATTGAGGGGAGATGGGGAGACAATTTGATAGAGAGAGGGATGGTTTGGTTGGGATGTAGAAGTCTAATTAAGTGAGTGGGGCCCAACACTCAACAATATCAATGAGAGAAATTATAGATGGCACGTGGCAATAATTTGAAGCTCAAATAGAGGCTTTTGAAGGTTGCTACGTGGATACCAACTGATATGTAGTAGTAGTATAGATAGTATAGATAGTATAATAACAAGTTATATTGAGCGTTTGTCAGTGTGTTTGGGTGCAGGTTCAACTCAGAATAGTCATACCGAACATGCGGTGGGTTAAGAATGTAGATTCCATCATTATCCTTTTGTTTTCAACATGTTTTGCTTGAATTCTACCTTCGGAAAGCACAAAGTTAAGTGCATCCAAACACACCACTTCATTTCTTGTAAGATTTGACTCATTTTATCAACTATTCACCAAAGAGGCGTGACAGCCCTACTCTCATGTTTTAATTGACTACTTTTGTAACATGTTAGATTCGCACCAATTTCTCTTATTACCATTGAAAACAATTAAAGGACGGACAAGTGTACTTACAATTTTATTTTTTTTGGGTGGGGAGATAATCATTCATTAACCAGAATCAATTACAAGATGATTACTACTAGAGACCAAAATCCTCCGACACATGCCAGGGAAAAACAGCTCAGTTTGGTAATCTCTCATAACATGCAAACGCATAC
This sequence comes from Tetracentron sinense, assembly GCA_015143295.1. Taxonomy (NCBI): domain Eukaryota; kingdom Viridiplantae; phylum Streptophyta; class Magnoliopsida; order Trochodendrales; family Trochodendraceae; genus Tetracentron; species Tetracentron sinense. Next base: position 30,645,525 of record CM026572.1, on the reverse strand, counting down.
TATGACGAGTCAGCTTATGAGCAAAGGAGTTTGCAGATCGGTGTAGTGTATTTGAATAACTTTGAATTGAGGGATCCTGATGATTTCTTTGTGAATATCACCCATGATCGATGCGATCTCTGGTGGGTCTTGATTTGAGGATTTTTGTTCGAGCTTAAAATGCCAACTTGAGCTTGACTCAAATAAGCCGAGCGGAGGAGCCCAACATTAGGCCATCCCTAGGGTTTTATGGGACACCTGGCCACGATTGGCCAAGCCCTGTTTGGCGCAAGATGCTCTCTGTAGCCTTTTTCATTTTCATGAAGCGGCGTGATTGGGTTGGGTTCCACGGTAACCCCCAAACCAATGTCATCCCACGCCGGATTGGCCAAATCCAATCAACGGATTTGATTAAAAAACAGTTGGTACAATAGTATTCTCTTTGAAATCAAGAGAAATCTAATAAATCTGGTCGTTAGCTAAATTATATTCTCTATCCTGAGACAATCCTAACCATCCAATTAAGAGCTTTCGTTTATAAAGCAAATATAGATATTTCAACCCGTTGAAAGGAATCTGGCACGCGCCGTCCACACTTCCCTTTACATCCCCATCTTCCATTTCTTGCAAAAGTTGAGTAAAAGAGTTTCAGAGAGCGCGTGTGCTTCCAATCGTTCGTTCTTCTTCTCAAACCTTCAACAGGTATATAAAGATTTTTTTTTTCCATTTGTTTTCCATTTACTTACTCTTTCTGGTTTATAGGGTTTCGATTTCGAGAGTCTGTCCAAGGTTTCCCTTCAATATTTGATGGAGAAAGCAAGATTTGATTTTTAGCTGATTTTCTACATGTAAAATCCATATTTCCTTTGGATGATTTGTTTTTTTTTTTTTTCTTGTAAATATTCGATTTCTTTTTTTTTTTCCTTTTTTTTTCGCGATGGATGCATAGTAGGCATTTGAATTTGGTGAATTTTCACTGCTTTCTTGGAAACTATATGAAGTTTTGATGATTTTAAAAGCTTGCACAATGGTTAGGACTTCCCAAAACTTATAACCCTGGTTTTTTTTCTGGTATGGTAAATTAGAACTACAATATATTTATATATATACTAGCGGTGATCCCTTGCGATGCACGGGTGTAAAAAAAATGTAAAATATGTATAAAGATTTATAAAAAAAAAATAAGCATAAGTAGTCATCTAATTTATATTGTGATTAATAGTGAAAGAAATTTTGATTTTACAATTAAATTAAGAAGCATATGAAAGCCCTGGGGCGATGAAGGAGGATATAATACTTCCTCTAAATGGAAAGAAACATACCCTCCTCCTCTATTTAAATGTAAATAAAAGTATTATATATTTATTTATACTAAATATAGTAAGGATTATTGTTTTATTCAGAAGTTATAAAATATTTAATCTAATTTATTATCATATAATTAATTAGTAGTGGCTGTTTAATTTTGAATATATTTAATCTTGATTGGAAAAAGAAAGAATACAATGGATACCACCAGAATGTTAACCCATGCAATTGCCTTGTGCTGAAAATAAATTATAAAATGGTACAAATTAATGAATAAAAATAGAAAAATAGGAGGGGAAGAAGTTCAATAGAAAAGTAACCAAAACTAACCTAGTACCAATGATGCAGCAAATATGTCAACGTTTTCTCAGAACTGGTCTCGGCAATACCAATTAAATCTTTGTCATTGGCCATCCTTGAGATTGGATAAACGTTGGCTCGACAAAACACAATTTAGCTATAACCTCTAGACAGTAATCTGTTGAACAGATAAGATCAATCAACTAAGGAAATTAATAAATAAAATAAAACAAAAAGTTAATCCATTCGAATTTAAATCAAGAAAGTTAGCCTCTTGGAATATGCAAATTGGTTTTGGGACATTGTAGCCTTCGACAGTTATCTGTCGTCTTTTACAATAAATCGCAATATCTTGCTCTGACATTGCCGATAAAGCATAGCCTCTACATAATCTTTCTTCTCAAAATTAAAAAAATTGCCAAAATGGAAGAGAAATGCTATCTATATCCTCTTTGGACGTTCCACTATGTCTACCACCACGACCATTGTCAAAACTCCTACCATCACCATGGTTCCCACGGCCTCTACCTCCACCATGATCACTGTCAAAACCCTCCACCACCACCACAACCGACATTAAAGCCTCAGCCACCACTACTTCCTTGTCCACCTTTAGGGCTCCTTGCACAGCGACATCCTCTCGCTCCATCACCACCTCCTCTTCGACCACATGATCTCCATTGGACATTCTACCGCCATAATTTTCACTGCGACCTCAACTACCACCGTCTCTACTCGTGTTGAAGCCCCTTCCTCCGCCACCACGCCCTATGTCAAATCCTTCTCCACCACTAGTCTGGAAAGATGGAAGCCCATTGACAATACCTAGTAAATGTATGGAACCACCAACACCTCCGCCTCTTCCTCCACATGTGAAACCCATTGAGGCGGAGGTGAGAGTTTAAAAGAGAGAAAGGGATATGAAGAGTCAGAAGAGGCGGGAGAGAGGTTTGAAATAAGTAAGTAGAGAATGGTTCCACTTCCTTTGAAAAGTAAGAGTTTAAGAGAAAAAAATATGAGGAGTTTCTTGGAAAGAGACGAGAGAGAGGTTTCTTGAAACAAAGAATGGGTCCCACTTACTTTGAAAAGTAAGAAGAATTTGAGAGGAACAAAAGTGGAGAGAAATTGGTCTCTTGAGAAGACGAACGGGTGATATAAAGGAGTGGGGTTGTCTTCATTGGAGAGAGAGAAGGTGTCATTTATTATATTGGTAATAACTTGTGGGCAACTTCAATTGAGTTAAAGAAGTATTCATGGTGGATGACGTGGCATCACAAATTGGAGAAGGAGAACTATGAGGGATGCCACATCATCATCCTATTTCTTTAGTATATATAATAGACACACACACATACAAAAATGGATCACAGGATTGTGAACTCAGACAGAAACATCAAAAAAGAGAAGACTAGAATATAACTGGCTAGAAAAGTCAAAAGAAACCATGAATTTGCAGATCTTCAAAGTCTCTTCTAATGGAACACCAGACGATAATTAACTGATGGATTCTAGAGCAAACCCTTTCATGAGAGTTAGATACATCATCAAAACGCCAAACATTTCTTTTTTTTAAATGGACCATGCTATTGCCTTAGTCAAAGGGAGTAAAGGACACGAGATTCTACGTTAAGTTTTGGAAGGAGCCTATAGGAAATAACTCTAGATACTAGATACCTTCCAAAAAAAAAAACCCTCCAAATACTAGACGCAAAGGAACAGTGCAATTCCAAATGATCTATCGAATCCTCCGTTTCATGTCACATGAAGCAACGGTTTGCCATTCTCCGCCCTCTCTGCCTTAAATTGTCACATGTAAAAATTTTATCTTGATATGCCACCCTTAGGAAGAAAGTTACATATGAAGGCACACCTGGGTTCGCCCTTGAAACAGCTTTGGCCCCCACCACATAGTCCTATGAGGAAAATGAGTGAGGACAGCCCCCACAGGGTTACGAGGAAGGATCTCACTTTGAATTGACCTCTATTGTCTTTAATTCATATTTGATCATCCCTATAGGAAGGACAAGGAGTGACACCTTGCATACCATACGCTATAGAAGAGGAAAAAATCTTCCATCTCCCAATCATTAAGATTATGTCTAAGTTATTAAAACACTAACTTTTAATTGCTTGAACATTCATCTTTGCTTTTAGCATTTCAGTGTTCACTTTTTTACCATCAGCAATCTCGAAGCCCTTTACCACGGGGAAGCCCTATCTTAGTTTTCTAGAATTGAGTTTTGATGGCATTAGGATGCAACTTCACCACTCATCTCAACGGGTAAAGATGATCAGTTTTCGCTTCGTCAACAATGAAATTGGGTGAACACTACGCCACCATCCCTTGACCAATTCCCTTCAAATTCTTTGTTTTGGTGGGATAAATATTATGTGGGTTAGTTTGATTTCCCAAATAAGAATGACCGAACTTCATCCCCTAGAGACGAGTTCAAGTTGTATTTCTAGATAAACAGCATAGTGGGTTGAGCAGGCATTCCTAAATGTTATCATCATTGAATCTATGCTAAGCTTAAGAATGGGCTGTCTTTCTGTATACCAACACTTGGAACAAGTTCTTGTCCTTTCCTTTTAGCCCGTATTGTGTATAGGGAGAGTAGCACAAAAAGCCTTTATTTCCAATAGTTCTCTAGAAGCGTAGTATCGTGCTTCATCAGCTTTTTGCTGTGAGCTCAATAGGTTTTTCTTTCCTAGAAGACTTGATGCAAATTTATGTACACTGGAATTTTAGCATGAAACCTGCTCAAAAACCACACTTTCCCAGGTAACGAAGATAAAAGTTCCAACTCCCTAGTCCCTAACAACACCCATTTTTCTTCCTTAATCTTTATGCAATCCCATGTCGCTCTTTTTCCTTCAATAAGTACAATCATAGTCACAAAAAACTGTGTTTTTTTTTTAAAACCCCGTTTAAAAGGCACATTAATACTCTGCCGTAGAAAACGGCGTTTAAAACCTGTTTTTTGAATAAAACATGGATTATAGATTTAAACCCATTTAAAACGAATAATTCAAAGAAAAAAAAAACACGTTTAAAACGAATAATACGAAAAAAAACGAATAATCTTGAAATTTTTTGAGAATGAAGATTATGTAGATATTGATGACTTTGATACGCTTTTGAGCAATTGATGAATATAAATGAGTGGTTTTTATTAATATACGTATTTTAGTCTTGTTTTTAATCTTGATAATTGATGTTTTAATGAATTTTAATGCCTTGATGGAATAAATTTGATGTTAAAATAATGTTATGAATTTATTATTGTTGCTTATAGTTACTATTTTTGTATATTATCTCACCAAATTGTTACATATATTAATTAGCATCGTTTCTAATTTTTATAATTATAAATTTTTTCTCCATTTTTTTCCTGTATTTTCCCTTATTTTTCAAAATTTTCCTTACTTGACCCTTGCCGAATTATTTCTGAACCCCAACTTTGTGACTATGAGTACAATCCTATGTCCTATCTGATATAGGTAGTAGAAATCCATCTGGGCTTGAATGTAATTTTTATTTTTATTTTGACCATCTCATAGTTGATGTTAGATTTTTTAAAATTATTTTTTAATATAAACAAATAATAAAATAGAAAACTAGTTTGCTATTGTTCAGGGAATTTAGAAAATTCCTTTTGGAAAATGTTACCCATTTTTGCTTCAGATTTTCAGCTTTTACATTCTTATTTCCTTCAAGCTTTTGACGCCAAGTATCATTGCTGTTAAAACAAATTTTCAGGTCTTGATTTGATATGTTGCTGAACATCAGCTCATAGATGACGCTGCATGCACTTTCCGCTCACTTGGCACTTCCAAACCATGTAAGTACTCTCTGCCCTTACTGCATACACGTGCATGATGATAATGTAATGCTTTTTTATGCATTACCATCTCGAGAGAGTGAGATTAAGACACTATAGCGGGTTTCCTTCTCAAAAGTCCCACCATAGTAAACAATGATGGCATGTCCACATGTTTTAAGGTTCTTGGCGGTATTTTGCCACCCTCCCTTTTGTCTAGATCTTTCCAACTTCCACACCCCAAACTCTCTTTCTTTAATAGAGAAAATATAATGTGGCCTCATGCATTTTTGATTAACAAATTATGGGTGGACCAGTGTATATCTCCAGTGATTGTGAATCATTGATTAACCTGGATTTTTGTTCTACTCTCGAGTTCTTCACAAAAAAACAGCCTATAGGAGGATCCTACAAAAACAGTTGATTCAGATAATCTAATTAGTTAACTATTGGCCCATGCACGTGCACCACAAGTATCTGCATAGTTGAGAAGGATGGGTTCTTCTAGTCCTCCCATGCCGATGTTAGAATTTGTGTAAGTTCCTACTGTTAGGTAGGGCTATCAATGGGTCGGGGTCTGTCCAAGCTCGTAGGGCCTAAACTGACTAGGCCCAAGCCCTACCCTCAGGGTTAAGGCTGGGCATGGGCTTAAAAAAAATATTAATTTTTTCCGGTCATGATATTTATCAATTTTTAAATCATCAGTTGTTGAGTGACAACAAAGGCGAGAGAGTAACAAAAAGAATGAAAGAGAGATATATTAGATAATTAGAATTTGAAGTCTCTCGGTGGTGGGTGATCTTTAAGTATGGGGATATGATAGTGAAAATAATGCATACCCGAATAAATATTCTATTGAAGGAGGTTATAAAGGTCATTTAAGTTAAAAACTTAAAATAAATATAAGTTTTAATATATATATATAAACACATTTATATATAGGCCGGGCTCCACGGGGTGTTAACCAAGCCCAGCCGTCATGTCAACGGACCTAGTTTTTTTGGCTCACCTAGACCTATGGGCTTTATAAATAGAAAAAAGCCCTTGATTTTGTGGCCTTTTGAGGGCTAGGCTAGGGTGAGTACCCTTATATGAGGGCCGAATTGACAGCCCTACTTGTAGCCGGTAGGTCACATTATTTTACTAGCCAATACCTTTGCAGAGTCCAACTCATTTGGTATGAATTATCAATAAAAAAAAACTCTTTTGATATTAATTATTTTCTTTTTCTATCTTTAAAATGCACCTCTTGAGTCCTCAACTTATCATCTTTCGAATTTGACCTTGTATGTGGATTTGCTAAGGGAACTATCTCAGGCATTATCTCTTTTCAACTTCCAGGATATTCATAGAGTTAATTGCTCAGATTTTACATCTCGCAACCCAATTGGAAGGTTCTCACATCCAACATTTAGACTTCACCTAAAAAGTTCAGTTTTTGGGGATCAACTCATTCAACTATTATTAGCGAGACAAAGAGGGAACCTAATACCAAAGACAATAGTTTTTGCTACTCTTAATGAAAATGATGAACGTGAAAGAAGCAGTTCAAAACCTTGCACAGATGAGCAGATGCTCAAAGCAGTCTTTATGGCCTCAGGAAAGAATCAGATACCCGTGGATTCAGACATGGAAGTTGTTACATCTGCTCCACAATCAGAAGCAAACTCTATTCTGGGTTCCTTCAAGCACTCTGTGAACCAAGGGAACTTTCTTGACAAGCTGAAGGCTGTTCATTTGCATGTACTAGCATTGGAACAATGGAATGCTTCTCGGATTAAACAATGTCACAGGTATGTGCTTATTTTCATTCTCTGGGCGGAAATTGTGAATTTTAATGCAATTCTTTGGACTTTCAGGTTTGTAAGAATTTGTAGAAATGTTTTGACCAGGACATTTCTCCTAACTATAACAGTGAACTAAATATAAACAACTAATTGGATGGTGAGAAACATTATATCAGTATGATATATAGTCTTTGGTCCATACAAGAGGTGGCCCATCAATTAGAGGGTTGCAACTTTGCATGACAACACATGTATGATTGGAGAGCTAGTAGCCAATTATTCAATTTACCAAGTCTTATAAGATTCTCAGTAGTTCCCAACCCATCAACATCTATTTTTTTGACTAGTAAATAAGATAAATATATTAGATAAAAAGAATGTACAAAGAAAGTTTACTGATAGATGAACAAGAAAAGAAAGATACAAGAAAAGGCAATAACATCAAAAGAAAAATCATAATCCATGTGTGAAGGAAGACAACCTCTCTATCTCATCAAAGTCGTTACAGATTGAGCACCAAGAGACAAGCAAATAGTGGATAACAAGAATGAAAAGCATGTCTCCAGTTCAGGCCTTAGGCCATTGGGTAGTTGTTAACTTGTTATCCAACCAAAAACCTATCTTTCTTTACCTTAGTTATTATAATGTTTTTATTATTATTTGTTATGCACATTCTAACCTCTGGTTGGTGTCTGTCTTAGCAGAATTTACTTGGTGTTCTAACCTATGGTTGGTGTCTGTCTTAGCAGAACTTACTTGGTGTTCTAACCTCTGGTTGATGTCTGCCTTTGCAGAACTTACTTGGTGAGCGCAACAAACTTAATACATTATCTGGCATTAAAATGCCTTGACATCGAGCAACTCAATGAAGATCTTTCTTCCGTCGGTCTTCTGAATTTGGAAACTATCAATTCATACGTTCTTGCGAGTATTACTGCTGGGATCCAGATGTTGGAAAATCTGAAATCTAACTCTCCGAACAGCAACGAGAATATGGCAGATGGAACTTCTACTCTGGAGAATTCATACATCCCAAAAAAGGGGGAGTTCACCATGACCACAATGAGGAAGAAGGCATCCTCCTATAGAGAGTCATTGCTGGGCCCACTTCGAGATGAGAGAACTACCCATATCATGGTAACAGTTGGCGGAGAAGCTACTGAGAGTGACACACTTACAAGTGATCTTCTCCAGGCAGGTGCCACCCTTATCCGTATCAATTGTGCACACGGCAACCCAAGTGTTTGGAGCGAGATCATCAGAAGGGTAAAAAGAAGCTCTCAGATGCTAGAGAAACCATGTCGGATTCTCATGGATTTAGCTGGACCGAAGCTCCGCACAGGCCCCATGAAGGCTGGTCCATGTGTGATGAAAATATCTCCCAAGAAGGATGCTAGTGGGAATGTGATCTCCCCTGCTCAAATTTGGTTGTCTCACACGGGAGCAAGGCCTCCTCCTGCTCACGTATCTCCTGACACAGTTCTGTATGTAGATGACCAACAATTTCTCAGTAGGATCGAGGTTGGTGATGCTCTGAGATTCTCTGACGCTAGAGGAAGGCGAAGGATGCTAAAGATCTCTGAAAAAATTTCTGTTTTTACTGGTATTGGCTTCATAGCTGAGTGTACAAGGACTGCTTACCTGGAGTCAGGCACAAAATTGTATATTAAAGGAAAGAAAGGAAGGTTTTCTGTTGGACGAGTTGTGGACGTCCCTGCTGTAGAGCAGTTCGTCAGATTGAGAATTGGAGACTTGCTAACTATATCTAGAGATTCATGCTTAACCGCACAGGATGAATCAGCCGGCTCCATAATTGGTGCTCCAAGGATAACTTGTTCATCTGGTCGTCTTTTCGATTCAGTCAAACCTGGAGAACCTATTGCTTTCGATGATGGGAAGATTTGGGGAGTAATCCAAGGAACTAGTATCTCAGAGATTATTGTCTCGATCACTCATGCAGGTCCCCAAGGTACTAAACTCGGATCAGAGAAGTCTATCAACATCCCAGAGAGCAATATCCGATTTGAAGGCCTCACCTCAAAGGATCTTGTGGATCTTGAATTTGTTGCTGCCCATGCTGACATGGTGGGGGTCTCATTCATCCGAGATGTCCGTGATATTGTTGTTCTTAACCAAGAATTGGAGAAGCGGAAGCTTCAGAACCTGGGGATTGTTTTAAAGATTGAAACTCATAGTGGGTTTGAGAAGTTGCCTCTCCTACTATTGCAAGCAATGCAGTCTCCAAATCCCTTGGGAGTTATGATCGCCAGAGGAGATCTCGCGGTGGAGTGTGGGTGGGAAAGGCTGGCGGATATCCAGGAAGAGATTCTGTCTATTTGTGGTGCTGCCCACGTACCGGTCATTTGGGCAACCCAGGTTCTAGAGTCACTTGTCAAGTCAGGTCTGCCTACTAGAGCTGAGATTACAGATGTGGCCAATGGAAGGAGGTAAGTGGTGAAATTGATTTGTCTCCTTATCCTTACTCTGATTTCATTTGATGTTTAGAATAGTTGATCAATCTCTATATATTATCTACTATATAAGCATGTAAATATATAGATCATCCAAATCCTTGTCCCTACTATTTGGGTCAGGCTGTGCAACTCCCATTCTGCAATTTCTTATATCCTAGCCCACACCTTCCTATCCTTTTCAGCCTTCTCCTTTTGGAACCTTCATCCTGCACTAGTTCCCCCTTCTCAGCTATTCTATCAAGATAAAGAATAGATTTTGGGGAATTTTAATCCAAAAATCTCCTCGAATGGCTCTTTTCACCAGAGGGCCCCACTTACTCCATTTTATGATGTAGGGTTCCGTACCAGTGAAGGAGCAACCAAATGAATGAAATACCCCTCTTTTGTTCCAATCATCTTTTCCCCTTTTTCTTTTAAAGAAATTACTACCAGCTCTCATAATGCTCATTTTTTTAGCTAGAAAGGGACATAATAAACTTCAATCCTTTCTACTAGCCCAGCAAAACAGGTAAAGTGTTTTTTTCCATTGTCTTCCTTGGCTGAAATTGATACCTGATGTTCAGACCTTTTTTTTTAAATAAAAAAAGTGACTAATTTTTTTTTTTAATGTATTTTTTTAGTATTTTGGATTTCTAAAATACTTAAAACTTGGCTTTTCTTTCATGAAAAGTGAAAGACCCAATTCATATGTTATGAAAACCATACCAATAATTCTAAAATCGAATTGTTGCAATGAATTTTGTAATCATTTATTTGATTTTCATTGCAACAATTCGATGGTGCTAAGAGCATTGCAATTATCATAATTTGAATCATCAGTTCACTTTTGACAACAGAACGAACTGGAGCTCTCATTTTTTCATAAAAATAGCCAAATTTGAAGAAGTGCTGTAGGACTCGGAATATTGTTAAAATCCTTGAAATCTAGGGTTTTGAAGAAAAATACAAGTAAAATTGAAGTTTGAACATCAGGTGTGGATTTCAGATGAGGAAAATGACGGTAAAAAAATACCTTGTTCATTTAGTAGGCTGATTGAGAGGAATGGAACTTACTGTGCTCTTTTCTAGCTTTAAAAATGGGCATTACATGGTCCACAATGGAGATTTTTTTTAGCATTGAACGATAATTTTCTTGAAAAAAATGGGGAAGAAGATGATTATAACAAAAGATGGGGGCATTTCAGTTGTTTGGTCATGCCTCCACTGCTATGGAACCCTTCTGCCATAAAATAGACCAAGTAGGCCCCCTCTGTGGATTTTGTGCTATTTGAGAAGTTGTTTTAAAAAATAAAATCCCCTAGAATTTAATGATAAAAGAAAGAGGACAATGCTCAGGGAATGTAATTCTAAAAATGCAGCCAATCTCAAAAATACCCTTCCTAGCCGTAGAACAATACCATTGGCTTCCTCAAAATTCCTGTAGTTGAATTGTTGATTTCTTGAAGAGTGAAATCTCTTCAAAATGGATGTCAGTCTTCTTAGCCACAAACCTTTCCGGGCACCCCTGCAGCTGACAGCAAGCTGGTACCTTTCTCTTCTAAAGGCCCCACTCTATACTTATTGAATATTCAAATGTTCTCAAGCAACAGTTTTGAGTCAATCAAAAACTGAAAATGCCTCCTAGATGTCCATGGCTTAAAAGCTTCACTTGAATATTCCAATGCCTGGTCACAGATGAGTTAAGAGATACCCTATTTGATTTGGCAGGACAAGTTGCATCATGTTAAACAAAGGGAAACACATATTGGAAGCTGTTTCGACTTTGGATGCCATTCTGCACGGCAGCAGCTCCACCAAGGTGAAAGCAGTTCTGAAAAGTCTTGTACCGTCCAGCCACCTCTTTTAGTAAGTCCATTTGTTTGGCTCTAAGGACTCAGTTGCCTTGTATTATGTACAGTGCCCAGTTTCTTCACTTAATTACATATCTAGGTTAATTTACCTGATGTCTCTAGTTCTGTTGATATTCTTTCTTGTTCAAATTGTTGCCGCATATTCATTTTGGAGATCCTCCAGTTCCATGTGGTCTTTGCAACTGTAATGTGTATTGCTTGTTCTCTTTACTGGCAAAAATATTTATTTTAGCCATCTAGGCTTTCGCAGAATCTGGGTTGAGAAATCATGTTTGGAACGACGGAATTTTGGTATCGGGCACCTCCACCCGCATGCCAATAAAAATGTGACAAGTGTCGTATAACATGTTTCTAATTTTTATTGGTGTGTGTAGGACTAGGTACTAGAAATTATATACGGTTTTGCGCAGTTGCTAGATACAAATATTGTTGTTGTATTTGTCTTGCATTCAGCTTGTTACAACTTTAGTCTTGCTCACCCCCCCCCCCCCTATTGCCTTTTGAGGTTTTCCTAATTGGATTAGGAATTTGTTTCAAGCTAGGTTTCCATTATTCGGTCTAGTGTTTTCTATTCTGCAGAGAACAAAGTTGTTTGAGAGATTGTGAGAGAGTGATCTTTGTGTTCTCTTTTAGTTTTTACGAGTGAAGAAGGCAACCTCTCTGTGTGGACATCATAATGGATGAACGACGTAAAACTTGTGTTGTGTGTTTTTTGTTTCGTATTTGCATGTTATTTTCACCACAGATATCCCTCATATACTATTTGCGAAAATGACCCTGACCAAATCACTCCGAACTGCAGGAAAGCATTGGAGAGTTCCCTAAATATGCTAACTGAATGCATTCTTCCATCGAGAAAAGTGATTGCATCACATAAGATTGATAAAGTCCCAACTAGGCGGCTTTTGTATAAGCAACACTACTTTTGTTATGTCCTAGTAATTTGAGAGTCATATCATTGGTTATATCCTTACCTTTTGGAATGCTCACTCTTGCCATTCTTTACCGCCGGTCCATTAGGGTGTCATTTATCTTTACTCAGGCCCTTTCGGAGTGGTTGTGTGGGTTTACCCTTATGGCACCCCCAGCGGTTATCTTAGGTATGATGTGTGTGTTTAGATTACCTCTTCAACCAAAATAAAATAAAAATTAAACCTGTCATCAAATTTAAGTATGACCATTTTTAGCCTAGCCCACTTTCATGGTTACTGGATATGTAAAAGAAATCAAAAAAAAGAGAGTATAGTAAGCCAATAGATGATATGGTTATTGTCACCTATGGTTATTGTCACCCAATCAAGTCATTCTCTATCAAGGAGATATATTGGGTGGGATTCTTCTAATGGTGAGTCCATTTTTCCTATACTAACCTTAGACACCCTAGTGTTTCGCTCTATTAGATAAAATGGAGCAAAAAAATAGTACTTTTCCTTGCGTATGCACAAAAGCACACTTGCTGAAGAAAAGTCACCTTCATGTCTCGAGTCTCGACTTTACTGTATACTGTAGAGATGATAAATGTTGCAGAAAATGTATTTCATCTTTATATTTTATGTAGGTGCATTCATTTCAAGAGAAAATAGAGAGAAAATAAAAGATTTTGAGAATTATATTTCTTGTGTTCGGTTTATAAGAAAACTAATTTTTCTGGATAAAAGCTTTCTCAATATTTAATAGTACCACTTTTTTTACTTAAAAAAAAAAAAACTCAAAAGAACGATGTATGTGTACCGCTTGAGTGAATTGAGATCGATTCCTGTGAATTTGTGTGATAATTTAAAGCTCACAAATTAATTTGCTAATAGATACTAATGTCTCACTTACTTACCTTAGATAAATAATGTTTATAAAAAATATTTTTTAAATTTTTTTGTCAACGTATAAATATAATTAGCTAACAAGGACAATTTAAATAAATTTATATTTTTATCTTACTTTCTTTTCTCTCAAAAGCATAAGTTTTTTTTTTTCTTTTCTTCTCTTTCTTTTATTTTATCATCATTTCCTTGTGACAAACCGAATTGAATAATAGTTTTATTTCAAGAGATATCGGAGTCCCCCCAATATGTAATCACAAGAGTATTCATATGTCCTAGCAAAAAACAAAGAGTATTCATATGAAGAGCAATAGTTCCCTCCTGGGGCGACGAGGGGATTATTCTTCGCCCTCACAAAGTCCCTTGAACTACTTTTCAACTATGGTAACAAGTTTTAATTTATGTGTTCAAATTTTTTTTCCTAAAAATTAAGGTTAGATACTTTAACCCTAAAGGCTAGTGAATCTTAACCACAGTTAAATGTAATTAAAAAGAAACACATGACGAAAAAGAGGGGGGTCCTAGAAATACTTAAATTAGATTCCGGGTGTGTTTGGTTCAGATTATTATAAGCGCTTAATTGATATGCAATTGCTTATGTTTGGATTATCTCCCGATAATAGTGTTTGGTTCAAATCATAAGCGCTTATGTAATAAATGATTATGTAAATATCCGGTGATTCCATTATCTCGTCAGGAGGTGATTAATGTCTAGCATAACCTCTTAAGCATTTTTAAAACTGTGTAAAAATCGAGTCCTGGAGGGGACCGTGAGGTCCCATTCCTTGCTAACTGCAGTGTCCTCGTGTCCCTTTTAACCATTTTTTAACCATGTTCAAGTTTAATTAAATTATGATTAATATTTTTTTTTTCTAAAAACCAATGTTGGATGGATGAATCATGGGGGTGAGTAGATCTTAACCGCAGTTAGTGTGTGTTAAAAGGGAGGGTGTGGACAAACGTTCGGTCAACTTGGAAGCTGACCATGCGGTCCATTTCCCATGTTCCAAAAATTATTGTAAAGACTAAATTTATACTTGGTAAGGCCTATTAAATCCATTAAAGTTTGAGAGAGAAAATTTTAAAAATATTCTTTTTATTATTATTAAAATGATTAAAATGTCATTTTTAAAAATAAATAATTGCTCATCAAAGCTTTTAACAACCAAAACAAAAGTACACTTATTACAAACAGTGCTTATTCATGCAGCGCTTATGATTAAGACTAGGAGATCCTGGTCTACAAGAGTATTTAAATCTGGGTAGCACAGTAGCACTCCTCTTTTTTCAAACGCAATCAACCAGCGCCCCGGTTTTGAAATTCGTCTTCAAGTGAACGAATGAGTGCACCCACAGCTTTGCCTTGGTTGCACTACCGAGAGATTTTAAACAGTTTCTTATTTTCAGTTGTTTGTGAGGTTGACATGTGTCACGCTAATTATAATTACTTTATTAGTTTATTAAATAAATAAATGAAAGTTAATAATGTGTTCGGATGATAAGATATGTATTGCTTATGATAGAGAAGTGATTAATATGCATTGTTTATGATAGGGAAGTGATTAACGAACCACAAGGTATAGTATAATATAATTTACATAAGTAGGAGAAACTCGAACACAAGGACAAGTAGAAGAAACCGAACACAAGGACAAGGATAGGTGTTTGTTATTGATTGAAAACAAGGTAGATATTGTTTTTAGTTGAGTAGGACAAGGACGAGATCAAATCACAGCCATCGTAATTGATTGAACTATGGGAGAGTTCAATATGTTAGATATTGAGATCGGGTGACTACAATCTCTCTATCGTACAATTATGATTAACAGATAAAATCCTCAAATAAATCTCCTCATGTAGTACACCCTCATGCATATCACTACACATGGTTGATCTTGATTTTGAATATATTATATGATATCTATTTATTTTAATCTTGATGCATTCATATGTGTATGAGGATCATGTTAATATTGTGAGATGTAGAGTGTTGAATCAGATTGGATATCTTGGTGAAATGTGACCGTTGGATCTTAGTCAAATGCTTAACAATTAGTTAGAACAAGTCATTAAGACTCCAAAGAGTCATTAAAGTCATTACTTGATCTAAGGGAACTACGGTAAATGAGGTTGAATATTGATCCAGATTCTAATTGTTTGAAATAAGAAAATATTTATGGAGGACTCTTAATGCATAAATCTTCTTTACTGAGAAGGAAAGAATGCAACCAAGATATCAAAAGTGGAGACTTTCTATTAGTGTGAAACAAGAGACATTTGTCTCTCTTTAGAATATACACTGTTTTGTGTAACTTGAGTTTTGTTCAAGTGTGATCAACCACACACTCAAGTTTTGTATTAAATCTCATTGTGGAGAGATCCTAAATCAACTTAGATCATATTCTTTTGAAAGGTTGTAGTTCTATCTCTGTATCTCATTTTATTGATTGAATCTAACGGGTTGATTTTTTCTACTGTGATCATAAATCTCAACATTGGTATCAGAGCATAGCGTTCATCATTTAATCTTGTGTGAGAAGTATTGTATCAAAAACCCAAATAAAATTGTCTTTTTGCTCCACACTTTACTGCATGCTTTTCTTGCCTGGAGAAAGTTTTCTCATAAAGTTTTATGGGAAAGTCTCTCCAACACATCAGAGATTCTTCTCATTTTCTAAAGGAAACTTCTTATGTTTGGTTGTCAAGAAAATAGGTGAAAATATGGAAAAGAAAAAAAAAATGGATTTCTAATACAATTCTTAGCTGTGTTTTTTCCAATTTTCTTTTCTTTTCCATGTTTTCATTTATTTTCTCGACAACCAAACATAAGATAGAGGTTCTTATAGAAGAAAATGGAAAGACACGGCTACCCACAACTCCATCTTCAACCTCTGCCATGTTCACGTTCCAAGGAAAAACAACCACGTGCAGGCATCCGATCAATATCTAATACGACTTCAAAAGACCGGCGTCCCATTCGTACAAAAATTCCGTCTATTTTTCTATGCAATCTGAAAATCTACAGCAGTACGAGCGGCGATCACATTTCAACTGATTGTCAATTTGACTGACATGATCTACATCATTGCATCATCCCTCCTGTGCGCTGATCTTAGCCAACCGATCGTCGAGGCTCTTGTAGTTCGATGATCACGGCAATATCTTTCTCATCTCCAGTTCGACGTTTATCCCTTGTGGATTCTCACTAAATAATGGGATTCATCTTTCCAAGTGCGTACATTCCAATTTTTCTTTCGTTAGTGCGTATCAAATATCAAGATAATTGATTCTTGTTTGATTGATTATTTATCAAGTAAAATTCAAGAAAAATGATTAATTTTTAATATAATATTGTTGAACCCCCTCTAAGAGCAGGAGAAACTGCGAGAAACTTATATAAAAAATTTATAGAAAATGATAAATTAGCAAGATCCAAAATGCTTACATTCATAGATCCAAATCTTGAAATTATATTTGAAGAACATGAAATGACTAAAGAAACATTTGATGCAATTAAGCTTGTCTATGGTAGTGCATCTGAAACATATATTGAATTATTAATAGAACAATTTAATACTTTTTATTATGACAGAAGGTAAAAATATAACTGAACCTATTAATTAAATGGTAGTAATAGTTCAAGAATTAGCTACCATGGGAAATCTAATACCAAATAAAATGCAAGTCTCAACAGTTTTACATAATTGACCAAATTCTTGGGAATCAGTTGTGATTGCTCTTAATTTATTTGGACGACAAGTTACTATGAAAATATTAGGAGTGGAAGCTCAAAGAAAATCTAAGAAGAAATTTAATGAAATCAATATGGTAGAAACTTCATCATCATCTTCTAAGGCAAAATCAAATAAACCCTTCGAGAAAATTTCAAACATAAGCCTTATAAATTTAAAAAGAGAAATTACAAGAATAACAAGACTTTTGACAACTGTTACAATTGTGGTAAACCAAGTCACCACAAGATCAATTGTCCTCAAATTAAAAATGATAAACAATGATCTAAAGATATTGTTTGTGTGGTGCCAGAATCGCTTCTTGTTGATTGCGACTCTAAAGCCTGGTGGGTGGACTCAACTTCATTAATACATGTGGCTATATCTTAAAAGAATTTTGTAGAGATCAAAGATATCAAAGTCGGCAACCACAAGTTCTATATAGGCAATAACACATATTGTGAGGTTCAAGGAATAAGAACTCTCAAATTGTCGTTGCTTGGAGAAATGAATCTTATACTTACTGATGTATTGTATGCGTCTGAGATGAGCCGTAATCTCTTATCTCTACAACGTCTAGATGAAAAATGTTTTGAAGTTCATTTCCGTTCTTCAAAAGTGTCCATAGGAAAACACAAACATATTCTTGTATGAGAAACTAAAACAGATGACTTGTATCATTTGAATGTTTTCTGATAAAGTTTTTAGTTCATCTGGTTATATGGATAAGTATTTCATGAATATTAATTTTTGTATTATGACACATGAGACTTTGACATATAAACTATAATAAGATGAAATTATAAACGAAAACTTAAAGATATGAATCTTGTATAATTGGTAAGATGACAAGAAAACTTTTTGGTTGAGGTGAAAGATCTAGAAATTATTCATTTAGTTAAGAATTGTATTTCACCACTTTGTTAGTTCTATAAAAATGACAGAAGGTAGAAATGTCTATTTTTTGGAAGACAATTTAGAACAAAATATGTCAAATAAAATGGTAGAGGTATTTGAAATTACTATAAGTAGAATACAAAAGGGAAAGAAAGCATTCTAGTTATTTAAAAAATCATTATTCAATGATAAATGAAGAAATATCAGATGATTCTATATAACTTTGATCATTGCATATACACTTATATTAGTGAGAATCATTACATAATAATATCTCTTTACGTAGATGACATACTAATGACTCGAAATGATTTAAATAGAATTATAAAAATTCAAGAATGATTGAAAAGTCAATTTGAAATTTAAAAAAAAATATAGGTGAAACAAATTATGTTTTGAGAATTAAAATTTCCAAAGATAAAACATGTAGAAAATTTAGTCTATCTCAAAAACCATATTTAGAAAATGTTGTTTGAATAAACCTTATGCTCAATTAATAGGTAGCCCAATGTATGCAGTATTGTGTATTCGACTAGATCTCAATTTTGCAGTAGACTTGATTAATAAATTTCATGGTAATCATGGATTAGCACATTAGATAGCTGCAAAATGTATATTGAAATATATATATATTAAAAGTACATTAACCTTGAGTTAATTTTCCAATAAGATGATTTGGAAGTTGTGGGATTCTGCAATGCAGATTTCGCAGGAAATCCTGATGATAGAAAATTCACCTCAGGATATGTATTCTTGATGAGTGGTGCGATCATTACTTGGTCAAGCAAAAGGTAAGAATGTGTTGATAGATATACTATGGAAGCAGTATACATCATTTGTAGTACTACAGCTACTGAAGCTGTTGGATAAAGAGATTCTTAAATGACTTAAAAATTGATATAGTAATTGATAAATGTATTCACATAATTTGTGATAATTAGGCCACGATAAAACCATTAAAAATTTAGGAAATTGGTCCGAGTGGCCAAACAGAAGAATTTAGAAGACATATAGGTAGCCTCTATGAGATTGATATAGAAACATCTCGAGCTTATAGTTAAGTGAGAGATGTTAGATATTGAGATCAAGTGGCTACAATCCTTTGATAGTACGACTATGATTGACAGATAAAATCTTCAAATGAATCTCCTCATGCATTACACCCTCATTCACATCACTACACATGTTTGATCATGATTTCAAATGTACTAATATTGTAAAGTATGAAGTGTTGGACATCTTTAAGCCAAATTGGGTATCTTGATGAAGGGTAACCTTTGGATCTTAGTCAAAGGCTTAGTAGCTAGTTTGACCAAGCCATTAAGACTCCAAAGAGCTGTTAAAGTCGTTATTTGATTAAGTGAGTTATGGTAAATGTGATTAAATTTGGACCATTGATTTAAATTCTAATTACTTGATATAAGGGAATATTTATGAAAGAGTATTAACGACTCTTTTTGATGGTGTATAAATCTCATTTGCTAAAGAGGAAAGAAGGCAACCAAGAGACTAAAAGTGAAGACTTTCTATTCGTGTGAAACAAAAGAACTTTGTCTCTCTTGAGAATATTTCATGTTTTGTGTAAGTTGAATTTTGCTCAAGTGTGATCAACCACACACCCAAGTTTTGTATGAAATCTCATTCTGGAGAGATCCTAACTCAACTTAGATCATATTATTCTAAAAGACTGTAACTCTACTTCTTTATCTCATTTTAATGATTGAATCCAACGGGTTGATTTTTTTCACAGCGATCACAAATCCCAACACAATCACGTCAACAAGTAAACACGTGTCTATTTTAAGTTTTTAACTCTTGTTAACTGTGATTAAGATTCACTAAATCTTATAGTTCAACAATCTAATCTTGGTTTCTAACTTTTTTCCACTAAACCTTGAGGTTCAATAATCTAATCTTGATTTTTAAACTTTTTTATTATAGCAATTAACTCTAGGGTTAAAAAAATTTAACCTTTGTGTTTTTTTCGAAAAACTAAGATTTGATTGTTGAACCGCTTCAAGAGTACACAGGGACGGAGCTAGGATTTTGTAGCAGAGGGGGCACATGTGGTTGATTGAACATAGTAGTATGTTGATGGATTTTGTGGAGAAAGATTAGGTGAAGATGAAATTCTGGGGTTAGGAAGATGGGGGTTCGGGCGTAGCCCCCCCCCCCCAAAAAATTTGATAACTAAATTCTATGGTCGTTTCATCCATATATACATTTTATACATATTATTTATTCTTATTTATAAGCCGAGTGTCCCCTTGTCTCATATATATTGTTGCACCCTTTCCCCACAACTATTGAATATTAAATAATATAGTACAGTTTTTTTAGGGGACACCTGCCCCCATTCCCATCCTATACCCTAAAAAAAAAGATTTTTTAAGAAAATCTTAATTTTCAAAAGTTAAGTGGGGGGACGTGCCCCCATAGGTCCCCACTTGGCTCCACCCTTGAGAGTACGATTGTTTGGCGAGAAAGTAGGTGAAAGAAAAGAAAAGAAAAATTAATTAAATCTTCTCTCAAAATAACCATAAAAAATATAAGAAATTTTTGGGAGAAAATTTATCACTATTGAGAAAGTGTAAGAAAATGAAAATGTGTTTCTTACATATTGAATTAAACAAAATACAAGAAAACCCATTTTTCTTTACTTTCTCACCAAATAAACACTAACCCTATTTTTAGTTGTCACGAAAATAAATGAAAAGAGAAACATTTTTTTTTAACAAAATACAACTACAAATTATTTTATTTTTTTGGTAAACTATACAAATTTGATTTTTTTTTTTTTCCATGGTTTCACCAATTTTCTTGCAACCAAGTGTTGGTGAATCTTAACAACGACCATTAAAAATTAAAATAAACACGTGTTGACTTTTGGGCGCAATTGAACTCGATTCCATCTCGGCTTAGACGAATCAGGAGGTCTTAGAGGATAGGGAGGGTACTGTGTTTCATTTATAGGCAACAGATTTCCTATGCAGATACCCGAGTATTACACTCGGGCATATACTGTATGTCACGTGACCCACGAATAATTTCGCACGTATCTATACACGTGAGAGTAGAGAAAGAGAAAAGATGAAGCTGATGCATGAGGATTGCCACGTTGCCGTAGTCTTTCGTGGCAGCCCACAAGGACTAGGCGGTTCTCTCTCGTATCTGAGAATCTCTCATAGCTGAGCATAAATACACACAGTAAGATCTTCGGAGCTCTCTAGGGTTTCAAATGTCCTTTCGATTTCATGACAGAAGGAGCTTTTTCTCCTGAAAAGCTATGGCGTCCTCGAGCTGGATCTAACTCACTATTCTCTCAAAAGCTCAGATCCTCCCTTCCTTCACTCTTTTTGTGTTCGAACCGCGGGAAGATCTTCAAATTCCGATCTCTTTGATTCGATCTGCTTATTTTTAGCCTTCAGGGAGGGATCTGTAGTTGCTCGATGATTCTCTGCACTTTTTTTAAATAACGAGATCTAGTTCATTTGTTGAGTAACTGAAAAGTTAAATTGGAAACGATTCTTGTAGATTGTGTTAATGGATCTAGTTCCGAAGTTGTTTTTGGCGGATTAAAAGGCGAAGAGGCTGAAAGTAAGATTCGATTCATTTTTCTTAACTTTGATTGGAGATTTTTATTTTTTTTATACTTATTAATTGTTGTTTATGTGCGTGTAATTTAGAAACTCTTCGATTTTGATTGACGGTCATCTGGCGAAATTGGAGTCTCATTCGACGGATCTTGTGATTTTCTTGTACAGTTATTTATCGGTTTATGAAGACGAAGTTCTGGCATTTTAGGCCAGAGTTATCTGATTTAGATGGTATGCAACACTTGCTTCAGGAATATAGTCGTTCAATTTGGGCACATTGGGAGCTTTGCAAAGGGAAGAGTGCAGTTGAGGGATATCGGGAGAGGTTTGCATGCTAGATTAGGCACGACGCATTCTTGGAGTCGCAAATTTAAAGCAATCGTTACGATGATGGTTGACACAGCTTCAACTGCCAAAAGAGGAGCTGTTGTTGATGTGTTGCCGGAGAAAGAGGAAGATGGAGGCTATTCCAGTGGAGGATGGAAAAGGTACTACAAGTTTTCTGCATTGCCATTGTTTGCATTTTCTAGAAATTAGAAGGTAATTTTTTTTCTCCTAATATACTAGCTGTATTGGAGAATTGATAAATTCAGATATAGTCCTTCGGATAGGGACTTGAAACAAGTAAACAGTTGTTGAATGTTACCTCTTAACATCCTGCTCTCTTCGAGTTGGTTTGATTTTATGCGTCTAGATTGAAATGCGAACTTAAACCAAACTTGAAAACATTTCTGGCATAATTGTCATGATAATTACTAGGCAAGTGTACAACATGTGTTCTATCACAAATTTTCCATGTGATTTATACATTTATTTATCTCTTTTGTCCTGTGCTGCATACTGCACTGTATCTTCACAATTTTCTGCAAGAAATATGGAACTTGGGTTTAATGCAGTGTGCTGTAGAGCTTACAAATCTAAGGAAAGTAAGGATCACAAATTTCTATTAGCTTACCAGAGGCTATTTACATCATTTAAAAGGACAGGAATCAGTGAACTGATTGTTTGAGTTAGACTAATTACATGAGGTGCTGTTGGTTATGTTTAGGGAGATGGAAAGTGTTATGCCCTATGTCTAGGGAGCTGCAAAGGTTGTGGTAGACAATGACCCTATGAGTTGAATGAATTGGGTGATTCTAAGCAGTCAGTAGAAGGTCAGCGAAAATGTTAAAAAGAAAATCAATTTGATGCTTAGGATAATCCGCTTGATTGTGGGGTTGTAGCCAGTAGGGGATTTTCTAATAGTGGGGGCACCCATGGGTCTAGGGGGTTCGGGGGCATAGCCTCCGAATTTTTTTTTTGACAACTAAGTTCTCAGGTCGTTTCGTCCATACATTTTGTACATATCGTATGAGTATTGTTTCTCCTTATATACAGCTATCCCCTTACATCACAACTATGTCGTGTAAATAATGAAATTAAATGATATAAAATATATATTTTGTTTTCAAAAGTCCAAAGAGTTGCCCCCTTGCCCTATAGCTATGCTAAATTAAATAATATAGTATAATGTTTTTTTAGGGGACAATTGCCCCCTTGTCCCATGAGTATGCCCAATTAAATTCTTAAACAACTTAGTATAAAAAATAGGAGTTCGGATTCTGTCCAATTGCGATTTAATTTGAACAGTTCTATCACACTTACATAATCCCCTTTAACTCTGGTTA
The DNA here is from genome assembly GCA_015143295.1 of Tetracentron sinense. Classification (NCBI taxonomy): domain Eukaryota; kingdom Viridiplantae; phylum Streptophyta; class Magnoliopsida; order Trochodendrales; family Trochodendraceae; genus Tetracentron; species Tetracentron sinense. The sequence continues at coordinate 30,622,298 of CM026572.1, read as the reverse complement.
ACTCTTAGGATTAATTTTTTTTTTTTGAAAAACAAAGGTTAAATTGTTGAACCCTAGGGTTAGTATATCTTAATCATAGTTAATAGGGGTTAAAAGGACACGTGTGTGAACTCAAATATGATCCCAACTCCAAAAAAAAAATATTTCCCAAAGTTCGGTGGCACCTGCCCCATTCCCATGCTATACCTAAAGAAAATGAAAAAAAAAATTTGGTTTTCAAAAGTTGAGTGGGGGCACGTGCCCCCACAGGCCCCCACCTGGCTCTGCACCTGGTTGTAGCCCATTCAGTGGACGGTCTAGATTGACTGCAAGTTTATATATTGGATGCTAATGGTTGACTGTACAGCTTATTAAGTTTAATAGGATTAGGAGTATAGGACTCCATCCTGATCCTTACTCATTAATTAGATTTATTATTCTTGTGATATGCTTATTCATCTGGAAGGATGCTATAAGTTTGGTTTTATGTATCTTCTGCCTGATTGACAGTGAAGACGGAAGACTGAGCTGCGGGTATTCAAGTTTTAGGGGAAAGAGAGCTAGCATGGAGGATTTCTATGATGTTAAAACGTCCAAGATTGATGGGCAAACAGTCTGTCTCTTTGGAATATTTGATGGTTGGATTTTCTCTCATCATCTTTAAATTCTGACAAAGTTACAGTCTTGAGTTAAATATATGATAATTATCTATGCACAGGTTATTAGGACAAGTGGGTCAAACTGAGGGTGTTGGCACTGCTACAAATCTCCAGAGAAATACACAATTTCTTCCGAGAAAAACCGAGAAAAACATCTAAAGTTTTAAACTCAATTTTTATCGTGATATTTTAAAAATCTGACAAGAAATATAATTTTCTCTTTTTATCCCGTATATATTGCAAGATTTATCCGAGCTTTAACCCAGATTTTATAAATATCAGGACAAATACACAATATTGTTGGTTTTATGAATTTATAAGTTTGTGATATTTATTACTATTTTCTGTAATTTCACTATATTTTTTAAATCATTCCCGAGATTTAGGCGAGAAATACCCGTAAAAATTCAGATTTGAAAACCTTCCAAGAAAATCTCCGGCCGATAAAAACCTGAGAATGAGATTTGTAACACTTTGGGCCGACCTCTATTTGATGGCTCTCACCTAGGAGATAGCATAGTTATAAAAAAAAAAAAAAAAACAAATCTTATGATCATAACCAATTGATCTGCCTCATTCATTTGTGCGATCAATGAGCTCTTATGAATTGTCTCCAAGGTAAAAAAATATCTATAGCTTTTCTGGCTGTGGTCGTCAAATATGGTCGATACTTGGTCTATATCTCCCATGTTCCACCCAATGAATGGTGAATCCTAATCGCCTTCATGAGATCCACATGCCCTGATATTAGTATTTTAGATGGTAGCTAGTACCTTCTATAATCCCCAGACTGTTTGTTGTTCAATGGATATGATTCCAGGTTTTTACATTTATGACATGTCATGATAGGTCATGGCGGTTCTCGGGCTGCTGAGTTCTTAAAGGAACACCTATTTGAGAATCTCCTGAAGCATCCACAATTTATGACGGGCACCAAATTGGCTATAAGTGCGTTCAAGTTTCCAACATCCCATTGTTACAAGTGTGTTAATTTGCATGCGGCAACAGGTTTACATGCCTGTAGTAAGTCTGGTAATGACAGTGCACTGGTGCAGGACCCCACACGAGTGGGGTCATGAAAGCTCGGTTAGGACAAGCCGTAACAGATGTAAATGGCACCCTAATCTGTGCAATTTATTCAGATCTTTGGCAGGGTCCTGCACAGAATACTTTCCTTCCCATTAATGTACATACATTTGATTCCATTTGGTAATTTGAGTAAGCCTGCAGGTGAAACATATCTACAGACTGACATGGATTTCTTGGATGCTGAAAGCAATACCTACCGGGATGATGGTTCTACCGCTTCAACTGCAGTGCTTGTTGGTAATCATCTATATGTAGCAAATGTTGGAGATTCACGGACAGTGATATCAAAGGGCGGCAAAGGTATTATTGACGTTCTGTATTTTTGGTAGCTGTTTATGGTTTTAAAATTAATTTTTCAATACAATGTTATGGTAAGTGAAGCATGATATGTCTGGCCCTTTTTTTATCGGATGATATGTTTGGCTTTTTTGAATCATTGAATCAATTTCGGGATGGTTTGTGGGTGGATACTAAGTAAAATGTAGTGAAACAACTAAAAGAATGTTGGATATTGAGATTGGATGGCTACAATCCCTTGATAGATTATTACAGTTGACGGATAAAATAACCTTAAGTTGATCATGTTCATGATACTGAGATCGGATGGCTACAATCCCTTGATAGATTATTACGGTTGACGGATAAAATAACCTTAAGTTGATCATGTTCATGATCACTACACACACGTGCACATTACTATGCACTTGATTGATCATCCATTCTAAACATATTATTATGCAACTATTTATTTTAATTGATGCATTCATTTGTGCATGGGTAGCATGTTAATATTGTGAGGCATGATATGTCAAAATATTTCTTGACCAGCTTGTGTGACTTGGCAAGAATGAACCGTTGAGTGTCATTGATTTGGTCAATAGGCTCAACAACCCTTTTGACTGAGTAAATAGACCACATGATGAGTTATAGTCCTTTTGGTTGAACCAAGGGATCTGTGGACACATGGTGTGATCTGAACCATAGATCAAGATACCAAAGTCATTTGAGGGATGTGATAATGGATAGAATTATTGTTTAACGGTCACATGTTTTTCTATGTGCCCCTATGCAAAAGTAAGTAAAAGAAGGGTGAGCATGATACTTGCAAAAGAGGAAAAGTGAAATTGATTTGTACGCATTCTCCAAAAGAGAAATCTCAAAGGCTTGGATTGTATGTAACACCATACACCCAATGCTCTTGTATGAGTTGTTGTTGTAGATCTTATCAAAGGAGAAATCTCACTTCAACTTGAGTCATATAATGCAAAACGCGTATCCCATCTCATTTTGTTGACTGCAAGTCTCGTGGGTCATATTTCCTTTCGTTGCATCATGCCCCATCAATGGCATCATAATGCAAGTTCATTATATTGTCTTGTGGTGAGAAGCACTGAATCAAATCTCAAAAGAATCTCTTCCATTTATTAGTTTACTATGTATTCTTTTAAGGGAAACTCTCGCACACGTCAAGGACCTTTTTATTTTAGGGTAAGGTGTATCAATTATGTATTCTACTTTGTCTCGGAATAGTACGTGTCTTATTCTTCTCTTTCAAGTGAACAATTATTGCCATAAAGCTTTTCAGTCTTAATTTCGAGCTTACAGATTTAGAGGCTATATAATAGTATTCAGAATGGTAGTTTAAATAATTTCAGTGTGGTATTATAAAGTTTTTTCAGAATATTATAATTTTTTTATTTCTTACAATGTCACAATACTATTGTTTCAGGATATTATTTTGATTTCAGAGGTTCCCAAAAATAATCACAATTATAAACACTGAAACTTCAAGATGTCAACTAATATTCCAGAGATTCACAAGGAAGGAAGCACACTCTTCTTCAAGAGGATAGGGATCTGGCTGCTGTCCAATCTGTGAAGGAGAATATAGTGTCACTGTAAATTTCAGAATCTGATTAAGTGTTGTGTAAATTTAGGATTTCTGTAAATTTCAAAATTACAAAATATTGAACCAGTCTCTGGTTCTCAAAAATATGCACAATAATTTCAGATTCTCATACGGCAACATAGATTTTAGCAATACACCATCCTCATGAAAATCATTATTAATGATAATATACGCACACAAAAATTTGGAACATGTGCACCTGATTCGTTGGGTTGAAAATATTTCAAAAATCCTGAAAGCCTTTCAATCGACCTGAACAAAGAGAGTAGGCACTCCCACTCTTTCTTGTACATAGATTTAGATTTTTTTTACTCGAATGCAAATCTGTCTGAGATCGTTGCACGAGAGGAATGCTGAAAAGATGGAGTCCACATCTGTCGGATTACGATCGCCAGTTGGATTGGAATCACCAGTCTTTTTAGATTGCCGGGAAGAGCTTGATCTTTGGTCAGGCTAAGATTGCCGGTCGTTGGATTCATTTTCTTCAAACGTGGAGAAGCGGAGAAGAGGGAGGTAACTTTTCCCCTTTCTCTTAATGTGTTGGAAAGAGATGTGAGTTTAAGGGGGGAAAAAAAGTGAAAAAGGTCCTTGTCGTGTGGGAAAAGTTTCCCTTAAAAGAAAGGAAGAGACTTTTTGAAATCTGATTTGATAGGATTTACAACCACCACTCTTACAAAAGCATTGGGGGTGTGGTGTTACACACAATCCAAGCCTTTGAGATTTCAGAAACACGGTCTACGGGACTTGTAGTCAACAAAGTGAGACAATGAGACGGGATAAGTCTTTTGCGTCGTATATGACCCAAGTTGAATTGGAATCTTTCCTTTGATAGGATTTACAACCACCACTCATACAAGAGCATTGGGTGAATGGTGTTACACACAATCCAAGCCTTTGGGATTTCTCAATTAGAGAATACATACAAATCACTTTATTTTTACTCTTTTGCTTCTATAATGCTCGCCCTCCTTTTGTTTAGGGGTTATATAGAGAAACATGTGATCATTGGATAATAACTCTATCCATTGTAACATCCCTCAAAATACGCTTTGGAATCTTGATCTATGATTTATATCACACCATGTGTTCTTAGATCCATTGGTTCAAACAAAATGGTTGTAACTCATTTTGGGGCCTGTATACTTAGTCATAGGGATTGTTGAGCCTATTGATCAAATCAATGACATCCGAAGGTTCTTTCTTGCCAAGCTAGTCAAGAAATGTTCTAACGTATCATGTTTCACAATATTAACATGCTACACGTGTACAAATAAATGCATCATTTTTTAAAATAAATAGTTACATAATAATATGTTTAGAAAAGATGATCAATCAAGAGCATAGTAATGTGCACATGTGTGGTGAACATGATCAGATTGAGGTTATTTTATCCATCAACCATAATAGACATTCGATCGAGGGATTGTAGCCACTTGATCTCAATATCCAACAAAGAATACACAGATAGAACTTATGGAATAACTATCATGGATGAGAGGTGCGAAACCCCCGACATGGCTGGGTAACCCTCTTTGGAATATATTGAGGTGTACTTGACTCTATTTATTGGTAGGCCCATCAATTATCTTCGGGATACAATCTCCTTTATAAATGAGCTTTTGGGCCTTGGTGTTTATTGAGCAACTGGAGACAAGTCTACATTTTAGAAAAGATACAATAATTAAGGATCCTCTTGCTCTTTTTTAAAAGAATTCCAGTTATTTTATTTATTTTAATGAGTAAGGTATTCCTTTTTATTGATTTGTGTGCCTTGGAAGGGAAAGGAGGCTAGGGAAGTCTGGTTGATTACATTTTGCCATGTTGCTTATTTCGAGAAATTTTTATATTAGGGCAGAAGGGTCAAAATTCAGGGTGGGTATTGGTAGGTTTGCTATAGAAGGCAAAAGAGTGCTCTTGACTTTGTTGTCGATTTTAGGGGTGCATAAATGGTGATGCATGCATATTAGTGTTTTAATAACTGGACAGGCCATTGAACCGGTTGGGTGACCGGTTCCCAGTTCAACTGTTTGACAGTAAACACCCAAAATTTGCTCTTTAAGCTTGGGTAGTTAGATCCCAAAATTTGCTCTTTAGGCTTGAGCAGTTAGGATCCCAAAATTTTCTCTTTAAGCTTGAGCAGTTAGATCTTCAAGCTTGGTGGAGATTCGGACATCACTTGTATGATGTGATTGGTCATGTTTTCCCACCTTTTAGTATTGACTTGAGCAGTCAGATCTTCAGCAACATCCCAAGTTGCCATGGATGATGGATGGATATCCTCATATCCGATGCATGACATGACTGTCTCGCAGGTGGCAACAAGTGCATGAAAGAAACCTCTCAGCTGGCCTAATTACCTTCCAATGACAAAAGAAGCCTAAAAATGACTCCCAAGAAGGAGAAAAGATTGTGAAATAGTTAAATCAAGAGTACTTTGAAAATTAAAAAAAAATTATAACTGGTCACCGGTTATTAGAACTGTGCACCAGTTTTACCAGTTACCTGTTCAATTGGATTTTTTCCTGGTTTTGGGGGGTTTGGGGGCCGGTTGACTGGCCGGTTCCCCGTTTTACCGGTTCAACCGGCCGGTCCAGTCCAGTTTTCAAAACACTGATGCATATAATTAAAGAAAATAGAGAAAAAGAATATGTGGATTGTGGACCCACAACTTGAGATAGTGCCTCCTTTGAAGATGTAAACTTCAGGTGTAGCATGTGCCATGTTGCACGCTCTATCTCATGCATTTTGCCTTAGAAGACTGTTTTCATCTTGAGCCTTGAAAAATAGTTGTTCTTGTCCTTTAGAATAATATTTTTCTTTTTTCTTTTTCAACCTACTTGATGTCATCTCCAGATGAATTTTCATTAACAAAATCCAAGATACGCATTTAATTGATTGTTATTATTTCATGGTGTAGTATGCATTTGAAAGGATACCGAGAATTTTTGAGTTGCAATAGAATTCCTAAAAGCGCAGATCCTTGGTTCTTCCTGTTGACAGCAATACCTCTTTCTGAGGATCATAAACCAAATAGAAGCGATGAGCGGAAGAGAATTGAAAGTGCTGGAGGTGTTGTTATGTGGGCAGGTAAGACTCCTTTCATTTTGGGTGTTTCTGGTTGTTTACTTGTATTGCTGTACAGGACAAGTTATAGTGTTGTACCAATAAGTTGATCATAAGGACAGATCTTCCAACAGCACACTTGGTACAACTGACTCACGAGGGAGTGGGCTTGCGATTTGATGGGTCGCACTTCTGAGATCCTTCATGCAAAAATTGAACCAGTCAAATAAACAGAAATTCCAATTTAGTATTTCATTTTGAATGATCACAAAAATATGCTGAAATGTCGGGGGAGGTGGGGCGCGAGTTCAAACTATGTGGTAACTGTGGTTATAATGATATAATCATTTAATTGTTCAATTTTTGGCACAGTAAACCTCCTAGCTGGAATTCAATCAAATTTTAGATCTTAGAGTTTTTATTATACCTCAAATTTTAAGAAAATGACAATAATGCCCGTCTGGTTTTCTTCTTCTCCCTGACAAACTCTTAATACATGAGTTGTTATCTCTGACAACCCTCGTCTCTCTGATCAAAGACCCTGAACAATCCCTACCGTTTTTTCTTCTTCCGTTTCCCCAAACCCAATCAAATGTACATAACTGAGAAAAGTGTGATTGTGAGGAAAGCCTCAAAGAACTGAAAATTCCATGAGAATGAATAGACTCTTTTTTAGTTATGGAACAAAATTTCTACCGATCGCGGGCGAAAATGAGTATGCCAAAGATAAATCTATGTCTCTCTCCCTTTTTATGTGCTTGTTTTATATAGGTAACGAAATCAGTGATTCGTCCATGAGCAAGTGAGGGTTTTTCGATAACTGATGATAACAGAGTCTCCATTAACTCTTGACATGGATTTTAGGGCTTGTAATTTGCCTCTTCCAAGGATTTACGATTGCCTTCTTCAGATTCCGCAAAAATCTGCTCTGTATTTCTAGCTTTAGCACCCAAAACATTCTTCCGCGTGGAAACTGTTGCAGACTGACCGACACTTCCAACCAAATCCATGAAAGAATATTCTTTGATTTCCATTTTTTCTTTGGAGATGACAAAAGTAAGAAGATGGGGGGAATTTTGGGGGTCTGTGGTCGGAGAGAGGGGTTGCCGGAAATGACAAACTCAGTTTATCAGGGTAGCCACTAGCCAGGTCTTTGGACAGACGATGGGAAGAAGGGCCATGACATTATTGTCATTTGCTTATTTTAAGTATACAATTAAAACTTTTTTTTTTTAATTTTTTCATAAGTTTGGGGTGTAGTCATCAAAAAGTGGGGTGCACGGAACGTAACACCACCCTATTTTCATTTTAATATTTTATTTTTAAGATTATATAGTAGCATTCATATACCATTTAAAGTATAAATTTTCTTAAAATAAATTATTAAAATGTTCTCCCATGTCCCCAAATTTTTTTTTCACTTTATTTGATACCCCGTATCCGAGCCTGAAACTGACATCCGTGTCCATATCTATGAAATATATCTTATTCCTTTGAGAGGCTATACGTATGCCCTAGCTGATGGTTTCCATAAAACTTTTTCTTATTGGCGTTCAGTTTCTTTAGGTGTATGATACCAAGAAGTGAGCAACATTGCAGCTTTGATGTTATGAATCTATCGCAATATTCACCAAAAGAATATGGAGAAAAATATTGAGGTAGAATCATGACTAGTCGCACTCATTTATAAATGAAAACCAGTTTGTACCTACCCAATGGGTGCATTGGACTTAATTCTCATGTGATAGTCCCTTAAGAGTCATGGGGCGATAAAAGGTTATGTATGCAAAGATTAGATGAGTCTTCTGTAAGGCAAGGTGGAAAAGAATCCATCCATCTGCCTGTGCCTTACACTTGTACACTTGTGTCTGTTTGAAACTTGTGAATTGCTGAACATTTGATCTATAGACTTTTTTTATAGATATCTAATGTTGTTAGGCCGTTCAACAGAGTGCAAGATTGAATGGCTAGGATTCCTTTCTTGGCTGTCGTCCATAAATGTTTAGAACAATCACGGCTTTTGGTCCCTCAGTTTAAGATCTGGTTTTTGGTTGTTTTCCATTGTATTCTTTCAGGTACTTGGAGGGTAGGAGGTGTGTTAGCAATGTCCCGCGCTTTCGGCAACCGCTTACTGAAGCAGTTTGTTGTTGCAGAGCCTGAGATTCAGGTACTTCATCCTTGAGACCATCTAATTTCCTATCTTAGATGCCCTTTCATTATAAAAAAAAGTTTTTGTGATTGTTCCAAATCAATGATTGGTTCCATTTGGCGCCTAAACGGGGCACCAGAATGGGACCGAATATATGATCATAGTTGGCAGGATTTTGGTAAATCATTTTCTTGCTTTGGTGGCATCAAGTAATATTAGTGAATATGCTTAGAGAAACTCTCATGTACCAGCAGCAACCACTCAGAGTGGGTCCCACCATTTGACGTTTTCTGCATGGGAGATCTCCTGGGAAAAAAAATCAACTTGGTCGGGTGACCACAACCATCCACACTGCCAATTTTATTATATAATAAATTTGGAAGAGTAAAATATGCTGTGCTTTCCCGGAAAGAGTTTATAGCTTGTATCATTAAGTTCTATGATTATGGCAATTTTGGACCCCGGATATCATCGTGGGGAACCTTTATAAAATGATGAGTTGCAAGCCCTCATAATGCCTACCACATAGCATAAGACAGGAAAGATGGCCGCATTCCCATCTCTCCCATACTTATCAATTTATTCCTTTTCTCAGCTAGGCACCATCGTATATCACTTGAACTTCCTGTTTCCGTTGGATGCTATCCTATGCTCCTGTAGCAGGCAGTTGCTGGAGCTGAGGATGTTAGAGCCATGTTACACAGGTGTACATAGAGGAAATTACACCAATATCCTTAGTATCTAAGAATCTGAAGGGTGGGTTTGTAATATATGTTCCCAAAATTCTACAGAAAATTTAATGTACCCGTTTTGGTATGTGAGGATGGTTGTCAGTCACCAGTGCCTTGGTGACTCAAGTAGCACTGGAACCTGTCCATACACCTAGGAGATCTCGTACGCAAAGTTGACCCAATCAGATGATCCAAGCCTTATAATCTATCGTCTTTCTCATGGACTTCATGCCATTTGCTTATCTTCTTGGTAGCAGGAAGGTAGTGTTGTCAAAATGTCACCTAAGCCACCGCCTCGCCTAGCTAGAACCTTTATTTCCTAATCATGATCTAGGCGGGCACACATTAACGTTCGCATAAAGAAGCGAATTTTGGTCGCCTAGATATTGCCTCAGCAACGCCTTGCCTAGGGAATCCCCCCTTCACCTAGATATTTTAACTACACTGGTTAAAGGATGTGATAGTAGGACAATTATGATAATCTGTTTGGGACAATCTTTATCTCAGATCACATGTGTTGGACCTATTGAATTGTGGGGCCTGGCATTATTAATTATGTGATTAGTAGAAAGACCACTTTGCCTACTCCACGGGCAGATACATTAGATTATTTTTTCCAAATTCCAAGGATATGTGGATCGTGGAGCAAGAAAAATCTTCAAAATGGTTGGTTGTGTTGCTGTCATGTTAAGCTTTGCATGATAAAGTCTGTTGGGGTTATCATATCATAGCACTTCTCAACTTGGGCTGACACATTGAATGGTGGGTCCTTTGCCACATGTGCCCCACATTTACTGCTGTGGCATTAGTGAACCTAGCACATGCCCTGACAGTTGGCATATCAGATATCCTCAAAATTCTGATGACGTATTACCAAAACAATTACATTTTCAAAACCTATATTATGCTGCTCTCTACATTTTAGCTTTTTTGCATTCCAAGGCCATGGGCGGTACATTACATCCTAGTGCCATTTTCAAATGCTAAATTGTGGTGCTTTCTACGGTGTAACTGTTTTTGTATGCAAGGGCCATGGGTGTTACATCCTAGTGCCATCTTCATGCCTATTGGAGTGCAATCTGCGGAATCATTTCACCAATTGGGCCATCCAGTCCATGCCCACCTTTCTAGTCCCATTGTTTGATCAGTTGATTTTTATCATCTTATAAGAGTCCGAATGCTGTCCAAAAATATGAGCAACACTTTCAAACTCTTGAGAATTTCATTTTTGTGAATGATTAGGTTAATCTGATTGGTGTAGATTTTGGGGCTCTTGCCAGATGTTGCTCATTTTGCTGGCACTTGGGTTGATGAAGAAGTTAATAAATATATCTTTGTGTCAGTTATGTATATTTGAGGTTGTTCTTGGACTAACTCAAGATGAAGACTATGAATTGCAGGTTAGATTTTATAATATTTTCTATGCATCTTTTCAGGAACAAGAGATTGATGATGAATTTGAATTCTTGGTGCTGGCTAGTGATGGACTGTGGGATGTAGTACCAAATGAGGTCTCTCTCTCTCTCTCTCTCTCTCTCACACACACACACACACATTGATGTCCATATAAGTCACTCTTTTAGTAGGTAAGGCGTGGTTGCAACGTTGACCTAACGTTCTTTGCTTAATCAGAGATCATAGGCTTTTATTGTCACTAAACTTGTTGCAACCTTGACCTAACGTTCTTTGCTTAATCGGAGATCATAGGTTTTTATTGTCACTAAACTTGTTAACTATGCGTAGGGAGGTGAGTGAAATTCCTATGCAAGGGTTTTATAAATGTCAATTATCTAATAATCTCCTCATTGGACATATCTTTATAATTTGGTAGTCCTGCTTTGGCTCAATCTAGGCACATCCGATTGGTGAAAGCCCACATAGGAGAAAAACATACGGAAAATCCCTCTTTCAAGCAAGAAATGGGATCACTTTAGACTGTCTTGGCAGTTGTGAATAAGACTAACATTTTCCCAGTTGACATTTGTGTGACTAAAGTTGATTTTGGTGCCGCTATCCATGTCAGGATGCTATTTCTATTGCAAGAACCGAAGAGGAACCTGAGGCAGCAGCTCGGAAGTTGACGGAGACTGCATTTACTCGTGGCAGTGCTGACAACATTACCTGCATTGTGGTGAGGTTCCATCACGAGAAAGAAGAACCAGCTAATCTCGAACAGGATGCCGTTGGGGTGATTTAGTGCATTTCCATGTGTAAAATTTTTTAAAATTGATAAAGCAAGGTGGGAATCCGTGTGCATATTACCAAACCGAGGCAGGTTCAGTTCATTCCATTGGTTTGTTTCCTTCTGTTGTTTAAATAGGGAACATTGGCCTGTTGTTTATTTGGGGTGCAAGTCTTCATACTTTTTGTCAATCCGGCAGGTTATGCCGTTTAGGAATTTTAAACTGATCAATGGTTGCTTTTGCTTTGTTTTTCTCTTTCTAGGTTGGATCGCCCATCGTCTAGTGGGCTTCTTTTATAATACTAATTAGACGCCAAATCTCATGGACTGACCTGTGAGGGAGACCTGAAAGCGAGGCAGGCACATGATCATAAAGCGTTTGAACCAATTCCAATTGTCCAACTATATATCCGATTGAAAATGGTCTGGCTGGTACTAGCAATTCAAAAGTAACCGAATAGAATTCAACTATATTTTTGTTGCTCGCCAGTCTAGGAACTGGGCTCACCCTTCATCCGGATGCTTGCTCCGTGGCATCTCAGGTGCATTGTAAGGAACGGATTGCAGAATACTGTTTTCAAGCCCCTGACTAGCACTAGGTTAGTGCAACCTTGCCCGTCAAATCCATGAATCCAAGACTTTCCCAGAAGTAGATCAAACTTCGTGTAAAGATACTATGGCTACACTCAGAAGAGTACAAACAATGATACATCTTTTCATAGCGTTACATTGAAAAGCCTCTCTCTAGTCGATTACATCTGTTATTAAATTTTCAGTGTATCTCCTATGCCCCAGAATTTGACGCCCTCAGTGCCCTGTACTGGATATTCTTTGGACAGTGTCTTAAGAAATAAGAGCCTGGTCAAAACCAATCCAGTTTGTTTTCTGGCAACGAAATACTGGCTGATATATGAAATGTACAACCCACCAGTCTGTTGTAACCGTGCCTGAAGGGGTTCTTCTAGTCTGAAAAATCTACAAAAGAAAACCAGATCCCCCAAGGCTATGGATAATGGATCTATGAACATCCAGTGCATGTGTACCACATAGAGCAAAATATCATCTGTTAACAGTGTTCATTTTTTTACTTTTAATCTGTCGCAAATTGGGAGATTGGTACTTTACCATGCAGAAAGCTGCTTGAACTCTCCAACTAATAATTTAAACAGTTTAAATACAAAGAGGAGCTCTGCTTCACAACGTTGAACGGAGCTCCTCTTTTCACTCTATCCGGTGGCAAATGCGTAATTATGGTGTTGTAAAATTGCCCCCGTCTCCTTCAAAAATTACAAACATGCCACACTCAGTGTAAAAAGGGGAGCTCCGCTTCAACACGGTGAAGCAAAGCTCTGGATCAAAATTAATCCCTAATTTAGATTAATATCCACCATCTGAAACAAATAGTTCCCTGTTGACATGCTAATATAGACTAAATTAAATTACTAAACGGCTTACATGTTCTAAATTTGCTAATCATTATTCCCTACTTAGTAATGAGAGGATCAATGCTTCACTTTACACCAACTCCCATCTTATCCTAGCAATTTAAAAGAGAAAAGCAAAGCCTCGCTGCAGTTCTCTAAGATTTCTCTTCATCTGATTGAGAGCATGGCCCAGGGACGGAATCAACAAAGAACTCCTCAACTGAAACAAGGTAAAACTGTTAATGTTAAAGATCAATTATATACAAATATATACATAGATGAGAGAGAGAGAGAGAGAGAGCAGACATGATTTTTTCCCTGTATTTTTTCTCACTGTTTTACAATTAGATCTGCAGGCAGTAGTGTGTATTAATCCCCTCAAATTCAACATTTTAAAACTCATGAACCTGGCTCGGAAGTTGGAATTGCAACTCTAAAAATTATGATTTCATGTATGTGTCCAAATAAATTTACAGCGTCAAACTTCAGTCATAATCGAAGATAATTTGTTTGGTAATATGGGTAGGAATGGTACTCAGGGACCTGCTAAACTGAGTTGAGTTGATCACGTTCCAGGCTGAGTAACAAGTTAAGAGAACATCAATTATAGAGCTTAGAGAAGAATGGTTCAATAAAGATGGAATTTTCTATCCTAGATGCATGGGATTCGTGAAAGACATGCCTGGGGAACAGCTACTAGTTGAAGTCCAACATCACTTGGACCAAAATTTGGCAAGATACAATCATCCTAACCATCTAGACATTTCTCCAGGGGATCCAAATGAGACCTATTGAATGGTGGTTTCAATACTTTGTATGCTTGACACATAGAGACAGGAAATTTTCAATTCAAATGTCTGCTAATGCATTAGTAAATTCAGTCTAATAATGCCTTGTTCAAGGGACAGTAACTCTGGTAATAATTTTATATTCCTTGACAGCTTCTGATACAGTTAATTTACTGGGTAATACACCTGTCAAATTTAAAATCCATGTAAGCATTGGAGTATAAATAGTTGTATAGAAAAATAAAGGTTTTGTATATTCATATAATGGAGAATATTTTATTAATTAACATCTACACTAAATCTGATTACCTATATCGTCTTGCTCTGGAGAATCAAGCAAAAGATCTGAATCAGAAGGCAGAAAGGGGGAACCAGGATAGTTTCCCAGAGCTCCGAGATCTGTGAACAATTTCAGGATATCAGGCATTAAAATAGAATTAGTCTAGGGATACACCCAAACCGTACTCCCAAATATACTCCCAAATCATAACCGTTTATCTCAATTATTAAATGGTTAGGATTAGAGCTGATATGGCAATAGAAAAGACAAAATAAATCAACTCAAATCCTGGCCTTAGTGGTTGGTTATAAACGATTAGGATTAAGGAGTATATTTGGGAGTACCCATAGACAGACTCATTAAAATAAGTTATAGAAAATAGATATTTAGTCATGAAAGCATGAGAGATCTGTGAACTAGGCAAGAAAGTAAATGTTCAGGCTCTTTTAGAATTATAATGGTTATCATGCTCAGCTCTATCTTCAGTTATGTCTGTCCATGCATGTGGGATAATGGACTGCTAAAATCCATTACTGTCAATGCATTAGTAGATTTAGTGCCATAAGAACATAAAAGCATGTTATATTCAGGAATACTAGGAAACCTTTTAGTAAGAAAATAATAGAAAATTAGGTAAGAATTTATATCATGAAAAAAATGAATATCTTCGATGATAAAAAGAGATGTTAATAATAACATGGTTCTGGGATTTTTCAAAGGTTTCTATATTTGCAGATTTGTATTTCCATTTTTTTATTATATATAATACATCATTTCTTGGTTTTGAAGAAGTTCTCCAACATTCTTTCAGAAATTATCAATATTTTTCTCAAGTTTGTTCAATATCTTGTCAGCTTAAATGGACGTGCAACAAATTGCACACATATATGTGCACAAAATCGTCAATTAGGGACCTTACAGAAAAGTTTCTATTAGGTTCCCCACAAAACAACACGTAACCCCATTTCAGGGGTACTTTAGGAAATACATATATAAAAGGAATGTACCATGTCCCTCTGTCATGGAGTATGTGTCACATTTTGGTTTTGTTAGGGTTCCAAATACCCTAACAGACGATTTGTGCTCCAAATATACTACATTTAAGGGTTGGGGAAGTTCTAGAGATTTGACAACAAAAATGATAAAATATATCAATTACCCCAAGCAACGTGACAATTTTGCTGGAGCATAGAACTGAACATTTGCCAGAGTAATCTAACGAAGTTTGTAGGACGCTTGGTAATGAAATCTTCAATGATAAGGGAAGCCTTCCTAGTAAAGTGCAAGGTTTATTTTTTTTCAATATGACTGATTTAGGTAGCCTTCGATTTTGATGTTTGGCTCTTTGTTTGGTACTTCAGAGATGAGGCTTCTACATTACCCCATGAAGGTTGTAAAGTTGATCATTTAATAAACAGGTAGGGGTCCAGCCAAATCCCCCCTACCCCACTGTGTGCTTTTATTTTTTTAAAATAAAACCAAGTACAGTTTTACATAGAGAGAGAAGCTGCAAATTACCTCCCAAGTTTGACAAATCTGCTGTTAGATCTGAGAGGCTGAAATTCCAAGGAATCTGGGCCAAAGATCTAAGGGAATCCCTGAAATTCCCGGCCCCACCATCTGGTCCGAGCTGCAACCCTACTGAACTAGCCACATCGGAAGTAAATGCTGTGTCAAGTGCTGATGTGTCAACACCCATTCCTGACATCTCTGATGGGGTAAAGGGAAAATGGCCACTGGATGCCACAGATGTAGGGCTCACAGCCATCTCCGACATAGATGACATGGCACTGCTGAGGGGCATGACAGGTGCCACATCAGCAGCACTGCTGTCCATCACCATACTTCAACAAGGACAAGAAATTTCCATTAGCAAAGCTTCTAGCTAGTAAACATCCAAAGTGGGAAAGAGAGAAAACTCGGAGAAATCTTTCCAGAAATCCAAGAGTGTTGGCCATGGACAAGTCAAGAGTCATTCTAGCATGTTATGTGATAAACTGCATGTTGTGCATGCAACTCAAAGTTTAATATTTTTTATGAAACAACTCTTTGAGAAGAGACCTGGAGATGCATTTAGAACACCAACTTATGGTCATACCAAGATAATACTTTCAACCGTTCATTATAAACTTTAGGGTGTTCTGATTTCTAATTGAAAACAAAAAGGATAAAGGACAAGAAACAATTGCCTAGGTCTTCCAGTACAAGTATAGTTGCATATTTACTGAGTAACACAGATTCTCCAGCGATTTGCCCGAAAAACAGAGTGTTGAGACTAGTGATATGAAAACTCAGAAATCTATGCCCGGCTGCATCATTTTTAGCACCCTACTGGGGGTGTTCATTTTCTGACTCAAGGATGTAAAATCCTGTTGGCTCAGTGAGTCCTACAACATTGACTGAGACATGGGCATGGGTTAGTTTCCATACATGCAAGTACACACAGTCATATAGTAATATTGGAAGATATGTTATTACAGAATATAGTTCTTTCAGAAAAAAATGTGAAGCAGTGGTTAACTGGAAATTCTTAAACCAAAGTTTGCAATGAGTTTAACAGGAAAAAGAACAAGAAAAGGTAAGAAGAAAAAAGAGTGCCTCTATGATGGTGATTAGATATTGTGACTTTGTCTGCCTCAATCAGATTCCATGCCTAAAGGGAAAGTAAACTTAAAATAAAATGAAGTGGAGATGAGGAAAAGTTCTCACTCATTCCCAGAATTCATCCGAATTGGATGGAAATTGCCTGGTGCAGGGACTCCATTTACCACATGACAGCTGGATATACCGCAACCCATCGACTCGAGATGGTGCTGACCTGTGCCAGTAATTGGCGGCTGCTGCATAACGGGGTATCCCATAGGTAAATTGTTGACTGCACTGCAAACAAGTGGTTTTGAATGAGAATGATAATAATGATAAAATGGTGATATATAACTACCATTGATCCCCAGAACTTTCAAAGTGAAAATCACTTTTGACTTGAAAAAATGACCAAAGAGCACCTCATTGTCCATAATTACGTACCAAGGATTCTTTCAGATTCTTAGAAAATACAACTCAACTTTGACAAAAATCAAAATCAACCACGAACCAAACTTATTAAACGGAGGATTAAAAAGTTGAGGCAACAGCCCCTACCACTGAGGACGGTTATCTTAGGCCTCAAAAACTGTAAATCCTAAATACAAAGATCCTTTTAAAAGAAGAGTCTGAGAATCCTCCACGATAGAATATGTACACTGAGAAACTCAAATTGCAATTATCCAATATAAACCACTTTAAGGTAAAATCTAGTGACAATCAGTGTACTGATCTTTTCTGGTTTGTAGTTCTTTTTTCCTCTTTACTTGAAGTGGAAATATAATCTTAGGGTCCATTCTTTTGTTGAGACTTAAAAGCTTGGCACTTTGCACTTTGTCATGGTAGTTGGGAAATTTGAGTCGCTTTGTTAAGGTTTCTAACAAAATTAACTCTTACCATCATGAGATTTCAAGTCTAATTATTTTTTATGAGATTTGACATCATTCATTTTGCTGCATTTGAAATCTTACAGGAATTGCAACCCAAGAGATTAAAAGCACGATACATCTAGTTCTCAAAAGAAAATGCATATTGTCAAATGACAAAACTTGCAAAGTACCGGACTTAATAAGTATCAGCAAAAGAACGGACCCTTAAAGAAAATTGTGTAGAGAATCCCCAAAGTACGATGATTTCCTGTGAACTCCATCTTTAATCAATGACTCAGCAGCCTCATTAGTGTCCCTAAGTACATGACTTACGATTATACTAAAAATATCAAGCCTTGAAAGGTCCAAAATGTAACTGATCGTATTGGCTAACTGTTGAGAACCTCTAGATGAGTCAAGAGCCCAGGAGATAACCCATAAAGAGTTCCCTGACTCCCTTCCAGGCTTCCATTTCAAGAAAGCCCACAGGATGTGACAAAAAGGAATATGGTTCCATATTTTAAAGAATCTTTTATGCCCTCGCGACATAAGAAAACCTTAAGAATTCCATCTCTTCACTCGTACAAACCCGAAAAACCTTAGCATGCAGAGAACCATTGTGAAACTTGATTTGGAAGTCTACAAACTAGCTACTCTTGACTTCTTTGTGAAGGGGTAATCCAATAGACAAAGATGCTATAATCCCATTGATATCTTTTCTGTTAAGTGATTTCGGTACTATTGCAAAGATCCCACAGTTTAGGTGATTTTCATAATAGTAGGGAATACATAAACAGTTTCTGAGACCAAGGAGTGCTTGTTTATCTATTGCAATACAAGGGGAATTTTGACCCTTCCATGCTGAAAACAATGTAGAAATTTTAAAATGAGAACTTACCAGGCATGGGATGAATCCCGTTTTGTAAGGGAGCCAATGGAACTTTTGGAGGATAATTCATCAGATGATACTGATGCTCAAGTAAATGATTGAACAAGATGATCTGTTTCTTTAACTTTAGCCTTGTGTAGTAAGCCCTGAAAAATTCGGCATTTTCTTCTTCCAGTTTCTGCCATACTAAAGTAACAAGGAAAACAAAAAAGAAAATCAGACCACAGTTGGATGAAGATATGTCTTAGTAAGTGGAGAGGATTAGCTGGTTCCAAGGGTATATTTAAGCCAAATATTCTGTGCGTGGACATAGAGAAGGCACACAAGAATCCATCTGATACGAATTCCAATTCGAAACAGTTTAAGAGAAATGATGCCATCTCATATATACTATGCATATATTGAGTTGTCATAAGATTGTATTTTTAGCATCGATTTGCATGAGCGATGATCATTGGATACAGTCAAAGATCTTTGGTCTGCAATTTACGTGCATTTAGCTCACTGGAAGAGAGTGGCAAATGATGACATTACTAATATGAGCAGTGCACAATACCACCATCCTTACTAGGGCAGCTACTACATTATAATGACCCCAGACCATTAACACAGATGTGGTCCACACACTTATCTTTTTACACCCTTCAATACATAGGGCATTCTCTGAATGCATTTAGTTTCAGAAATCAAACTGGTCAGCCAATATTACATATCCAACCCAAATATGCCTACTTTTGTACAGTCAAAAGTCATGGTCAATCTCCAACAAAAGAAGACAAGACAGGCATTAGTTGATTGAGTATTAAATAATCTGATCAACATGATTATTGTGCCACATGAAATACAAGAGGTGACTGCCATCAACTAGATGGCATGGCTAGATAAGCATTTTCCATCCGTACATGATAACAAATCCATGGTCATTTAATTGGATTAGCACCATTACCATCACATCCCACTCTCTTTTCCCCTCAACTAACTTCTGGAACTTTTTTATTAGAAATAATTAATAAAACTTAATAGACCAACATAAAATTTCATGGTAAGCAACAATTAGAACTAAATTACATTCTACCACATCTGGTTAGCAAAATCATAGAAACTTACAGAAAGTGTTCCAAGTGGCCTACCCAAAGTTGTAAACCCAGGTTCTATTCTTGCGCGATTCAAGAGGGTTTTCACCACTTCATCTTTATTCATATATAGCTGTAGACATCGTTCGATCAAATTCTGGACCTATAGCAACCATTTAATATGGGAGTTATCAAAGCCAAAGAAAAGGACCGATTTAGATGAGCTCCTTTCCGAAAATCAACATCAAGCATACAATTCATCAATAAATAATAGAAAGACTGTCTTACAAGTTCAATATCTTCACGTGACACTTTCTTGCTATCATAGCTTGAGATGGATATTGAACCCGAGTCCACCACAGGAGCCTCAGTTGTTGTGTTATTCTGTTGATCACTGTGTGACTCATGTGAAACTTGTGCTGAGGATTGTACTTCTGGTGTGCTCTGCGAATCCTGTGAAAGTCCTCTTCAAATTAATGATATTGCAACCAATATAATGAAATAAGCAACTAAGGGAAGTGCAAGATGACCAAGGTTTAAAGACAAGCTCCAGTTGTATCAAATATCAATGACCCTTAAGGGCAATCTAACGGGTGCGTGGTTGGATGAGCCGGGATAGGTGGAGCCGGGCTGAGCAAAGCAAAACATAGTAGAGCTGGGCATTTCAGCTGCGCTAGTCTAGTGGGGCTAGACTTAGTGAGGCTGAGCCGAGTGGGCTGGAGATGGAGTGGACTAAGTGGGGATGGGAGTAATGCGGGTAAAGATGATGATGACGAGTATGCTGATATGATAATGACTGAGGACTCATATTCAAGGGATGAGAGAAGAGATGCAGAGACTGACAACCTTTTTAACTTTTAGAGTTCTCAACTCTCATATGTATGGTTATAAATGTCCTGGTAGCACTTCATTTAGTTTATTTTTATCATTTCCTTGCACTAAAAGAAGTTTTATGTAATGTATTCAAGTTTTTCCTTGTGCATCCAAGCGTTTCTAATCATTTTTTTTTTTTTCTGGTGTATCCAAGCATATCCATGAAACGTATCTCAAATTCGCGAGTGGGCTCAAGCTGGAGTGGACTAAGTGGGGTTGGGAGTAATGCGGGTAAAGATGATGATGACGAGTTTGATAAATTGATAATGACTGGGGACTCATATTCAAGGGAAGAGGGAAAAGATGCAGAAACAACAACCTTTTGAACTTTTAGAAATCTCAACTCTCATATGTATGGCTATAAATGTCCTTGTACGGTTTCATTTAGTTTATTTTTATCATATCCTTGCACTAAAAGAAGTTTTATGTAATGTATTCAAGTTTTTCCTTGTGCATCCAAGCGTTTCTAATCATTTTTTTTTTTTTCTGCTGTATCCAAGCATATCCATGAAACGTATCTCAAATTCGCTTGACCAATACGCAATTGGATACCATATTTTGAACCATGGTCTTAGGTTTGTACTAGTTATCATCTAACAAGAAAAGAAATTTTAGGCAAGCAACCAGTTTAATGGGAGGCCTACTTGGATTAGCATATTGTACTACAGTATATGAGGTCCTCGCTAGATTGTGAAAACCCAAATCCATAATAAGATTTTGCCATTATGGAAGGAAAGATCTATTAGGGGTAAAATCAAAGAATCTTCTTCGAGTATTATTCATTATGACTAGAAAATTTAAATGGGCTAAAGGAAGCACCGGAAATCTTCACCCTTAAACCATTGAATGCAAAGCGAAAGGTAAGTAAAGGGGGGCAATATGACGATGGGGATAAGATGTAGTCATTCTGACCATTGTGGCAATGGAGTACAGAAAAATGCATGGATTTAATTGGCTCCATTGTGATTGTGAATCAGAGCTGATGGGCTACATCCATGGTATCAAGACCAAGGCCACATATACAATTAAAAATAGGCCTAGCAATTTCCTCCCTTTTTAGTTAGAGACGTTGCGACAAACGGATCGAAACATGAGTTTTAAGATCTACAAAGAATAGAGAAAACAAAAGCAGGAATATCAAACCACAGGACAAAAGGATTTACGTGGTTTGTCACGTTGTGTGTACGTAGGCGAAGAACAATCCGAAGAGCTTTAACTATCAAAAGTTGTAATAATACAAGCCTTGCATCATATAAATAGACTCTAAACACTACTCCAAATAGGAGACCAACTAGATGTAAACAGGAAAATATGCATTTTAGAAAACACAATTGTTCCCCTTCTTTAAACTAGGGAATCAGCTTGGCGCCGCCTCCCTGAATCCCTTAGCTCCAACTATTGGGCAGTAAACCCTTCATTGGGGTTTGGTAAGACATGGATGAGGATGAGAATCCAAAGAATACAAGGTTTCTAGTTTTGAATGTATTATTTCCTCTTTGCTATTTCTCGATGGTCTTAAGGTTTTCTCAACAACAACAAACAAAATGATGAGGATAATTCATAACATCTTCCAATAATTTTACTTGCAAGAATTTCCAATAATATGATTTTTTTTTACTATGTCCATTGCTACTCAGTGGCCCAAGTTTTTGAATTCCAATTCAAACATAACATCTATTATAAGTGTTCTTATTATATTACTAACTATTACCACCATCATTATTATTATCATCATTGGTATTATTATTTGATAAGGAGTTAAGGCCTTCTCTATTTAATTATTTGTCTTCTGGTTCACTCCCTGTGCAGTGTGAACCTTCTCTTGTATTTTGCAGTGTTTTCTAATTTATTACTGATTCCCGATAAAATATAATAAAAATTCTCTCCAGCATATTCGTGTCATCATTTTGACCACTATTCAAATAGACAACCTGTGTTCTTATTTAGACTTTGACTCCATTCATGTTCTCATTTTATTCTAAAAATATGTGTAAGCAGTAGGATTCAACAAACAAGATAATTGTCAAAAAGTGTTCTTCAAACATTAGTAACCAAAACCATGCAATACCCTTGCACTCCCTCTCTCACTTCGCACTCCTCCCAACACAATGCTATATTTAAAATAGACGCTCTTGCACTCATTCTTGCTTTGGTTACTTAGCTTCAAATAGCTGATCATGTCAGGGTTATTTATGGATAGCATCATGGACGCATGGAACAAACAAAGATAACCAAAAGGGTTGTAGGATAATCAAGAAGCAAAACAATTCCACTCTGTACAACCATGCAAGTATGGGGATTATAAGACGACTGGATCAATTTACAAAATAATAAAACGCTGATAGTAGAGTTCTAACTGCCATTTTTTCTGTAAATAAGATTACGCATTAAAAAGAAAGAGAAAACAAGAGTGGGCATTCACCGATTGGTGAATCATAAAAAGAAAAGAAAACAGGTAGGGGTCTGAAAGCCACCTATCATCAATAATAAGAACAAACCCAACCCATAATCAAAAAAGGACACCAAGTTTAATTCAAGGTCATCCTGAATTGAACAACAATAAAGGAGATTTACAATGCAATTCCAAAATAAGTTAGAAAAGGAGTTATCAAAGACCCTTTTGCTCATGGTTTTAAAAAACGCCGAAACCGTTACGTAACGCCCGTTACGTAACGGTTTCGGTAAACACCGTTACCCGTTACCGTTACCGTTACGTTACACCTACATATTTTTATTTTTATTTTTCTATTTATTGTGATTTTTTAAGCCAAAAAAAAAAACTCCGTAAAGGCCGAAACCGTTACGTAACGGTTTCGGCCGTGTCTGTTACGGTGTCCGAAACCTTTTTTTTGAACCTTGCTTTTGCTTCATTTCTTCCAATTTCACCAACAAATAGCGCCCACCACAATACCCACAAAGAGGGCTCCACACCACAAATAGACCAACCCTAAAGGAAATCACTAAAATTTAGCGGGAAGGTACATTGCATCCCCATAAGAGACAGGACAAGGTTTCCTAATCCACAATCTCCTCAACCAAACACATTGCATCTCTGATCTCCCAACCTCTATTTCTTAAAGGGTTTATAGAGAGAATTTTATTTAGAGGTGTGCTCCAAAGGAAGAACACAACCTTGGATGGAATATTAGCGTTCAATGCAACTTTATGAGGGAAATGGACATGTTTTGCTAACCAAAAGACTGATTAAAAAGATCGCATCATAAAACAACACTTTATCCCAATGTCTGATGTCAAGAGTGATCAAAGAAAGACGAAATAAAAGCCTACTCAAGTCCTTCACTTCCCAATCATTCAACCTTCTTCTCAACCTCAGCATCCACGCCACCCTAATATTCCTACCCTTAAAATTAAAACTCACCAAGCATCCTGTATCAAACGCAATGGAGTACAAGTTACCAAAATCCTTGCTCGAAGTAGTATGTCAACACTTCACAGCATCCTAGAAAATTTCGAAGTAGTATGTCCACACTTCACAGCATCCCAGAAAACTAACTTCCTCCCCTCCCAATTCTGAAACTAATGTGCTTACTAAACTTCTCTTACACCTTCAAATTCACTCTCCACACACCACCCCATGGGATCCCGTAACATCTCTCGGCACCCAAACTAAACTTTCCCCATATTTTGCAATGATTTTCTTCCTCTATAAACTATACATCTCTTCCACAAATCTCCAAAGTCATTTCTCCACAAGGCAAAATTCATGAGTGCAACAGACACACCCAACCATCTTCTCCTTGATGGGATGACACATGTCCCTCCAATAAACTGGCTTCCAGCCTATCATTCCGCAAAAAAAATCTCTTTGAATTTTCTCAAAGAATTAAGCGACCCGAGTAGAATAGTAGATAGTGAGTAATGAGATAAAGTAGGCATGTTGGCCAAAGTACTTCTAATGAGCGTCATTCTACCACCTTTTGATAGATAGAGAGCTTTCCAGAAGGCCAATCTTCTATTCACCATCTCCAAAACTGGGTCCCAAACCAATTTCGCCTTGAAACCAGCTCTGATAGGCATACCTAAATAAGAGGCACAAACTAGCTAATCCTACAAACCAAAACACCCACTAAATCCTCCAACATAGAAACTTCCCAAACACCAAATATTTCACTCTTCGACGGTATAAGCTTAAAACTGACTCAAGGCATCTAAGAAGACATCTATGATAACCCTTTTGCTGACTAGAGGCATCACAAAAAATCAACTTATCATCTGCAAACTAGAAATGGGACACACTTAAGTTCTCTCCACCCAACAAGAAAGACTCAATTAAAGCCTCTTCAACTTTAGGAATTAATCTACTTAGGGCTTTTGTCACTGTAATAAAGAGAATGGAACCTAGAAGTTCTATGGATAATACTTCCAAGTGTAAAGTTTGTGTGCAAACTAAGATAACTAAGAAACCTTTCAAAAATGTAGAAAGAAGTTCTAAACTTCTAAAATTATTCATTCAGATATATGTGATATGAATGAAAACCTAACTAGAGGGGGTAAAAGATACTTTATAACATTTATAGATGATTTTTCTAAATATAATTATGTATATTTATTAAAGAAAAAAGGATGAAGGATAAATTTAAGTCATATAAAATTGATGTTGAAATTCAATTAGGGATTGAGGTAAAATCACTAAGGTCGGGTAAAAGAGGTGAATATCTTAACAATCCTTTGCCTCAAACCTTAAAAGCTTCTTAAATGCCTAGCAGAAGACTTGTTCACCGCAATCAAGAAAGATGAAGATTCATAACAATCCTTCATCTAACCTCCCATTGAACCTGGAACTTATCCTTCTTAATAAATACCCAAACAAAAAAAAAGTCACAATTGACATGATCACAAGCGTCTTCCAAATCCAACTTACGCATTACCCTTAACTTGCAACTCTCCAATCTATCATCTAATGACCCATTGACAATAAGAATACCACCTAGAATTTGTTTGTTACCGACCAAAGTACCTTGAAGAGGTAAAATAATCATATCTATAACCAACTTGATTCTAGAAGCCAAGACTTTAGATTGAATTGTGTATGCATTGCCTTCCAGGCTGATCATCCTGAAGTTTTTGAGCAGTTGGTCGCCTCCAATCTTGGGAATTAGGGCAATAAACGTACTAGTAAGAACAGAGTCGAATGAATGAACCATAAAAAAATTCCTCAATAACAACCAGCCCACGAGCTTTATCACACTTTATACTCATTATGGCGGAGAGAATCTCCCTATCCTGGAAAAGCCTTTACAACCAATCCTCTTGTCCTAGAAAATACTATCAAAGGAGATCCCATTTAGCTTTGGTCTAAAACCATGCTTTCCTAAAAGAACCTTTATAAAAGTCGACAACCTCCTTCCTTTCACCATCCATCTCCCAACTTCAATTTTGAAATCAGATTAACTTTGCTTATAGCATTAGCCATCCCCCTCCCCCCCAAACCATTTAACTCTGGATTTTGCCTCCAGCTGATTCCTTGATTAATCAATGAGCTATTATACTCTTTTAAAGCTACCCCAACGAAGCCAAAGACTCTTCTTCTCCATCAAATTTATTGATCTCGTCAAGAAACTTGGCTTTCCTCAACTCCTAATCCCCAAAAACTTACTTCTACCACAATATTAACTTTGTTTTCAGCTCTTTCAGCTTCTACCCAAAAATTCTGTTTGCCTAATGCCTACCCAAAAATATGGGCTCCTTCCAAACCTCCTCCGCCATTTCCATGAAATCGCAAACCTTAAGCTACATATTCTCAAATCTAAAGGGGCAAGGCCTATTACTTCCCTGACAACTCCAACAAAGTGGGAATGTGGTCTGAAGTTGGCCTAGAAAGAGCTGACTGAACTCTGAATCATAAAGGGTAAGTAGCTATCCCACAATTTGCAGTATAAAAAAATATCCAGTCTACTAAGCGATGGGAATTTTTGAAGGCTCAGCCAAGTTTATTAGGAGCGCTTAATTTGTTGTCCATCAGATTATTCCTGCCACAAAATCTCCAAACCCAACCATTTTATTATTCTTCCTGCACCTACCCTCTTTTTAATGGAAGAACCTAGTAGTGTTAAAGTTTCCTCCTAAGCACCAAGGCCAGCACCATTAACCCCAACAACGCCAAGGTGCTGCCAAAAATCTTAGAACTCACTACCCTCATAAGGATCATAAACCCTGAGAACACACCACCCACATTATGGCGCCAACACCCACTAACTGCCACTTAGACAATACTTATTTTATTTTCCTCAAGTTGTAAAATTTTACAATGCCTTATAGCCTACACTAGTATCACTTAAGACTATTCTCTCAACTGTGTAGGCTTACTGATGGCGTGTATCCGGTCCTTGGAATTAAACAAAAATCCAACAAATATGCTTTCCGTGCATATATGAGTCTCATTAGTCATTTCCCTTTACATCATTAAGATAAATTAGGAAATCCAGTTTTGTTAGACACTTCAATTCTTAAAAAATTTCGGACTATATATTTTTTCTGTTGATTAAAAATACTCATATACCAATGAGTACAATATCGAATCATCACTGGAAAAGACACCTACAAATTGGACTGTGTAAAAGTCTTACATTTAAATTAGAGAACACCTATTATCCGTATTGAGGCATTAATGGATTGCCCCAGTCATCATCACTGCCAGCTTAATTTCTTAGGCATCATAAACCCCATTTCTTAACATGAAAACTCCATCTGCGTCCCCAATCCAGAGAACAAGTTATTCTCCTTGACCAAATATAGAAACCCCAGTTAAAAGAATACCATATATTCGACCAAGATTCTACAAGCAATTGCTTTAAATATATACATATATATATATATATATATATATATGGGAGAGAGAGAGAGGAACAGGCAATGGGCAACATAAACAGAATTGGAAGAACATGCCACAACCTATAAAAAATCATAATCTCGCATAATGAGGCTTCTGAGAAATCAAACAGCATCAATAACCCTGAAACACCAACAGAATAGCTAGAATCCACTGATTCTACACATTTCTTTGCGTTCCTAACACCAGAAACGAGCTCGCATGTTTGAAGAAGATTGTTATGAGTTCGAGAATTAATCTAACAACAACAACAAATATCTAACTAGAGCCACTTCAAAAATCCCCAAACTTAGGACTATAGATTAAAAATAGAAAAAACTTGCAAAACAAGATCTGACCATCATTTACCTTCATCGAAGTTGAAATCTCCACAAAACTGAACAGAACACTTCGTGTCGACAAATTTAGCAAACCTTCTCTTCGGAGCTTCCGATTCACAAACACGAGAGAGAAATCTAAGCTCTTCAATAGTAACTACACGTTTCCAACAAATAAAAGCAAAAAATTGAGTATAACTTTAAGTTCAACAACTGTTCTACGACTCCACCATTAAAGCAATACGGCATTACAGTTTTAGAGCTATTTCTCACCAAATCTGACGATATCTACAGCAAAATAAATCGGACAAACCGAGGATTGCGGATTTACAGTCACAAAAAAGCTCAGATTGCTAGAGAAAGTTCTACTACTATGAATTAAAATTCTATTGCGAACTTCTAGGGTTTTCAGAGCAAGTGCTACTGCAAGGTTTTCTGCAACCTCATTGAAAGCCAAATGGAATAGACGCTGAAGAGAAAAGACGAAAAATTTCACCAGACCGAGATGGCAATTGATTTACGTTTATGTGTACTTTTTCTTTCCCGAAAACAATTTTAATATAAATTTAATCGAATTAAATGCATTTATATTTTTTTATTTTAAGAAATGCATGAATTATAGTATTCAACCTGGCTTTTTCGGCTTACGCGACGGCTTCGACTCAGCTCAGCTTTAGCCGCTTTGATTAAATGGGTGAAGTCACCGCAAGTCACCGGTCATTACCCACGATTAAGTACTCTTTCAAAATACAAGGAAGTTCTCGTGAATTTTTTTTCTTCACGTGAACTTGCTTGTGTTATTAAAGAGTAATTGATATCAATGGCTAATCTTTTGGGTTGGTGGATCATTTTAAGTTAGAGCAATAGTCCCTTAGTTGGCCGAGGAGGGGACTATTCCTCCTCACTCTCATATAGCCGAGCCTTCAACTCCCATTAACTCAGGTTAGTTTTTTTTTAACCCTTTAGTTTATTTTTATTTTTTTTTCTAAAAACCAAAGGTAGATGGGTGAAGTCTAAGAGTGGATGAATATTAACCATGGTTAAATAGGGTTAGAAGGAAGACACATGGCAAGCAAATGGGAGCCAAGACCCCCTCCTCGCATCACCGACTAAGGAGGTGATTATTTTCCTTTGAGTTATCATCCGGTATAAAATGCTTATCCCCTTGGATTGGATTTCGGGGATGAACCCATAATTGATTTCAAATATTTTTCTTTTTTTTTTTATGGGTTCATGGGCGGAGCCGGGGGCAAACAATGAGGTGTGGGGATTGGGGGCATAGGCCCCGAATTTTTTTTTTACGGCCAAGTTTGTAGGTCATCTCGTCTTTTTGTTCATTTGTAATGAATATATATTTTTACAATTAGAGGCATTTGTTTACTTGATTATGTCAATGTCATCTTAAACTAAATAATCTATTACTATAAAGCAGAGTTTTCTTTGTTGACATGGTACTCTACGAATGCTTCTAACATTTCTTCTCTTCAGTTAGGGATGCCAAATCAACAAGGTTAAGGATCCCCATCTCATTAACTCCTCTCATCTCTTTGCCCTTATTCATCCCCCCATTATACCTAATTAATTGCATTTAGTTAAGAGACAAAACCTTCCAAATGCCCCCACTAATCATGCCGTCCATTTGAAATGTTCTTTCCAAATACCCCACTAATCCTGCCCTCCATTTGAAACGTTTGAGGATCCCTTTTTATATCTCCTAATTTATCTGCCCTCACTAATCCTTTCCTCTTCTAATCCGTTTTAAATCTCTTAAATTATTTCCATCAATAATCAATCTCCTAATTTCTCTTCTCATTGTCTCCTCCACTTGATCTCTTTGTCTCCCTTATTATTTCATCAAAGTGAAAACCACTCTCCATCTAAACTCCTATATATTAAATCTTGGGTTGGGGGGTTAGAGAGAGGGAAAAAAATCATAAATAAATTTTGGGAGAAACCTTCCCTCAAGGGAATCGGAAGCAATCCTCATTCCTACTTTGTTTTTCCAAAGCAATCCCCAACACGTTTTCTTACTTTGATTCCCACAGTAAATACCTATTTTCTAGACTAAAAGTGTCATCAACCAGCGGCATGCCAGTGCACATGCATAGATCCACAACACGTTATCCACGATCGAGAAATTGAATCCAGGCAACCGGAAACTCTATGAGCTCCACATCGACACGTATTCGAGCCACCGGAAAGCAGCTAGAGATCACTGTGGGCACATCCCTCTCCTTCCCTCCCTTCTCTCTCTATCCTCTCTCTATTTTTGCAACTGCTCTTTATGGCTTATGTTAAAGAAGGGTTTATGGGTATTATTTTATGGCCTTGGCTTGCCTCTGGCGAAGCCAGAAAGGGCTTATCTCGGGGTTCCATAGAATAGGTGACATGTGGTGGAGAAGTCAAAATCATGGGGCCCATGATTTTGACTTCTCCACACACAAATGGACATGTGGCGATAAGTGTGTGAGAATAAGGGGAAGAGATATCAAATGGGGAGAAGTCAAAAATCATGGGGAGAAAATAAATTACTTCTCCCCATTTTGCTGCCAGTTGCCGCACAATGTATGGAACCCCGAGAGCCCTTTCTGGCTTCGCCAGAGACAATCCGAGGCCTTATTTTATAGGATAGCCCGTATGGCTCTTAAATCACATGATTATAGTCCATTGGTTATACCATTGACACTTGAGAGGACACAAACATTTTTTTTGCTTGAATTGATATCATGTAACTAACACGCTCTCTAAACACACACAGCCAAACACAAGCATTTACTTTATTGGATGGCAAAGACACATGATTGATGGATAGATTTTTTCTTTGATCATCATGAAATTAATTATAGCATTTTCTACATTTTTTATGCAAATAGTTATGTTTGTTCTTTAGTATCTGAGTCTTCCCTCTACAGTTTTGCTGACACTACAAACCGATGTCCATGCCATCTTATAGTAGCGTCCTAATAACAAAACAGACACACCCCACATGCATTCATTCCTTCACATGTGAAACGATGTTTTTTTTTTTATGGTTTATTCTCAAGAGTGCGATGAGCACCTGCAAGGCTGCAACCTGCCACACCAGGTAAGTTCGGGTAAACCTATGCGGGACTGGCCCCAAAAAGGGAGTGGGAAGTCAAACCTAGGACTCTTCACTTCATTAGATGTAACTCCCAGGAACAACTGGTCAATTGTATTAACAAAATGCTTTGTATCACTGAGGAAAATTGTGTGATTGATAGGTTTGAAAATGATACCACTTTATAGGTAGCCTTTGGTAAATGCATTAGTAGTGAGGGAAAATTTGATGTTTTCTCCCCCAACAGACCGCCTATTATTTTTTTTCCTTTCTTCCTATGATAGATTCTTGGACTGCCACCGTAGTATTTTTCCTCATTTCTTCCATGATAGGTTCTTAGCTATTTGGCTTCCCTTTTTATTCGTTTCTCAAACCTCAACTCAACCCATTTATATACTTTAAGTTTTATTTGCCTTAATAATGCCTTATTAATTGTAACTAATGGTTAATATATTATGAATTCTTTAGTATAGGTGTAAAGTTTTGATAAATATTACCAACAATATGTATTGTTTAATATAAGAATTATATTATTAAATTTATATTGAGGCCAAAAGAGTTTATTGTTCCCTTTTGAATAAACCGACAACACTGCACCCATGAAAAAAATATTTCCACTAACAATAGATACTCAAATTTGTAAATTTCGAGTCAAGTGAATCACATTTAATGTATTCTATTGATATTACATATACCTATTATTTCATATTAAATAAGATTTTATGAAAAAAATTATATAATTCTTACAATAAATATGTCATATATTAAATATTATTTTATTAATTTATTTTCTTTTATTCTACTTTTTTTTCCATTTCCCGTGCATCACATGGGGTATTTACTAGTATAACATAAAACTTAGTTTTTTCTTTTAGTTGAGGAGGGTAACTGCCCCTTCCAATGCCACGCCCTCTTAAATTAAATAATCTGGAGAGGGCCAAACTTTCAAAATAGTTAATAATTATGTCCTAGTTTAGGGGCACTGTATACAAAAATTATACTATTTATTTTTCATTAAAAAAATTATACCTATTAAATAAAAAAAAGTCATGGCCCCTTGCCGCCACTATCTCCGCCTCTAGGGGCAAGCAATGATTGATTGATAATGTTACTAATTATTATTAACGAGCTTTTATGAAAAATGATTAGTCGGGTATGAAATATTCTTGATCTAGGAGGTCTGAGGCATTTTGTCTATTTGTGTCTGTTTGTAAATAATATATTTTTAAGTTATGGGGTAGCTGTCCCCTTACTCATGGTTACGTCCTCTTAAATTAAATAATATAATATAAAACTTAGTTTCTTTGGTTTTCAAAAGTTCGAGTACTGCAGCCACCCTTGCGAAATTAAAACTTATTTTCTTTTCATATGGTAAAAATATGAATAGTCACTGTACTTTTTTTTTTGTACGACCACCCTAATTTGATGAATGCATTTCATTTTTTAAAATCACGCATATGTATCATTTAATCCACCAAATTTTATGCACACGTTAAAATAAGAAAACAATTACCTACAAATTTCATAATTACACACCTTAGTTTTAAATTTTGAAAAGAATTCGATCTCCATCCCCCCTCTAGAATCGAAATTCCTATTATTTCGGGTTATACCATTTCAATCGAATTTTTGAAAATTCAAATTTTTGACTACAATTGTTGTGGTTTTATTCTTTAATGGTTTATATATAAAATTAAAACACACAAAATTTTAAAAATTATTGATATATAAGTGAACCAAAAATTTAGGGTTTAAAAAAAAATATATTTAATAACTAGATTACAGATTTAATTAAATATTTAACCAATATTATAAAATGAGATATTTTATAAAGGAAATCGGTAGCATGGCATTGCTGGTGTCACTTCTGTAGCAGCTCCTCTAGAATCCATATTTCAAGTTGCATCTAGAGCTATAAACTGATTAGATTTGTATCGGATTATGTCACATCGAATTTGATCCAATTAAATAACTGACGGATCTCAAAATTTGATTCAAATGTGTTTTGATTAATATTATTTTTAAACACATAACAAATCAATTCAATTTTTTGTGAAATCTTTAAATAAAATTGAACATAATATTATGGGCATTCAAGAAAATACTAGTACTATATGTATAATTGAATTGGATTGGATCCCATGGATCCAAAAATTGATCCGATTGTAATCGAATTGAAAATCAATATCTATATCTGATTTGGCAGATCTAAGGTTAGATCAACATCTGCTCTCATTGAATTAAATTTGATCCGAATACGATCCATTAACAATCCCACTTGCATCGGATGCTCATTCCAATATACATATATACGTCAATTGACACGTAACTCTGAGAGAGAGAGAGAGAGAGAGAGAGAGAGAGAGACTTTTTTATTACAACTGTAAAATATTTTTATAATAAGTCTTTTTACTAAGTTCAAGGCCCCCCCTAATGGGGATCATCTCTTATTACTACTGGTTGCAAATCTTTGGTATATTTAGAAGTCGCGTAACAATTTTTTTTCCTCGAATCTGAACTGTTCTCCCCAATCTGCTCTTAGCAAAGCTCAAACTTTCATTTCTAATATTGTTGAGGCGGGTTTTTTGCAACCAGTGGTGAAGCCGCTAGCTATGTCTGACTCTTTTGTTCCATCACTCCTAACATAATGATTATTAGTTGTGATGGAGATTATTATCCTTCTGATCATCATGGGGGTGCCACTGCTATTGGCAGGAATAGCTCTGGACAGGTGCTCAGCGTCTCGTTTGAGTCATTCTCCTGTGACTCTCTTCTTTTTGCTGAAGCCCGATCTCTTTCCTTGGGGATTTGTGTTGCGCACCAGAAAGCTTGGAAGGATGTTATGGTGGAATCTGACTCTCTAACTCTAATCCAAGCCCTAAATTTACCTAATGGGGGATTCCATTTGGATGTCTTGATGTTGATCGAAGACCTAAAGGCCTCCTTGGCTTCCTTCAACTGAGAGGTGTTCTCATTTACTTCTTGGGCTTGTAATCAATTGGCGCATTGGGTGGTCTCTTCCTCCCTTCGTAATGTAAGGTTGGGATTTGATCAACCTTGCCCCTCTCAAGACTCAGTTATTTGTATAAACCATAGGGTTGGACCTAATGATTGGTCCAAATTCTATCATGTTTCTTTTGCTGGTTGATGCAATGAAGTTGATTCTAAAAAAAGTCTTTTTATATCTTCTCTATTATAATGAGAGAAGCCCCCCTCCCCCCTAATGATTGAAATTCCCAAACTAGCCCCCTTAACAAATCGTAGCCTGGTTTTTTTCCAATTCCCAAACTACCCTTATATACAAACCTTACAAATCCTTCATTTCATGTTTTACTTAATTCCCAAACTACCCATTTCTCATTTACAATCTATCAAACTACCCATTTCTCAAACCGTTGCCTATTTTTGATAAATTCTCAAACTACCCTTAAGACAAACCTTTATTTAAGATTTTACTTAATTCTCAAACTACCCTTTTCTCATCCACAACTTTTCACACTCCTTAACTGTTGTTAAAATTCATCCACCTCAAACTACCCCTTTCCCATCAATTGCACCCACAGGTTAACACATGTCCCTTTTGACACTCCTTAACTGTGGTTAAAATTCACTCACCTCTAAGGTTCACCCCGATTGCTCTCCCCCACCCCTCTCTCTCATGTGCATCGAACTACACACACGTACAACTCGCGTGCCTTCCGCTAGTTACAAATAATAATATTTACTAATTAGAATTTATATTATACTATTATAGCTACGATTAAAATTCACATCTTAATATAAATAGAGTTAGGTAACGTGTTGGAAACATTTACAAGTTGTAGCTAAAAGGCTTGTAATCGAATTCTCAATTGTATAGTTAAGACTGCTTAGTTACATAGATTTATTGTTTCATTCAAATTGAATCTAAATCAATATCCAAAACTTGTATTTGTGCGGAAATTTTCCGGGGAGTCCACGCATCACTTGCTGCTCAAAAGACTAGTTTACTGATAGAAGGAAGCTAGTAAAGCTTCAGCTGCTGATGAGGTAAATGAGAGAAAGGTGTGCACCCTGTAATACACTCCGATGCCAAAGTCAGTAATGGAAGAAGATGATGAGTAGTAGTAAACACAGAAGCAATAAGAGTGAGCAATATTTAAAAAAAAAATTGATCCTTATGCATTGAGTCTCTGGGGGTATTTATAGGTTTTACTCCATATGTCCATAAATGGTCATTGATGACCATGATACTTGTTTTACACTAATTACCAAATATGTCAGACAAATCTTGAGTCTTACATGTCACACGCGTGAACCTACTATTCGTAAGGTCGGTATGGGGTCGAAAACAGACTGAAATGACTAGCCTTAAATGCATTAAATGCTAAAATAATGTTTTTTTCACCTAACAACATAGTAGAATGATCGCCTCCAGATTATTGCTTTATACGAGTTGGTCTCGTTGTTGACTAAAGCTCAAGCCCATTGTATATGGGAACATGGATAAAATAACTGTTGTCAAAAAAGGATGGCTACGTTCGTCTTCTGAATAACGAATACGTTGTCATGAAGACAACGGATTCGTTATCCTGAAAAGAACGAATTCGTTCTCTATTTGGATACGTGTCTCTCATCTGTTGATATAACAACGAAAACTAGCTCATTCTCTAACACTTAATCATCTTTACAAATTTTATCAATTACAGTATTGTTAATAGTTACAGAGTGAAATTTAATATCGTTTTATAGCACTGAGCTTTTGCGCTATCATAATGTTTACATTCCACCGGGACAGCCAAATAAGTTTAATTATTATTAAGACTTTAAGTGTTCTCAAATGCTACCAGGGGTTTCACACTTGAACTATATGTAGGGATGTCAATGGGTTAGTCGGTTGATTATATAGTTGGGCAGGCTTGGGCCTAGAGTCGTAGGCACAGGGCCGTATAATATATTATACGTCTAATTGGGTTTACTCAATCCAATAAGTCCATA
Organism: Tetracentron sinense; assembly: GCA_015143295.1. NCBI lineage: Eukaryota > Viridiplantae > Streptophyta > Magnoliopsida > Trochodendrales > Trochodendraceae > Tetracentron > Tetracentron sinense. The sequence continues at coordinate 30,586,535 of CM026572.1, read as the reverse complement.
TCATCAAAAACACCCTTGATTAAATAAATGGGTGAACTAGTGTCTAGAGCCATAGGCCTAGGCCATTATACTATACTCCTAATCGGGTTGGCTTAATTTGATAATGCCCTAAATATACACTACTTCCAATCAGGTTCTTATTAGGTTGAGTGACTCGCGTTCGAGTCCTGAGTCCTGTGTGGCCGTTGAGTGCCCACCCTAGAGTTCTAACCCCCCTAACCCTGACATAGATAAATGATATAGTAGTATCAAAAATAAATAAAAAATTGTTAAAGCCATTCTAGTTAACCAAAAAATGTTAAAGCCACTCTAAAAGTGCGCACGACCCATCCGGTCTATTAATCGGTCCTGTGCTGAACCCGACCCAACTCAGCCAGCCGACACCTTACCTCTGTACCCATGGGCTGTAAGCTCTGTGTGTGTGTTTAGAGTGTGTTAGTTGATAACTTTAATATAAAATTTATTTTTTATTTTTAAAAAAGACTGTTAGCCAGACACAAGAATGGGACTAACACGTGAATTTTTTTTAATATTTTAACAATTAAAAAAACATATATGTTTAAGCAGCTTTGACATTTGTAGCCAACCAATTGTCTTTAGAAGATTTGCGTATGAGAGTAGCAAAATCTGGAAAGAAATCTTTTTTTTTCTTTTACGAATTCAAGTAGTGCGAATTTTTTATTTTTTTAAAATTGATTTACAGGTATGCACAGGATGTTATCCACATCTGACGTTATATGATAGGATAAGAGCGAGTTTAAGAAATTATTTGGGCATAAAGATTAAGATAACTGACCAGCCAGTCAACGGTAGAAAATCATCACAGGTAGGTCCCATCTTAAGCGGTCATTTCATGTGATACTTTAAAGCCGGCTCGAGCCGCCACAGGCCGAGCGTTGGATGCGACGTGACTTAAAAAAAAGAGATAATTAACAGTTTTCTGTTTAAGAAATTAATTACAAAAACACGTTTTTACCAATTAAAATAAAGACACGCTTAATAGATTTGTTTAAAATTCTGCTACCCCCAATGACAGTGGACCGCATATCCCGACATCCACGTCAGAAGAGGACCAGTCATACTCGGCTGTCAGCCTTACACGCGTCTGAGGAGAAGCGGCGAAGCGTGGCCTCCATGTGGCCGTTTATCGCTTTAATCCCGGCCAAAGACCTGTCGCTTTGGGGAGGTACGACTTTCAAAATTTCGCGCTTAGGTTGTCTTGACGTTGGCGCTTATTTTTTATTTATTTTTTTGGTCACAAGTTTGGCATATTCCTTTTTTTTTTTTTTTTTGGGGACGTCATGGAGTAGGTTAGTAGGGTTGGTTAGTGGTTACCTTACCAGTGGGAGTGGAGCACTAGAGCTTTTACTTGGTGGTCACCGGTGGGAATTGTTAAATATGGCTCGAATACGAAGATGTTTGGAGCGAGCTCGATCGATCCATTGGATCCTAGAGCGATTGATCGGATCCTAAGTGGTTGATCGATCAGCTACGCAGTACTTTGAATTCCAGAAAGTTAGTAATTAGGACTGAGACTTAAAGGATTATAAAAGATCCTTATAACATAGGGTTTGTATGTTGAGGGTAAGTTTGAGAATTTTGAAAAACTTGTAAAGAGAGGTCATTAGAGAGTGAGAGAGAACTCTTGTAATTCTGATATTGATTCTCATAGTAAAAGCTCTGATCATTATTGCTCGTGGATGTAGGTATTTGGCCAAACCAAGTAAATTGTGTCTCATGTGTAATTGCATGTTTGTTTGATTATTTTCTCTGTTATTTGATTTGTTATTCTCATATTCTCACAAATTACAAAGAGGTTATTTCCGCAACGAAATGGTATCAGGGCTTTGGGTTTTCGAGGAAATGGATGATTCCAAAATTGTCAAATGTTACCATAACAAGTATAGTAAGAGAAGAAGCAGATCTAAATTAAGGAAATGAAAAGACTCAGTATGTTACTTTTATCACAAGAAGAGACACTTCGAGGTAGACTGTCTGAAATTAAAAAATAAGGACAATATAAATAAGGGTACAATTATTTAACACAAAATGTAAGACAGAAAATGACTCAAATGATACTACAAATATTTTGTCAGTAACATCTCATGGTAGAGATACTTCAAATGAATGGATTTTCGATTTTGATTGTTCTTACCACATGTGTCCTATGAATGATTTGTTTATGACCTATATGGGTGTAAATGATGGTGCTGTTTTGATGGATAACAACATGACATGTAAAACAGTGGGGATATGAACAATTAAAATCAAGATGCATGATGAAAATGTGAGGGTCTTGACTCAGGTTAGACATGTTCTGGATTTGAAGAAGAACCTGATTTTTGTAGGTGCCTTACACTCCAAATGTTGTAAAGTTGTAATGGAATATGAGATTATGAAGGTAGTTAGAGGTGCATTGGTGGTGGTGAAGGGTAACAAGTTAGGAAACCTGTATTTTCTATCTGAAAGTACAGTAACAAGAAGTACAACAATGTCTACTTCAAGAGACAGCGATTATCCACATATTTATAGCATATGCGATTGGAGCGTATGATTGAGAAGAGATTAACTGAATTTAGTAAGAGATGCATGTTTGGTGGGGTGAAAATCGGGAAGCTGGATTTCTCTAAGCATTGTGTGTTTGACAAACAATGTAGAGTGAAGTTCAATACAAATATTTTCTGCACAAAAAGCACTCTGGATTACATCCACTCGGATGTATGGGATCCCTCGCAAGTAGCCTCAAAAGGGGGATCTAGGTATTTTGTTTCATTTATCGATGACTTCTCGTGCAATATATGAATTTATACTTTGAAGAGTAAGGATGAAGCGTTTGATACATTTAAGAAGTGAAAGGCAATTGTTGAAAATCAAATTGGAAAAAAGATTAAGCGGTTGAGGATCGATAATGAGGGTGAGTACAAGTACACGTCATTTTTAAAGTTTTGTGAAGATGAAGGAATTGTTAAGCACTTTACAATAAGGGAAACACCACCACAAAATGAGATAGCATAAAGGATGAATCGTACCCTATTGGAGAGAGTAAAATGTATATTATCTAATGCCGGGTTGAATAAAGAGTTTTGGGCAGAGGCCATCAATACGACTTGTTTTCTAGTAAACAAATCACCGTCAACAACTATAGAGTGTAAAACTCCTCATGAGGTATGGTCAGGTGAATCGGCTAATTACAAGTCTCTTAGAGTCTTTGGATGTCCTTACTTTCATGTTATAAAAGTTAAGATTGATCTAAGAGTCAAGAAGAACATTTTTTTAGGTTATGCAAGTGGAGTGAAGGGATACAGATTATGGTGTCTGAAATTGCATAAGTTCATAATTAGTAGGGATGTCACATTTGATGAGTTTGCTATGCAAATTTCTAGCAAGTAGAAGTGTATAGATGAGGAGAGTATGGATGATTCTGTGCAGGTGGAGTTTGACACTCTAGAACCATCAATGCAAATTGATGAAGAGATTGTTCTGAGTGAGAGAATATCTAAACAAATATCACAACAACAACATCAGAAACAGTCTTTAGCATGTAACAGAACCAAAAGGGCACTTAAAGCATCAATTCAATATGGTTTTGAAGATATAGAAGCATATGTGCTTATAATAAAGGGAGATGAGCCAGAAACATTCCAGGAGGCGATGAATAATGATCATTATAAGGAATTGAAGGAGGCCATGGATGAGGAGATGCGTTCTCTTCACAAGAACCAAACTTGAGAACTTGTTGAGTTGCCCAAAGGGAAGCGATCAATTAGGTGCAAGTGGGTTTATACAATAAAGGAATGTTCTTTGGGATCAAGTAATGTTAGATACAAGACACGGTTGGTAGTCAAGGACTATGTACAAAGGTAATTAGTGGACTATAATGAGATGTTTTCACCAGTAGTAAAGCATACCTCAATTCGTGTTTTGTTAGCCATGGTAGCGTAATTTGATCTAGAGCTGAAACAGCTTGATATCAAGACTGCATTTCCACATGGTGATTTGAAAAATGAGATTTTTATGAGTCAGCCTGAGAGTTCAAGGTTGCTAGAAAGGAAAGCAGAGTGTGCAAATTGAAGAAGTCTTTGTATGAGTTGAAATAGTCGTCAAGGCAATGGTACAAGAAACTTGACACTTTTATGAATGGTCAGAGCTACACCAAAAGTGAGTATGACCATTGTGTGTATTTCAGGAAGTTTTCCGATTGATCACAAATTTATTTATTTTTATATGTTGATAACATGCTGATTGCTGCTAAGAGCATGAAAGAGATCAACAAGTTGAATTCTCAACTCTATAAAGAGTTTGAGATGAAGGATTTGGGTGGAGCTAAGAAGATTATTGTGATGGAAATTCACAGAGAAAGGAAGAAGGGCAAATTGTGTTTGTCATTGAGGAAGTACCTCGAAAAGGTGATTTCTAGATTTGGGATGGAAAACTCGAAGCCAATGAGTACTCCAATGGATGCTTGTAAGCACCCCATTTTTACACCCTCTTTTTAATCATGGTTAAATAAAATTAACCATGGTTAGCTCAACCTGACCCTAGTCAAACCTCTAGGCAAACCCTAGGTCAAACCTAGTTAAACCCTAGTCTAACCCTAGACCTAACCCTAGGTAAGCCCCAAGGCCCAAAAAATCCTAAAAATCAAGCCCAAAACCTTAGGTGGGCCCAAACAGGGGCCCACAAGTCCTTAGGAGCCGTTGCAGTGGGGCCCACTACCTCAATTCGAAAAGTTTCCATAATGGCAGTAATAGAATTACCGCCATTACCATTCTTGGCAAAGTGAACAGTAAATCAGCTCAAGTGTGAGAGGGTTGGGCTTGTTAAGGTAAATAAATCAAGAATTGCGGTAATACTATTACCGTCATTATCCTTTTAGCCTAGTTCAGTAATAACGGTAATGGCATTACCGCCATTACCCAGTTTCTGCAAGTTCGCATGTTGCACCCCCTGGACCACCTGAGCTCCGCCCCTGCTTGGTCTGGCACGCCTGTAGGAGTTCCCTAAACACCCCTGGGTCACCCTCAAGCCTATATATACCCCCTTCTTCCTAGTTCAAGGTCACTCCAAAACCTCCATATAAAATTGTTGTTGGGATTCAGCCAACCCTAGTTCTAACTTCCTCAAGCCCTGTCCTTCACCTGAGACCACTCCAAGAGTTACCTAAGCATGTTCCAGTCTCCCCACCTCGCATCTCCATTATGTAGCCCCCACCCTAATCGTGGGTTCTTCTTGCAGACAGTAGATAGGACCTCCTCTTTTGCTTGTTTTATTTCTGTATATACCAATGTAAGGCCCCTGGTCCTATTCCAGGGGTCATTTTTTTTTCCTGTTTTTCTTACAGTTCAGACCAAGGATAAGGATCCCCTTACCTTCCTCATAGGTATGGGGGAACCCTCTTGAGGTTTCAAGCATGGGTATGAGCCCCCCACCATCACAGACCTCCCCTTTCTCTCTGAGGGTCCCTTAGACCATGAAGGTACCCTTGGAGTAGCACTAATACAGCCCCCAGGAGGGAAATTTTATTTTCTAAAAAATTTCAGGAATGGCAGTAAACAAATTACAGCCATTCCTGGACTCTCCCTTTGCAGCATCTGTACACTCCTTTGGGTGAGGCTCTAGTCCATTTCAGGGCCATAGTTAGGTCCCCCACCCTCTCTTCTATCTACCCAGGTTTTTCCAGGGTCCCCTGACCTCTTAACGATGGTTAAAATAGGCCAAACCAGAAAAGTCCAGTAATGGCGGTAGTCCATCTACCGCCATTTTATAATTTTATGTACAATGGGTTTGGGTCCACTCCAGACCATCCCTTGGGCCCACCACCAAGCCGAAAACATTTTTGGCACTTCCCACTTCAACCCTGTGGGTCCAGAACCTCATGGGTTCTTCCATAACTTAACCTACAACCCTGCAAACCATGGTTGAAAATGCCTGATAATGACGGTAATCTCTTTACCGTTATTATTGGTTTTCTGTTCTTTTGAGCTTTGCACAGGGCCCAGACCAGGTAGGAGGCCAGTCTAGGCCCTGCCATTCTCCCTAGGCTCAATCCTGATCAGACCACTCCCTTAACCAAGGTTAACCCAACCCTTAGTTAACATTTAACCATGTTTAAGCAACCATTGACCTTGGAAAAATCTAGAAAAATGTTACAAAAATCCAAAATATTCTGATGTGACCAAAATGCTCTGCCTTGACCTTTTTTTTACCCTGGTTAGCAATCCTAACCATGGTAACCTACCCTTTTAACCATGGTTAGACAGCCCTTGACCTTAAAAAAGTATAAAAAATATAAAAAAACCAAAAACAGACTTATTAGGCTTTCTTAACCTTGGTTAGCCCATCTAACCATAGTTATTTCCCTTCTAACCGTGGTTAGACCTAAACCTTGCACTTGACCAGCCCGGTCAACTAAACCCTAGCCTCCGGGCTAGACCCTTGGCTACCCTATGCACACACATACACCCCTAGCCTTGGCACGGGCCCATATGCCAGAACTACGCTCGGTTTGATCTCACCTTGTGAGTACGTAGGCAACCCAACCCGGGTTCGACCCTAACCTAGTTAGCTTTATCTTTTTCTTGGATTAGCTTACTCTAAACACTTAGGCATTTTCATTAATTGTGATTTTAATTTGGCTTAAATCTAGAAAATAGGGAACTATTGAAAAATAGAAGTCTCAGGGTGCCTAACACCTTCCCCGGATTTAACCGAACCGCTTACCTAAATCTTTACTGCAGATCAAGGCCTTATCCAACCATCCGATAGGAATGAATAGGTGATGACTCTCAGTCAAACCAAGTGGGTAAGAATTCCATGCTCACAATGCTCATTTTGGACTTTCAACTACATCGTCTCCGAAGAGTGATGAGGAGCGTGAGTATATGTCGCATGTTCCTTATGCAAGTACAGTTGACAGCGTGATGTATGTGATGGTATGCACTCACCCAAATATTTCACAGGTAGGTTAGTAGATACATGACAAATCCGGGAAAGGAACATTAGCAAGCGGTGAAATGGTTGTTGAGGTACCTACGAGGTATTTTGGATGTATGTCTTGTTTATGAGGGGGACAAGGCTCCAGAATCTCATATAAAAGGATATGTTGATTCAGACAATGCAGGTGATCTGAATAACAGAAGGTCCACTACATGGTTGGTTTTCACAATAGCCCATGGGCAGATTAGTTAGAGGGTTATATTACAACCTACAGTTGCTTTGTCTACGACTGAAGCGGAGTATATGGCGGTGACTGAACTTGTGAAGGAAACATTATGGGCTCAGGGGTTTACTAGTGATTTGGGGATAACACAAAAATAAGTTGATGTGTTTTGGGACAGTCAGAGCGCCATTCACATGGTGAAGAACCATGTTCATCAGGCGAGGATCAAGCACATTGATGTTCGGTTTCATTTTATTTGGGGGATTATCAGTGATGGAGAGATTGTTTTACAGAAAGTTGGCACCAAGGATAATCCAGTTGATATGTTGACTGAGATAGTAACAACGATCAAGTTTGAGCATTGCTTGGGCTTGTTCAACATTCTGCGAGTTTGAGCTCCTTGAGGCACATTAGAGATGGTGATCAAATGGAGTGATTTCAAAAAAGAGAATTCAAGTTAAGGTGGAATCTTGTGGAGGAGTAACTCAAATCTTCATCATGATGGAGAATTGTTAAATATGGCTCGAATATGAGGTTGTTTGGAGTGAGCGATTGATCGACCACTTAGTGGTAGGGCTGTCAATGGATCGGATCACGATCCGGATCCAATCCATTTATCCGGATTTTGGACCCAAGTTGTGATCCGCCGGATCGGATATGGATCATAAATGTAGAATCCAATTATAATTGGATCGAATCCGGATATAGGGTGATCCGATCCGTTTAAAATCCGATCTGATTAGTAACTAACTTATTTTGCAAAAGTTAATAATTATAATGGCTTATATGTAATATGAATAAAAGTGGACCCTAATATGTAATTTCCCATTTTACTTAAAACCCTAATACCCTTTCTCTTGATCTCTTCCATTTGAATGAAAACGTGAAACCCTTTTCTTCTTTCTCTTCCATACGACTATAGTGATAAATAGAGGGCATCCATGCAACCATCTACTTAGGAGCAGCTTTTGTTAACCAGCTCAAAGACCTCTTTAACTCTCTCTCTCTCTTCTAAATCTCTCATGGTTTTCTTCTTTGATTTCTTTATGCTCTGGTATTTTCGTTGCTACTGAGAGATGGAGTTGGGTTTGAGCTTAGGAGATGCTTCGAACCTATTTGCTTTTTTGGAGAAGAGTATTCAAAAGATTAATAACAAGAAGTTAGGATTTTGCATGGGTTTAGGAGTTGGATTTAATGGAAGAGAAGAAATGGAGGAGGATGGAGAAGAAGGAATAAGTGATGGAGATGAAAGTCAGAAGAAAAGGGTTTCTGCAGATATGCCTGTTCAGCTTGATCTTCTTCCTCTTATTCATGTTCCTCATAATCCACGATCACAGCTAGGGTTTCCATGGCCTACTGAGAACGGTAAAGATTGAATAACCAAACCCCCATGTCCTTTAATATTCTTATAAGGGATTTTAAGAACTGGGTTTTGGGCTTTGAGTTTTTGGGGTTGTTACAAGGAGTTCTTAAGTGGGTTCTTCTGGCCATTACCTCCTTTTTTTTTTATGCATTTTAAATCTAGACCGGATCGGATCGGATTCGAATCTAAAATAAATAATCGGATTCGAACCTGGATCGAGCAAATCAGAGTCCGACGGATCTCGGATTGGATTCAGATTCTATCAATTTGTAATCGGATCGGATTCGGATATAGCTAGATCCGATCCGAATTCGACACATTGACAGCCCTACTTAGCGGCTGATCAATCAGAGCCTAGAGTGATTGATCGGCCACTAAGTGGTTGATCGATCGATTGTGCGGTGTTTTGAATTCCGGAAAGTCATTAATTAGGGCTGAGACTTGGGGTATAAAAGATCCTTATAACCTAGGGTTTGTATGCTGAGTGTAAGCTTGAGAACTTTGAGAAACTTGTAAAGGGAAGCCATTAGAGAGTGAGAAAGAACTCTTGTAACTCTGGTATTGATTCTCATAGTGGAAGCTCCGATCATCATTGCCCATGGACGTAGGCATTTGGCCGAACCTCGTAAATCGTATCTCTTGTGTGATTGCATCTTTGTTTGATTATTTTCTCTGTTGTTTGGTTTTCTATTCTTTTGTTCTTACAAATTATAAAGGGGTTATTTCAGCAACATGAATGGATCCCTGGACCTCTTTCATAATAGAGGCCACACGCTACATTGTATTGAAGAATTCATATTTTCAAAATGGTTTTTTGCATATCTCAATTGCTAGGTTTATCTTAGCTTGCAAATACATTATTATGCACATCATATTTGTAAATTAAATTATCATTCTTCAACTGTTAAATAAAGAACCTCATTTTTCTACTTCCGTTGAATTGCATTCAAAAAAATTTATAAAGTGATATAATGTCCTCATGGCATATAGTGGACTATAATATCATTGGGACATGTGTTCCTAATTATAGTTAAGATTCACTAATCCTTAGGATTAAATTAGTTTTTAGAAAAAAATTAATCACAAGGGTTAAAATGTATTAGCAGTTGTTTAAGGGCAGTTAAAGGAATGTCTTCTTTTAACTCCTTTTAATTGTGGTTAAGATTCACTAACCCTTGGATTGAAACTTATTAACCATAGTTCAAGAGCAATAAAAGAGGTTATGAAGCTATGAAATATGTTAAGGGCGTTATAATCATTTCACTAACAATTATAAAGGAAAGTCCAACGAAACTAAAGTGGAGTTTGGTAACACTAATCTAATAAGCTCTAAATAGCTAGAGATTATTTGAAAATTATGCTTAATTAGACTTTAGATTGTTAAGATGAAGGTTAATTGCTTGTCTACATCTTTTTTGAAGTAGGGGTTTTACCTCTTATTAAAAAAGTTGTTATGAGATACTTTTTTAATAAGAGGTAAAACTCTACTTCAAAAAGATGTATGTGAGGAAAGAAATTTATCGCATTTCCTTCCGGGTCAAGCCCTACGGAGAAACGACGCTAAACACCTAAAACAAGAGTCGACACCTATTTTATTAAGGGAAAATAAGATTCCAAATATACAATGGATAAGACATAAGGTCCAAAATGAGATTCTAGGTAAGTGATTCTATTAAGCCCTAGGAAAGGTGTTTGACACCCTAAGATCCCCATCCGGAGATGGTAACCTACTTCCTATGTCTAAACCAATTAAAGAATAAATTCAAATATAACTTAAATATGTTATTTAATTATGCTAATTAGGTAGATAAAACAAGATTAAGGGGAAAATAGAAACTAATATTGGTTGATGTTTTTGGTATTTTGATTATATTTGAATGTTTTGGTATTTTGAGATTTTATCAAGTTTTTTTGGATTTTCATATAGGTAGGGTTTTGGAAAACTTAACTAAATTCAAATTTAACTCAAGAGAATTTTAAGGAGAGGTTAGACTAAAAGATCGGTATTTAGAACATAGAGAAAAATATTTGCATTATGAATAGTAGATAGTCTATTGCCAAGACCTATTTTGCTAATGATAAATCAAATACAATTATCTTAGTATGAGACATTTTGGACAACATCCTCTTTTAAGTCCTTAAACCATCTTTTACTAATTCAAAATAAAATATGAAAATAAAAAGAAAAGAAGAGACAAGTAGAGAAATTGAAAACTCATCTTCTCCCTTTTAAGGTGGTTCATTTACACCATTATAAATGATGTAATGTCACCCTAATGAAGGTTAGAGAGTAGATAAACATTCACAAAGAATTATAGAAGGAAGACTAGAATCCCAACAAAGAAACAAAATTAAAAGAGAGGTATAATTTTAGCTTTCACTCTCTATGGGCCTATCCATATCCACACTTGTGGGTACATAAAAAGAAAAAAATATGCACATAAAAAAGATAACAAGAATTTCTATTTGCTTTTGAGATGGGGTCCCTCTACATCATTAGATTGGTGTAGAGAGACTCAACTATGCTTGAGAAGTAAGAGTCTCTCTAAATGATTATAGAATAGAACAAGAAATCAAGAAGAGGAAAAAAGATAAACATTAAACAAAGAAGAAAATAAAATGATAAAATGAGTGTCTACTCCTCTAAGACTTCTTCTCTAATGTTCCAAGAAATGAAATATTTTTTATAGTCCACAAAGGAATGAAGAACTCTAGGATTTTAGTCCTAGAATTCTCTACACACTCTAAACCTTAGCATCTTCTCACTTTTTTCAAGGCTAAAAAGAAATATAAGGGGTGAGAGTCTTCTAAGGGATCATGAGGCCTAATGAGTGTGTTGGCTTTGAGACTTAGGGATTCTTTAAAAGAGTTTTTGGTTAGAGAAGATGGAGAATTAGGGTTTCCACTTGAGAGTTTGGAGATTGGAGAAATGACTTGTGAGGGTCTTGTATTTATAGAGTTTTCAAGGAGTTGTGATAATTTGGTGATTAATAGAAGACTTGGTGAGAAGAAGAGAGGTGATTGGTTGATTAGAATGAGTGTGATTAATGATTGGGTAATAAAAAATGTGTTTACTTGGTGAGAGGTGATTGGATGGTCAAAAAAGATATCAGAGAATTAATTATTTTGTAAGAGGTATAAGAATGAGTTGTAAGAGGTACAAGAGAGTAAGAGAGGTGATTGAGTGCATGGTCAAAAATTTGTGTGTACTTTGTGAGAGATGATTGAGAGGTCAAAAATGTATGTAAACACAAAAATAGGGCTATTTGGGGTTTGGAGAAAAAATAAGAGGTCTTTTGTAAGAAAGTGAAAAGTGAGTTTGAGTTTGTGGGTTTTGGAATGTGGGCTTGATTGGATTATTTGGGTATAAGTTTGGCCAAATGAGCTTGGGTCTTGAGTGAACTTTGGAGCATTTGAAGAAGCGGGAAGAGGGATAAGTGGTGCAAAAATGGGGTGTTTACAATGTAGACATCCAATTAACCTTCAACTTAACAATCTAAAGTCCAACTAAGCATAATTTTCAAATAATCTCTACCTATTTAGAGCTTATTAGATTATTGTTACCAAACTTCACCTAAGAGTTGAAGTTCTTTTTGAAAAATGATGGGTTAATTTACAAATTTGTTATATATAATGCTGCATTTGCAAACTAATGATAAACCTAACAGTTGATATGCATAAGTTAAGAAGAAAAAAAAAATTCTCAAGGTCTACCAGGGCTAGCATTTTTCTCTCCTACTCAGCAACTAATGAGTGGCTCTCTAGTTGTCACAACTCACAACCCATTGAAGAATTTCAAAGGTTTGAAATTTGAGTCAAATTTTTTGAATTTTCTCATTTTTTATTTTTATGCTATTGAAAATGATTTACAAATATTTTAAATTTTCACAAAATTTAATCAAAAGAATTATTTTATTAAATGTATGATTCTTTCTAATATATTTACACATTTTACATAAGTTAAGAAATGCAAATCATCTATCTAATTATGAAATATTTGTTCAATATAATATTATAATTTTATTATTATTAGACTAATAGAACTTATTAAAATTTTAATTATAAACTCAGTATTTTAGATTGAACAATCAAATTATTCTTATAAAAATTAAATAACTACAATTATTAAGTGCCCTAACTCCTAATATATAAGTTTCATAGTTTAAATATGTTAGCAATAAATGCTTAAGGATCTTGAGCATCCTAATTTATTAGGTATCCTAAAATAAAAGTGATATTTTAAAATTAAAAAAAATTAAGATTACTTTTATAAAAGTTAAACATAAGTTAGTGAAAGTGTTTAAGGGTCTTAAATGTCCGAATTTATTACATATCTTAGAGCATCTCTAACCGAGAAGCTATTTCTTTCTCATTTTTCCGTCAAAATGGAGAGGCCTGATAGCGACCTAGATGGCAATGAAGAACCCCAACGCTGAAGCTTTCTTCTCCCTATTTCTTCCCCAGTTCATCAATTCACAAACTCCAACGATCATTTAAAAAAAAAAAAAAACAGAGTACCAAATCTAGATGGTGACTTGATTCCGGTTGCCAATCATGGCGACCGAAATCTCCTCCGTTAACATGGTGATCGTGTTTGCCGACCGCGTTGGAGCCCCTCTTTTTTTTTATTCCTTCTACATTTTGCCGATATCTCATGGTTTAGCGACCGCGTTGTAGATGCTCTTATATAGTAATGGATAACCATTTAATGAAATTTGTAATCTAAGTAAAAAAATATAATTAATATTTTATTTTTAAATACAACTCTAAATTTTCACAAAATTTAAGAAAAAATTTGAAATTTTTATATACTTTGTTAAATATCATTAATTAATTTATTAAAAATTATAAAAAAAATAATTTTGTGATCATTTATCAATGCTAATTGATGAATAATTGCTTCAACTGCCTACTCCATGAAGATGTTAGTACTATAGGGATTTTTTTTCCAAAATTTCAGGGGTGGCTTCGACACCTGGTCCATGTGGCTCTGCCCCTGGAGTTGTCAGTAACCAATTTTGCATGTCTATTATTTAGAAGCTTAATTATTATTATTATTACTACTTCTTGAGATTAATCATCCTAGTGGACCCCTATTCTCTGGAAAAGATTTGTCCACTGATTAGTTGATTTCAATTTACATTAGCCCCATCCAAGTGCTAGTCCATCGAATGAAATGTCCACAAAGTAGTTCTTTGGGTCGTTTAACAGGAGATCAATCCTCTTATAAATAATTATAATTAGCAAGTATTTTAGCTCTTAATATTTAAATAAATTTTCTAGTTTATAATTAGCAAGTATCTTAACTCTTAATATTTAAATTTTCTAATTTAAATAGGTTAATAGAAGTATTTAAGAGTCCAAAACATCTTAACTTATTAGGTATCCTATAATAAACATAATATTTTAAATTATAAAAACTAACATTACTTTTTATCAAAGTTAAATAATTATAATTATCAAGGTGTCTCAAACATTTAGGCTTATAGTTTAAATAAGGTTAGTCAAGGTGCTTAAGGGGAGATCGAATCACATCCATTTGGGATTACACTCGGAGGGAGTTCAATCGCACCCACATGACCCTTTTAGCCTATATTAATTATGGTTAAGATTCACTAATCCTTGGATTTTATTTTTTTTTGGGTTAGAAAATAGTATTCATAAAAAGATTGGTAAAGCTATACTTAGGGGGACGGGTCCCCAGTTAAAACTACCAGGGATGTGGAAAAAATCTCAGTAGACTGCCATTTAGACCCTCTTGGGCCAAATTGTGCGCAGCAACATGAGCACGTTGTAATAGGAGGCCATTTAGACCCTCTTGGGCCAAATTGTGCGCAGCAACATGAGCACGTTGTAATAGGAGGAGAGTGTAGATTGCTAAAATCTGTGTTACTATTTACTAAAGACGTTGGTTGAAAATGAATTTAAAAAAATATGTTGGTTGAAATATGAAACCCGTCAACTTAACCTACTAGTCTCCTTGCCTTACAAGTAACAACAAAAGGGACCTCCGATCCTCTCTGGCGAAGCCAAAAAGGATCTTCTCGTGTGTCCGCAAAATAGGGGACATGTGGTGGAAAGTCAAATCATGGTCCATAATTTTGATTTTTCTACACACTAAAGGACATGTGCCGATAAAGAGGGAGAGATATCAAGTAGAGGAGAAGTCAAAATCATGGGAGAGAAAATGAATTGACTTCTCCCCTTTTTCACGCCACCTATTGCATGATGACATTTCTGGCTTTCCCAGAGACAATCTTGAGCCAACGAAAGGAAAATAAAATTACAGAAAAGCTACCTACCCCATGCTTCAACCACAGCCCATTGGAATTAGGAGTTAGATATCACAATCTACGAAAGAGTTGTCAGCAACCAATTTTGCACATGCTCGTTCTTCTAGAGATTAACCAATGAACAGAGCTCCAGCTGAACACAAAATCGGAGCAATCCAAAAAAAGCATTACCAGTGGTAGTTTGGTAACGAGGAGCACATAGAAGGATATTTTTAACGCTACATTTTTCCATAAATACTCCTTCTCAAAGCTTTTTTTTTTTGGGTTACTTCACTTAGAGCTCTTGGTCATAGTTAATCTTTTTTTTCATAAGCTTACATATACTTACAAACTTTCACATGTAAGTAAACTATTATATTAATAATAATAATAATAAAATGTCAATTAGTCCATTCAGATTTGCTCCATCAAGGAGCTAGTCCATCAAATGAAGATGAATGCTAAGCATTCTCACATTCCTTGTTCTCACTATTTCCATATAATAAAACGGCTAGCTGTTAAAATATTAGTCAAAGACTAATGTGTCATTGTTTTCAAACAAAAACCAATTCATAGTATGATTTTTGGTTGAGAGTAGAGAATGTTTGAGAATAAGATAACACGTACGCCTATAAAGTAAATGACTCTGTGTGATACCCAATTAAAAGGTTCATATGGATCGACTGGCATCCGCGTCCCACTGCATCCTACAGGGGCAATATTGTCATGAAAAATCAAGCCTCTTAAAAGCCATCTCATGTCCACCTTTTGTTCCAACTCCTCAAAATTTTGTTTTGTTGACCCAGATTGGACAACCTTAGCAGCCAACAACAGACACCGAATTGATGAACTGGTTTGCACCCATAAAGGGCCCAATTTGTACTTAATGCTTATTAGGGAAGGCGAATTATTATTAGATGGACCACCTACCTCTCGTCTTCACAAATTTGTCCACACGCATAGGGGTGAATTTTTCTGAGCCACTTAATACTTGTGTCCAAACAAGGGACAGTATGGGCACCATTTACACATGCATGGGTCGGGACTAACTACCCGTAATCGCTACATCCAACTTAAGATCCCGATCGATATGTTGGCTGATTGTGACCGTCCGGCTTCTACCATTCTTTTGATCGGCGGGAAGAAAGTTTTCACGAAGCTCCACGGGCGAGGAGCAAACTATTGCTCCTTGCTCTAACAAAGCTCCTTCCATTCCCATGAACTCATGGTAAAATTGTGTTGACTCTCGTGGTTAAATTTTGAAACCAAATCCATAATCGGATTTGAAAAATCCAATTATTACCCAGGGGCGGAGCCTGGAGTTTATTGTAGGGGGCACAATTGGTTGAAGGGACGGGAGTTCAGGGGAGAGCCCCGGGATTTTATTTTTGATAACTAAGTTTGTGGGTC
This sequence comes from Tetracentron sinense, assembly GCA_015143295.1. Taxonomy (NCBI): domain Eukaryota; kingdom Viridiplantae; phylum Streptophyta; class Magnoliopsida; order Trochodendrales; family Trochodendraceae; genus Tetracentron; species Tetracentron sinense. Next base: position 30,570,331 of record CM026572.1, on the reverse strand, counting down.
ATTTTATCCATAAATTTTGTACATACTCTATATGAATTGTTTTTCCTTGTTTCCGGTAGCAGCTGTCCCCATATCCCATGACTATGTCCTAATAAATAATATAATAATTTTTTTTTTTTGAAAAGTTCAGGGAACAGTCGCCCCCTTGTCCAATGACTATGCTCTATTAAATAATTATAAGATTTTTTTTAATTCAATAGGACAACTGTCTCATGACTAATCCTCTACGATTATAACCAAACTCCTTAGTCCGGTTACAACACAAAAGTCTTTTTACTCTAGTTAGCAACTTTAACCTTTAGAGTTAGTCTTTTTTTTCTAGAAATCAAGGGTTTTTTTTTTTTGGTTTTGGTTTTGGTATGAGACACAAAGTTAGGCTGCAACCCTGGTTAGCAAGTCAGTATATGTTCTAAGTTGAAGGCGAGTGGAGAGTGCAAGCCACTCTCACCCTCTTGGGAATGGAACCTGAAACCTCCTTCCTAAGGAAGGGATACACCTACCACTAGGCTATTCCCAGGGTGTAGAAACCAAGGGTGTTTGAACCCTAAAGATTAGTGAATCTTAATCACAATTAAGAGGTATTAAATGGGATGTGTGTTGACTTGTGGGTTGTAACCGACTCCAAAGAGTCCAGTTATAACAATAGAGTATTCTAAATCTTTACTGAACTATATTTTTAAAAAAAATTCAAAAGCAGAGGAGGCAACCACATCAGAAGCTTGAATCACAACCAATCTCGATTGAACTTGGGGAGAGTTCAATTACACCCACAGGCCAACACATGTCCCTTGTAATTTTTAACCCCTATTAACTGTGGTTAAAATTTACAAGCTAAACCTTGAGGTTCAACAATATAACCTTAGTTTTTAGAAAAAAAATTAAACTCTAATTAAGGATTTTAAACCCTTAAGAGTTAATAATTTTAATATATATTTTTTTAAAACTTAAGTTATATTGTTGAACCCCCAAAGGCTAGTGAATCTTAACCATAATTAATAGGGGTTAAAAGGGACACGTGTTAGCCTATGGGTGTGATTGAACTCTCCCGAGTTCAATCGCAATTGGCTGTGATTGGATCTCCAGCCACCTCCATGCCCCATGCTATGACACATACATATAAAAAACATCAAAAGTTTAGGGGGACACGTGCCCAGGCCTCCCTTGGCTCCGCTCCTGATCACCCTTGAGGTCACCATGTGTCCTTTTTAACACCCCTTAATTGTGGATAAGATTCACCCACCCTAGGGTTCACCTACCCATCCTTGGAGTTTAGAAAAAAAATTAATTGTTCTTTTAATATTAAAAATATTTTTAGGGTTTTTTAATATTAAAAAATTTATATTTTTTTCTAAAAACCAATGATGGGTGGGTGAACCCTGGGGTGGTGGGGTGGGTGAATCTTAACCACAATTAAGGGGTGTCAAAAGCCGTAGAGGATTTGGTCTCTAGTTTTTTAAATTATATTTTTTCTAAAAACCAAGGCTAGATAGGTGAACCTTAGGGGTGAGTAAATAGTATCCACAATAAAAGGGAGTCAATAGGGGGACACATGGCAGAAAAGGAGCCTCGAGACGCCTTCTTCCCAACTGAGGAAGAGATTATTTTCCATTTCCTAACTAGTCGATAAGTTTGGGGTTATTTCCCAAATATCCAAGTTTCAAAAACATTTTTGTTAATGCCCCTATGCACATCGAAGAAGGTGTTCACACATATAAACCATTTTTTTTTTACCATTTATTCATATCATTTGATGAAAAGATATTTGTCTCCTCCATTCCTCATCAATAATTGAGCTCATTCTGTTAATCAAGAAGGGTCCCCCAACATTTCATTACTTGTCGTTTTGATTGAGATTTTTGATAAAAGAGCTTCGTTTTGATAAACTAATAACCATGATCATGAGAGAATGTCATTAACTAAAGAAAAAATAGTCATTCTCAAGTTTCTTGTGTTTTTTTTTAAAAATGAATTAGTTAAAATCATTACATGTATAATTAATTCAAAGAAAAAGTTTGTATTTATGATTTTAAACCTTAAATTTCATGTTAGATGGTTTTGTAAGTGTTTTTCTTTTTTACTTTTTAATATTTTATAGTGTATGGTTGATACTCAAATAATCGGCTCGATACAGGTTGATACTTCTTATCAAAATTGGTTGTGTTATATACAAGGCTAAAGATGATATGTCAATGCATATATGGGCAATAATAGTGACCTGTATCGATCGATATCAACCTGTATCGACATAGTGTATCAACATGTATTGACCGTACTGACCAGGTGTATCAACCATGTGTATTGACCGATATCAATCAGTATTGACCTATCGATCCTATGCGCAAAAACTTCATAAAAACTCAGAATTTTGTAAAATTTTCATTTTTATTTTAAGAACATTCCTATTAAATTTTGTCCTAAAACACTCATTAACCATTATTTTTATATTATGAAAAATGTATAGGAATAATAAAGGTGAAGAAAATCAAACAAACATATCTTTTTAAGGTTTGGATAATATAAACCATGAACAATCAAAAGGGACATTTGTTTCCTATTAAACACAAAAAGAAAAAGAAGAGAGGAGCTTCGTGAGAGGGGAAGATAACAGGAGTGAGGAGCTTCTCCCATCTTATCCATGTTTTCCTCTTCTTCATTTTTTTAAAACTAAAATAAACTCTTCTTTAAAGTGTTGGTGGTAGTGAAAAGGGTGTTTAAGATTTTTTTTATTTATAAATGTTGAATTATGAAAAATGCTCATAAGCCTTTTTAGGGAAGAGTTTTTAAAACTTGGGTATTTAATAAACAATCCCAAACTTAAGGGGTAATTAGGGAAAAAAAACCTTGCAAATACACTATACATATGGGTGTCAATGGATTGGGCTTGAGTGTATATTTCGGTATTTTTAAATAGGCCTGGCCCAGTACAGCCCGTTTACAAGAGGTTTTTGAGGTTCGAATTCGATCCACTGCCACCCCTAACAATATGTATCCGTCCTCATTCTCGGTGAACTATATCTTCTAGGCCTAGTGTTGTTCCCAAATCGGGCTTCAAGTCCTTTTGCATCAGAACTCATAGGACTAGTAAAGCCTGGGATAGCCAAGCCGAAGATACTACGATCAAAGATGAAAGGGTCATCTGCTACTCTCCAAGAAAATGTTTTTGGCTCTAGATCTTGGGTATCTCATAGGGGACCCATCAAAATGGTGGGTCCCTCCCTACTAGGGGTGCAACATGGGCAGGGTGGGCCTTCAGGTATCCAACCCAGGCCCAATTCTAAAAGCAGAAACTTCAATCTGTAAGCCATTCCAACTTGAGTAGCAACCCAAACCCAACTTGAATTGCTAATTTCGAGGGATGTTAATGGGTACACAACTACCTGAACTGATTTGTAGGGTTTGGGTCCAAGGATAATCATTGGACCCGATCAGTAATTGTGCGGGGTCTGGATCCAATAATAAGAATCAGATGCCAATAATGTTTCGTACCGTGCAAGGTTTGAAAATTCTTATGTCGGATTTGTGGTCCTCCAGCCCAAATCAAAATTTTGAAATTTTTTGGATTTATCAGTGAAATTTTGGAATTTTAATTGTTTTAATAGTTTATTAAATTAAATATATTCTCGATATTTCACAAAATTTTGAAATATTTCGGCAGAAATAATATTTTTATTAAAATTTAATATATTTATATGATGTTATTATTTTATTTTTCAAATATTCTCAAATTGTGACGAAATATTTCAGAAATTATTTACAAATTAATTTTAAAAATTCATGAAATCAGCTATTCCAAAATGTTAGACATATCGATTTCGCGGGGGGGGAGGGGGTTGGAACGAAATCGGGATTTCGCGAAATCCCAACAAAATTTCAAACCTTGGTACCGTGTACTCATCCGGTGTGCATGAAAGCAAAATTTTGCAAACTTTTTAAGAGTTAAACTAATTCTCTTGTTGGAACACGTAATAGTACTAATTTGTTTATGACATTTGTTTAGCATTTCTATGTTAAGTTATGAATAGGGTAAATTAGGGTTGGATAGTTGCTATGGCCTTGGATTGTCTCTGGCAAAGCCAGAAAGGGCTTGTCTCGGGGTTCTATAGAATAGGTGACAAGTGAGGGAGAAGTCAAAATCATGAGGCCATGATTTTGACTTTTCCACCCATTATAAGATATGTGGCGATAAGTGTGTGAGAATAAGGGTGAGAGATATCAAATGGGGAAGTAAAAAATATGGGGAGAAAATGGAATGACTTCTCCCCATTTGAACGCCAACTGTCACACAATGTATGGAACCCCGAGAGCCCTTTCTGGCTTCGCCAGACAATCCGAAGCCGTTGCTAAATACAAGACTCTTGATTCCTAAATATTAGTTTATTTAGAATTGCTGCTATGTTTTTTTTGTTAAGTTAAGAGAGTTACCAAGTGAGGACGGTTAAGAGATTTAAAAAGTTTTAAAAAAGAGAGATTAAAAAAGACTTGTAATATATTATTTTTGGATGAATGAGAATTAGCAGGTTTTGTTTTTTTGAGAGAACTAAGAGGTATTGATCTCTCTCGAATGTGATCAAGATCTGTAATCTTTCTTTAACGAGTGTTGATCTCCTTCTAATGAGATCGAGGGGTGTTGATTTCATCCCGAGGAGATTGAGAGGTCGGATCTCAATTTGACAAGATCATCTAAATTCTTCATCTTTACTCTTTTTTTGTTCTTCTTTTATTCGGTTCTTAAAATACCTGTAACAAATCGGGATTGTTACAAATGTTATCAAATTAAGCAGTTGGCCATCTTGCCATTTCATGGTATTCATCACCAAAACAATGAAGAGAATTATATCAATGGAGCATTTGGAACATGCAAGAAATAATGGAGATGATGAAGTCGAAGCAAGTATGTCTAGAAGCTTAACAAGGAATTGACTGCACAGCAACACAATGAGAAGATCACCAAGCAAGTATCCAACCTTGAGGAAGGCTGTTGTTATGGGGGTGCATGGAATGCAACAACCATAATTTGTTTAGGATTTCTACGCTAAGTTACGTACAAGGAATGAGATCAAGATGTGTAATATTTCTTTAACGAGGTTAAGAGGTGTTGATCTCCTTTGAATGAGATCGAGAGGTCCAATCTCCCTTTGATGAGATCATCTTATCCTTTAATGTATTTATTCTTTCTTTTATCCGGTTTATGAAATGCATGCATGTAACAAATTGTGACTATTACAAATGATATCAAAGAAACGTTCCTATTGGTCATCGTGTTGGTTTATGGTATACACCAAAAATAAGAAAACTGTATCAATTAATGGAGTATTTCGACATGCACAACATGATGGAGATGATGAAGTCAATGCAAGCGTATGTCTAGAAGCTTAATGAGGAACTGGCTGCACAGCAACACAATAAGATCACCATACAAGTATTTGCATCCAACCTTGAGGAAGATCACCATGTATATAGACCTCGTATATGGATTAACGTTCCAAACATCACTTACAAGTTACAATTTATATTTTCATATATATCCTAGGAGGATGATCTAAATCATGAGTACGATGAGATGATTAAAATGAAAAAGGGAAAAATCCTAAAAGTTCTGAAAATAGAAAGGACTTCAAAATCAGAAAACACTGTATGGGGTAAAATCAGGGGCGGAGCCACATGGGGGGCCTGGGGCTGAAGCCCCCCTGAAATTTTGGGAAAAAAACTTATAGTACCCCGGGGATGGGGGACTCTAGCCCCACCAAAACTTCCGAGAAAAATTATATTCTTTACAAACATATAAAACAAATGCGATGGCCCATGAACTTGGCCCTCAAAAAAAAAATCTGTAGCCCCCAAACCCCCATTGTTTGCCCCTTCAAGAGAATCCTAGCTCCGCCCCTGGGTAAAATTATTTTCTATATGAATAAAAAAATCATATATAAAAGAAACCGAAAGAGGTATATCTACAGCCTTAAAAATAAAAATAAACTGCAAGAAAGAACTATTATAGCAGATAACAAACTAGGAATAAAAAAAAACTAGGCTTCATGGCCGTGGTAGCAATGTTGCACCTTATTTTTTGTGTCTTGACACAATCTCTTTGAACTGTCCTTCAGCTATTGTTCAAGAATTCCTTCACTCTTCTCTCCTATAGTGAGTTATGCTGGTGCAAGTTAACAATTCCAAATCCTCCAAAGTAGAATTCTGGTATTTTTCTTCACATGAACCTAATAGAAATTGTAGCAAAATTTCATTGACTGTACTTTGTCACTCTCATGTTCTCACACTTTGATGCACAATTGCACATCAAACATATGAAAAAGGTTAATTTCATAGACATCAATGTCCCTAGGGTTAATTCATCTTTGAAACATGACTATTAGTTTTAATCAAATCAAAGCAATAATGAGATATTAAATAGGAGGCAAGGCATATCATCAGGTCCTGATTTATCAACTACAAAACATGCAATAAAATATGAGTGCTACAACCAAAATAAAAGTAAAATTTAATTAGGAGAATGACTTAACTTTATAGCAAACAACTAGAAATAGAAATTTGGCACTAATCTATCCTATTAATTATTGTTCAATAATTTCTATATTTGTAAAAACAAATTGAAATAAATCTTAAAAAAAGTCTCCTTTCTCTTCCTGTCACCAAATAAAGAATCTCCACGATGTTGGTGATAGAGAATGAAGTAGGATAAGAAGATGGGATGTCTTATTATCCTACCCCATTTTCTATCAGTTGGGGCTACCTTTGTTAGCTCCTCGGGGAGCCAAATCGCCAGTGCTCTTTCCCGTGGGTGTTTAAAGGGTACAGTTGGTTAAATCTGTACTAGTCAAGACATCTTGACTTTTTAAACACTCAAGGTCATGGGAAAGAACACGAACGATTTGGTTCCTCATTTAACAATATTAAAAGTGAAACAAAGCTGAGACTTTCCTCCCTCTCCGAGAGGGATTCTAAATGACCAGAATTGTATCTTTTTTCCGATCTTTTTCTTCAACTGGTTAGCATTTACCAGGTTCTTCCAATAACGAGACAACACGTACGTGTAAGTTGTTTTTCCTTTCTTCTTATTCTTATCAACATCTTCCTTCTTCTCCATCTTCCATTGCTTGAAGTGCAGGTCCCACCATTGATCCTCCGGATCCAGCACCTTCACTTCTAACAACTCCCTCTCTATCTTCACCTTCTCTTCGTCTGTCAAAAACTCGCTCCTCACTTGGTTCTTAGGTATAGAAAAACGAGCATGACTTGAGCTCACATCAGTCCAGAAAAGCGTCTTCTCTATCACCAACATTATATTACTTGCTCTGAAATCCCTCAACGTAATCACCAATCGTGTGGGAGGCGGTATTATTTGCTCCTTTAGCTGCCCCATTACCAGGACCTTCTTCATGGTTTCCGTTTTGTTCCTTTTCTTGTTGTTACCATTGTCGTTGTAGGACTTAGAGATCGGAGGAGTACTCTTCTTCTTATTCTTCTTGTTTCTGATGATTTTCTTCTTTTCTTCTTCATAGATGATTTTAGATCTCTCTGCAATAGTTAACAAGCTATAAAATAACGGCCAAGTTCCTTTGAATACTACACCGGGCATTGAATTTCGTCCGGCCATCTCAAGCACAAGAAAGGAACGTGAAAAGGGCGTAAATAGTTGGAGAAATTGATTGAAATTTCTGACTGTAACAAATAATAGAAAGTACTATATATTTATTATTATTTATCGAAAAAAAAGGAAATTGAGTTCAGTTTGACTTCCTATTTAGAGAAGCGCACTGTCCTATCTAAGTATATAACTTCCGTTTTGCACTGTCCTGATCTAACTGTATAACTAGGGCTGTAATATCCGAATTCGGATATAGACCGATTACCATAATAACCGAATAATATTCGAATTCGAGAGTGATTACTATCCGACCGAATGGTTGAAAACACTAAACTTCTTGTATAAATATATTGTTTAATCCTTTGTTGTTGAATTGCTAAAAATGACATAAAATTAGGGAAACATTAAGTAGTCTTAGTACCACCATAATTATGGTTAGGCGTCCCAACTTCTGACTGACCCATCAACCCGCCCTGCAATATCAAAGATTGGGGTTGAGGTTTTCGCCCAGTGGGTCGGGTTTGGATTGAGTTTCATCACTAATTTATAGTCATTAATAGATTATGGCAGCAATTTCAAAATAATATATACAAAAAAAAGAAATATAGAAGCAGTGCTTTCTGCTTAGCGACCCATGGATCCGTTTTATATCCTACCCCGTGTCCTCATGTCCCTTTTAACATCCCTTTAACCCTGATGAGGCTTAACTACATTAAAGCTAAGATTTTGGTTTTTTTAACCATGATTGGATTGCTTAACCCTAGGAGTGAGTGAATCTTAATCATAGTGGGTGAGTATTTAAAATTGGGGCATGGACCAATGAGGACCGGCCATTCCTTTATAAAATCGGAACCACAGGTACGTTAACTAATTTCAAAATATACTAGCGGGTGGCATATGCGATGCACGTGAGAGTGAAGATTGAACTCTCGCATTCAATCACAATTGTGTGATTCTATTATTTAAATAGATAAGGGGTAATTTGGGAATTACAATAAAACATTAACACATTAAAGTAAAATATTGAATCAATATCAGGTTACGCCTGAAAAAAACAACAACGGTTTTTCGAGGTTCAAAAGCGGTTTTGAATACCGATGAGAGGAGAATCCAAGATCCGAAACCACGCATCTGGTTTTCTGACGTTGAAAAGCGGTTTTATGAAATTTTAAAAATACGGAAATGAATGAGAAATCAATAGGGGTCTGTAAACGATTCTTCCTGCATTTGGTTACCGAAATTGTTTATACTCTTTGGTTTTCTTTGAGAAATCAGTTTTGAAATCGCAGAGAGAGAGAGAGATTGGGCAGGTGTTAGATAAGGGGAGATATTTCAATTCAGGAATCGTGCTCTATCTAAGTGCTATATAAAAAGAATACAGTTATTAAGTTATGTGTTATCTTTAAGAGTTTTAAAATTTTAAAACTCAATCAACGCCTTCAATTCTCACTTTAAGAGATTTAAAAAATAAAAATTCAATCAAAGCCTGAACCCTCCAATTCTCATTATAGTAGTAGAGATTTAAAAAATACAAATTCAATCAACGCCTGAACCCTCCAATTCTCATTATAGTAGTAGAGATATATTGGGTAGTTATAAATTATATTATAATATGTTATAAAATCGTTGTTTAGCGTAGAGAAACTAGACCTGTTTAATGTCCGTTTCACCTTTCTTCAAAAGAAACCTATCCTTTATAGTGATTGAGATTGAGAAAATGTACGCCCTATGTAAAATTGAGATGGTGAGGAGAAGCTTAGGGGCCATTTGGCATCACTCCCGAGGAGCAATTCTCAAGAGTTTCTATTCCCAGTGACTAGAGAATTGAGAATTGAGAATTGTTCACCAGGAGTGATGACAACGGGGCCCTTTAGTTTGTCTAATTCTGCTACGCGCCCAGAGAGGCCAACTGCTGGGGCTGGGCCATTGCGCCAACTTTTTCAACGTGAGAATCATCAAGGCATTTTGATTCAATATCTAGAATTAGATTACAGAATTCTAGTTGAATACAAAAACAGAGCAGATAAGATAAGATAAGTTTTGTAAAAAACAGAATTGAGAATCCAAACAAAACTCTAATTACAGAACGTAGAGTCCTAACTAAACTCTAAGAGATAATCTAGGAGATTATCTCTTATCTTATTTGTTATCAGTTTCTTGGTTGTTTAATGAATTCTGGTTGGGGTCCGCTAAAAGAAAATTCTGATGACCGAAGAATGAGAATAGTGATACTCATTTGTTTCGAAGCAAACGGGCTACAAAGTGCATACATGGCTTTCAACCCTGGCCTGTTTTGATCTAGATTTGGGCCTGTTTTTAAGGCCCACAACTTTAATGGGTAGGTTTGGGCCAACCTTTGAGGCCTCAATGACTGCGACCCATATTAAGCTTGCCTTACTATTTCAACCTTGGGCTCTCCTACCCGGGACCATGTGCACCCCTATTCCATAGATTAGGGGTACACATGGGTACGGGTCAAACCGTGAACCGGACCGAACCGAACCGAACCGACCACTATGGTTTGGTTTGGTTCGGTTTTTTTTAAGTCTCGGTTCGGTTCTAGGTCCTATTTTACTTAAACCGATATTCTTCGGCTCGGTTCGGTTCTGGTTTATTCTAATTTGAAACCGAACTGAACTGAACTGAACATAGAACTGAATGTGGAACCCGTCAACCGAACCGAACCGAACTAAGAACCGAATGTGAAGCTGAGAACTGAAAATCGTATGAGAACTGAACCAAACCGGTTCTGAGTCTATAATTTTTATTTATTTTTGGAACCTAACCCTAATAGGAATCAACCTGTGGGCAGAACCGAACCGAGGCTCTACGGTTCGGTTCTGGGTTGAATTTTTTCCAAACCAAGGCTCTACAACGGGTTGGGTTTTTTAGAATCAAAGTTCATCGGGTTCGGTCCCAAAATTTTCTAGAACCAACCCAACCGAATCATATGCACCCCTATCCCCCCCCCCTTTCGTTGAACTAGGTACGGACTATGGAATGACTTTACTCAAACATAACACATGAGAACGACTAAACAACAGACTAATCCACGTGGAGCTCAATAATTGGAGTCTCAAAAGTCTTAAAATCTGGATTTCAGTCCAAGCTGGGCGGTGATGGGGAGGTCAAACGGACTTAGTCCAAAACATACCTTTATAATCTTTCAATTCCAAGACAGCTCATTTAATGTTCAATTTGTTTGGATGCATGACCAAAAAATGTCAATTGTCCTGAATACAATACACACGGAAAAAGACATTTTCTTTGAAATTCGTTTGTTTACCCCTATTTATATTTATATTAGAACAACAGAGCATTAAGTGAAAAAGTGGAGCTAATGAGAACCAGTCTCCCATTTCCGGTAAACTTTTTGCTTCACTTGTTTGAGCTAATCGAAAAATGACCGTTATAATGATAAATTTCGACGATTATTCAGTAAGGCAAGTCGGTTAAGGTGGATCCAAATCTGTTATGATAATAATTAGAAGAGGATTAGTCCTGACCCGAAGGGTAGGGGAACCCCGGGTCACCCAAAAAAATGATTAGAAGAGGAGTGCTAGGCCTACTCTCAATCATACTTACTCTCAACAACAACCAATCAATTGTCCACTTTGCACTGATTAAAGCACTTTTTCACTAACAAGTGGACAAGTGATTGGTTAAGGGTAAAAGTATAGGTTGACTGAGAGTAGGGCTAAAGGTGTGTCTCTCATTTGTGTATGGTCTGAGATGGAGTCTCAAATTAGGCAACTCTTAATAGGTTATAGAAAATTTTCTCATTATGTGGCAACAATCGACTCATCCTGCCCAGTGTGACAATTCAATGTCATGCTAACCCACTAACTACTAGCCAGAGATGATTTTTCACATTCCTTGGAATGGAAAAAATAACAATTTTCCAAGCTTTGATGATCAAATAACCACATCTGGATTCCAACTATATATAGCAGTCTATTATATAATGAAAATGAACGTCTTCTTCTCCAGTTGTAACCGGTTTTGCCGAAACCGGTTACGCCCCTGAGGTGGCCACATGTCTCTTTTGACACCTCTTAACTATGGTTAAGATTCACTCACCCCTAAGGTTCATCCAACTATTTTTTATTTTTAGACAAAATAATAAAAAATTCTGTTAACTGTGGTTAAAATTTACCAACCCTAGTGTTAATTATTTTAAAAATATTTTTTTCTAAAAACCAAAGAAAGGTGGATGAACCCTAGGGGTAGGTAAATCTTAACCACAATTAAGGAGTATAAAAAGGGACATGTGGTGACCACAGGGTTGTAACCGGTTTTGCCCAAAACCGGTTACAACTGGAGAAGATCACCGGTCTAATGGAAAATAGTTAAGGTACGGGTTCGTGTGATATGTATTTGCATCACTGCTCACAATGAAAATTAGTTAACGTAGCTGGGATATGTATTTGCAAACATAAGGCGTAGATCTCATTGGTCAAAACCCCCTTTTAAATATTTAAATACTCACCATCTCTTAAATACTCACCATAGTTGATGAGTATTTAAGAAGGGGGGCCTTGGACCAATGAGGTCCAAGCCTTAGGTTTGTAAATACATTTCTCAGGTAGGTTAACTATTTTCCATTATGAGCAGTATAATAGCAATGTTTCCTCAATTGGGATATCCTATGGCAGTGCCCATCATCTTGTAGAGATCGAATCATAGCTAATCGTGATTGAATTTAAGGAGAGTTCAATCACACCTACAGGTCAACACGTGGACTTAACCTCTATTAATTGTGGTTAAGATTCTCTAACCCTTAGTGTTCAATAATCTAACCTTAGTTTTTTTTAAAATATTAATCCTAAGAGTTAAAAATTCTTCACCAGAGTTTAATATTTTTTTTCAAAAAATATGAAGATTAAGGATTAAAAAATCTTAACCATGGTTAATAAGTGTTAAAGGGGACACGTGTTGACCTATGGGTGCGATTGAACTTTCCCATAACAAACACGATTGGGTTTGATTCGATCTCCAAATCCAACTGGTAAGGCCCAAAGTGTGTCGTGATTACCCTAGGAGAGAAGTGCCAAGATCACAGAATGAGGGAACCATGGATGATGATTGATGAGAATTCACTCCCACTTCTAGCAAAATTAGATTCCCTTCTGATCAAATCAGACCATCCAAATATGAGGCCGATCTTCCACGGGCCCTACTTTAGAAGAATAAGACACTAATGAAACAATTCTAACCATCTGATGTGCAGTATTTCCTGATCGCGCATGCTGGCTATCATCTAAAAGTACAAGTATATACTATTATAGATCATATTATGGTTAGTGACCAGTAATCCATGGTGCAAATGTGCATTTCGTGTTGTGTCGTGAAGCAGGACCACGATGCAGTTGGTGGTGCGAATAGGTCAGAATACTCCAAAATAGGCCCTTTTTTTTTTCTTTTACGAAATGACCCTACATTCACAAATTCGGTTAAGCCACAATCCCATTTAGTTGACTCCATTTGAGAAAGAAAAGGAATATGTGAAGAATAGGGATTAGGGATGCACATGGAAACTTAAAGGTCATTTAACATTCTAAACACACAACCAGACCTATGATAGTCGCTAAGGTATCATGAGGGTATCCAAAAGTTAAGGTGCTATAAGGGTAAATCCACACTCACTCCAAAAAGGTGTTACTAATGGAGGAGTGGAGGCCCCTTGTACACCCCTGCGGAGCCTAATACCATATAGAAACTGAGAGGCGTAACTTTGTGTTTATAACATTTTTCAGTGATAGGCTGCTTGCTTCTAAGGGTCAATTCGAGAGTTGCATTGAATATTTCTAGTTTCATACTCGAAATGCAGTTTTGGATATATAACTGGATCTGGTCCTTTCCCCAAGTGGGAGGTCTTGGGTTCCATTTCTCACTCTCCCTTTGGGGCTAGCCCAACACGGTTATGCTTGGATTTACTTGGTGTGGCAGGTTGTGGGCTCATGTCACACCCTCGGGGATTAGTCCAAACCCAAAGGGTTGGGGACACCCAAATTCCAAAAAAAAAAAAACTATAAGATCTCATCCCTCGATACTACCTAATTGCGTCTAAATTGGTTGATTCTGGAGCTCCCCTCGTCCAATTAGTTTATTTAGTATTGTTTTAGTTAGCGATCGAGTCATATCATTCGTAACACTCATTCCAAGGGATTGAATATCTGGCCTCTACAATGTAAGGATACATGAGCGACCGTGTAAGTGAAAGTTTGAGAATGACATATTTGGAAAATAAGTATATTTAGCAAACATATTATTATTATTCATTAACAACTTTATTTTGTCTATGAAATTATTTATTTTGATCGGTAGGTTAAGAGTGGGTTAGATTTTTTATTTTTTTTTTGCTTGATGATATCATTTACTTACGTTAGTATTGGTTTGTGGTTAGTATTGGGGATTGGAGTTCTTGCCGCATATCACCTGTGGAATGGATCCCGAGACCTCTCTAGTGAGAGAGACTACACCCCACCATTGACGCAAGAGGTGGAGGTTAAAATTCAGGTGAGCATATTAACCGTAACACCACCACATTAATAGACTTGAACTCGAATCCACCCCAAAAGGGGTACAACTACACCAGACAGGAATGCAACAAATGAAAGAAAAATATCTCTTAGAGAAAGATTGTTTTTTCTTTTTGCCGTTCAAATTTGGGATACAAGTTAGGTTATGTTCACATGCAAGAAATTAGCTTTTTAACTTTTCAAGTTTCTCACGGGCTTTGACTTTTGCGTTCGGCCTACTTGCCTACCGACTTAAGTCTTTAATGCACCCTTAAGTATGGGCCCCCATCTCTGATGTGATGCTTACCTTTTTTATTTGATGAGCTCACGACAAAAGTCTTACAGCACACAATCATAGGTGTATTAGTAGTGGTTGATCGTTGTGCATTTGGTCCTAATCTCTCTCTTTATATCTATGCTTTAGTCGTCGGCTATTTGCCAGCGAAAATCCTCTATACTGTTCATACTTAACGAGCTAACGTTGACTCATTAAGGGATTAGGGGTTTTCACTTTTTTTAGCGAATAATTTTGAGCCGGAGCTCTGCTTTACCGCACAGAAACGGAGCTACCCTTTTTACACCATGTTTGTAAATACGGAAAGAGGTTACCATACTTTTGCAACACACTAAAATTACAAGGTTGCAATTGTCATAGTTTAAAAAGGGAACTCCGTTCATGAACGCCATGAAGCAGATTCCCTTTGTATTTAAATTTTTTTTTTTTTTCTCTACTCTTATTTAATGGTGTTAGTTTGTGTTGTTAGATGCATAACATTGGAAACTGCACTACTACACCTTATATTAATATTGTCTCGAGTAAGATTTTAGAAAGATGCAGACAGTATATTTCTAGGAAAAAAATAGCTTCAAACCCAAGGATTAAACTCGGGAAATAGTTAACGGACCCATAAATTCCTTTTCCTAACCTAAGGCATCCACTTACTGGTGGATGCCCCCCTCTTAAATGTTCACCACAGTTGGCATACAACCAGACAATAAGTGTATTGACAGAGGTCTAACCCGGCAAGTTTATTGCAGATACAGCTAGCACAAAACAACCCGATCAATATAATAGAGCAGGTTTGTCTACCAAGCTGGGTATCAAACCGACCCGGCCCCACACATTGCTACCTCTGATACTAATATATGTGGATCACGATTTCCTGCCAGCCCGGGTCTCACCTAAACAACATCTTTGCCAAAATTGTTGTTTTCACATTCAACAGGTAGCCATCCTATAATTCTAAATCATCCGATTTGCATACCATGGATCTTAACCATTCAAGTCATGGATCTAGTTTTAGAGCTTTTATGGTACAACCGTATAGCTCTAGATTTTTTTCTGATAACGACACAACTCTAATTGATCAAAACAGAGATAGTAAAAAAAAAACAGATTAAATACGAAATGGTGCTATGCTTCACCACATTAAAGCGGAGTTCCTTTTTAACTTACGGAAATAGCAATCTTGTATTTAAAAAGAAAAAATTGTGTTATAAGATTATCCTTATTTCTTTCTTTCTTTAATTACAAAAGTGTTACTATCATAGTGTAAAAAGGATTGCGCTTCAATGCCGTGAAACAGCTTCAAAACTCCGGGTCAAAATGAATTTTAAAAACAATTGTTGGAAGAATTCAAACTAAAGGAAAGAAATTTTTGTCCCAGAATACGGGTGAGAAATTATTTTGGGGGTAAAAAATATCTTTTCCGCGACTTTTCGCTACAGACAAACAAAGTCTTTTAGAGAGAAGACACGCGGCACCACAAGTTACTTCTAAGACTTAAACAACCATAACAGCTGGGTACAATAGATACATAAAGTAGCTTTTTAGCTTCAATGGCAAGACAAGAACCTCCCATTTTCACAGCAGTGCTGACTTCTGACCACACGGAGTCAAATGGAAACCCAAAAATCTCATAAATTAGCCACATGCCCCTCCACCCATCTACCTATAAATACACTAAGATCGAAAATCAAGCGATCAATCTTCTCCCAGTTTCGTCTCTCTCTTTGAGAATTCTCTTTTCATCTCTCCCTAATTTTAGCTTTGTTTCTCTCATAATCTCTGCATTTCAGATTCGAATTCTCCTTTATCTCTTCCTCCTGTTCTGTTTTCTGGTTTTTGGTATATTTATCTATCTTTTTACATACAGTTCTCCCATTTTACAAAGGGAAAAAGGGGTGCAATTTTAAGCTCCCTGCACTTTATTTTCTGGTGCAGTTTGCAATTTCTCTTCCTCTCCATGTTTCCTGGCAAGAAACTTGCCGGAATCATGGCGACAACAGAAGAAACAAGCTCATTCTTTTCTTTCCCCGGGGATGTAGCAATTCGGTCCTCACTATCGGAACTCATATTGACAGGCAGTGGTAACCCCTTAGATTCTATCTTCTCTCATTGCCCACCATGGAATGGCACTACCACACACCCACCGGAGCCGTTAGGCTCCTCCGTATATCTCCGTCAGCGAGAGCTACTGCAAAAATTCAGCGACGAAAGCAGGGCTAATGGTGCAGCTAGTCATATGGCACTAACCACCCCACTTCATCAAAATTCTATCAATACAAGTACAAGTACAAGTACAGATAGATGTAGGAAGAAGCTCTATAGAGGGGTGAGGCAAAGGCATTGGGGGAAATGGGTAGCTGAAATTAGACTCCCTCAAAATAGAAAAAGAGTCTGGTTAGGCACATATGATACAGCCGAGGCGGCAGCGTATGCATACGACCGTGCTTCGTATAAATTACGCGGCGAATACGCACGCTTGAACTTCAATAATCTAAGGGATGCGAGTAAATTAGGATTCGGGGATTGCGCGAGGTTAAGTGCCTTAAGGAATTCAGTGGATGCCAAGATTCAGGCAATTTGTGAGAAGATGAAGAGTGGGAAAACTAGCAAGAGTGGCAATTCGAGTAGAAGCAGTAGTATTGGCGGTGAGAGCGACAATATATGCAAGGCAAATCTATTCCTTCCCAGTGAGAAGTGGTGTAACGAAATTTCGTCACCGTCTGTTTCTGAAGACTGGTTGGCCAAAAGTGGCAATTCTCCGCCCTCTGTTTCTTGTCCGGTGGTGTCTGAGGGATTGGAATTCGAAGGTTGTTCGCTCGAAAGCATGCCGTCGTTCGATCCCGAGTTGATTTGGGCAGTTCTTACTAATTAAAAGTGAATTCTCTCTTGTCTAGAAAAATGTCTCCCAGTGTGGTCTAGGTATGGCGAAATGTATATGATGGTAGTTTGAACAAGGGCTTTCAAATATGAGTCTTTTGTTTCCTATTAAATGTTGTGGAGCTCATGTAATCTTTGTTCAGCTTAGGAGGAAACTTTACAGTAATCTTTGTTCAGCTTAGGAGGAAACTTTACAGTAATCTTTGTTATGTGTACACAGACAGATATTTTATGAAGTTTGTTTGGGATTTGGGGTTGGTGTTTCTGTTGTTTATGTTGATTGGAATTATATACTGGGCCGTTTGGATCGGATTCTATTATCCAGAATCAATTGTTACAAGAATTGATTGTGCAGAAATCAATTTTCAAATAATCACAATACCGTTTGATTCACACTTTGTACACAATCGATTTTTAATAGAAAAGTGATTCTATGCAAATAATCCCGTTTGGTTCACATGCATAAAAAAAATTTGATTTTTCAAAATTGAAGAAATATGCAAATGTCTCTTAGGTAAAAAAAAAAAAAAAAAAAAAAAACGATTTTCCCCTCTAAAAATCACCCTTCATTATAATTTGAAATAAATTGATTTTTGAGAAATCAGTTCTAATAAATCGATTTTTCCTGAGTGAACCAAAGGGATTCTCGAGTCTAAAATCACTTAGACTCAATTTTAAGTGATTTCGATCCAAACACCCCTAAATGATTTTGTTGCAAGTTATTTTACTTACTGTAGCCATAAAAAATATAATTAATTAATTTTTTGAAAAAAACTTATTGAATAAAAGAAAAGAATTTTCTACCCACAAGACTTCAATAACTGACAAACGACAACTCCTCTTGTAGCTAGTGGTACATTAACCATGGGGCCAGGTCGGTCATCTGTAAATGGCTCATACGTCCTTATACCGATACTCTGGGGTCTCTGTTTTGGCTGAAATGCTGGCGCTAAAAATGGACTTTTAGGCTGCTGTTTTGTTAAAGATATATCCAGATCTTTTGTCGTCGGATTCTTGAGACAGTGGTGCAATATTTTGTGGATGAGGCTGATGTGCCTTTTTTTTGTTTGCTGGAGGCTGATGTCGCTTTGAAAAATTATTAATATTATAGCTGATATTAAAAATTCTGTTAGAGCCCTAGCTGGGGCAAATCCTGAAGTACATTACGCTCCAGTATGTTCCTCGAGATCATCATGTTCATCGGCTGAGGGGTTATTGGTCATTTTGTAAAATGTCTCTTTTGGTTAATCCAAATCCTTGAGTTACCAAAAAAAAATAATTTTGGAGCCATGATGATCTCGAGGAACAGAATCCTTAGCCAAAAAATTGCGGAACAGAATCCTTATTGCGGAACCCCAAGTATTTGGGAGAAGGCACACAATGCAGCAATTGTTAGAATGGCATAATTGTCTAAGGCTATATGTGGCTTTGCCAAAATAACATACAGGCTTTGCAGTACAATTGGTCCCCAAGGGACAATCGATTTTCTTTTTTAAATCTCTGACAATGCTTTGCTACATTGTAGTCCCTAATACTAAATGTAAAACAAAACCCTAACACAAACAAATCTGTAACAAATAAAGAACTAAATTCTGAACCTCACAGAGATTAAGTCAATCGATACAATGTATAAAACCCTAAAAGGAAAAGCAAAACAACAAGAATCTTCCTCTTTTCTCCCTCCCCCAGCCCCCTTCTATTCCTTAGTAAAATGGGTAGTAGGTTTAAATTCAATTTGCAGTGCACATACAAACACTAGGCTAGCATGAAAGGGTATCCAATTACAAGAGAGAAATATACAGAAACCACTGGAACAGCAGACCCAGATCTCTTCTAGGAGTGATGAGGTGTGAACAAAAAGGTCTGGTAATGGGAGGATTTGCCATTATAGTTGCTCCCACCACCAGTATCTCCCTGGTTTGGAAATGACAGAGGTGGGAAATCCTCTTCTTTCAACTGATAATTCCTCTGGGCTGCTGATCTGGCAAAATAATCAAACCCCCCTGTTAAGATAATACATTGACAGCATCACAACCGATCCCAATGAAGAAATAGGAAGAAGCTAATGAAAATATTAATGGATGAATTTCCAAGCAAGGAACAAAAGTTAAAAAAAAAAAGAAAAAAAGCATACAAATAAAGTTGAACCAAGTCCTGGCACTACAAGCAGTTGACATGGTCATTGATCCAACCATCCTATCAATGGGCCAATAGTCACACCAATTGAAGAAACACCCTATTTTGTTCAACAGTTTTGTCATGGCAGATGGTCCACAAAAGATGTCTGATCAGATGGTAAGGATCATCTGCTCTGCGTGATTCCAGTACTTGCCTAATCAATAGCAATCTGACTCCATGAGCGTGTTCAACCCAAGTAGGGAATGGGGGCAACTATAGAAGTTCCCGCTCCAACCCAAGTAGGGAATGGGGGCAACTATAGAAGTTCTTTTCTAAGGCCCCGTGGTGTAAAAGAAACCAACAAATTGTCTTCAGGACACTGAAAAAGGTGGTTGGTGTTTTCTGGCATACAATGTACTCGTATCCTACAAAATTGGCACCTACTTCGAGAGAGAAAAAATGGCAGAGTTTCACCTTTGAAGCTGGGGTGACGATGGCTGATCTGAAGAAGAGCGTGCAGGAGAACCTCCACGAAACCTCTGCTGCTCATACACACCCCTCACTGGAGCTCCTTCATCAAGCTGCTCAGCAGGCGAACCATAACATGCGTTTTGATCATAGGAGTACAACATGACAACAGATGGAACGGCACTTCCAGTTGGTGAGACACCATTTGAGTTCATGACTGGATATACACCATATGCCACATTGGTAGAACCACTGTGCATGGAGTTTGAGGAGCTGAATGGACCATTCTGGGACTGGTATGAGGAGAATGAGTCATGCCTGTATGAATCCCAATTCCTGTCAGCTCGGCTGTCACTTGCTGCGACCCGATCCAGCCTTGAGCTTGGCTTCTCCACTTGGCTGCGGCCATGGCTGCGCCCAGCAGATCGCGGCTTTGAGTTGATATTCCATTTCCCTTCTCTGTCACCGTGGTGGTCATTCCGATCATAGTTGTGATTCCCCCTATGGTTTCTGGTACTTGAAGATTGTCGGTCCCTGAAAGGAACCTTCTGCAAAATGCAAGATAAGTCAACTCTCTTCTGAAACTATCCTTCCAAAAACTCAAATTTGTAATGTGTGGGTGTGTTTTTTTAAAATCTTCAGAAAAATGCAAGATAAATCAACTCTTTTCTGAAACTGGTGTTTGTAACTTAATATTGAAAGTGTTTGAGGCTAGTTGGCTATAGAGGGAATTTGAGGAGGATTGCGTGTTGCATGCGATTACTTCTTTGGGAGGGTACAAGGCCCTAAGTCCAAACGGTTTCATTATTTTTTTGTATAAAACATGTTGAGATATTATGAAGGCGGGTATGATGAAGGTCTTGGACGAGATGGATCAAGCGATTAACTCAACTTTAAAGCTTTAATCCCGAAGAAAGGTGACATGGAAGAGCTGAAGGACTTCAGTACTATCAGTCTACTTAGTAACTATCTACAAGATAGTGGCAAAGGTGCTTTCATCATAGTTACCAAGTACGGGTATGGGAATAATACGAGATACGGCAATGATCCGTTCGAGAAGTACGGATGTTAAACAGCAAAAGTATAGGAAAATTAAAAAAATACTTAATAATTATAAATAAATAAAAGCATGGTATTAACTAATAACAATCATTCAATACGTAATACGGGTGTTTGGTAACTATGGTTGAAGGTAGACAATTGGTAGACGCTGGTCTAATAGCTAGAGAGTGCAAACTCTATAATCAAGGAGGGGAAATGGGGTTGTGGACTGGGTTTTTGTGGACCATATGTTGTGCATGGTAGTAGATGGAGTGGATGGATTAGGGCTTGCATATCCTCTGCATCATTCTCAATGATGGTGCACGGTTCACCCTATTGTTATTTTTCTAGTTCAAGAGGACTTCATCAATGCTTACCCTTTTTCTCCTCTCTCGTTCACAGTGGCAGTACAGGCATTCAGCAAGATGACACTCAGAGCAAGATGAAGAGGTGGTATCTTTTTGGGGCTACATGTCTCATATAATGTACTTAACAGGTGCCAGGTCCATATTAATGACCAAAACACCCCACACACATCAAGCATGGAAATTATGTTATGTGTCACACGTTATATCCGGTCTCTAATGAAAAAAAAGGCACCAAATATTCAACATAAAGTGAAAATCAGACCAATGAACAAAGAAATGAGTTTTGGTGGAAGATTTATCTTACAGGATTTGGCAGGTAGGTCCCAGTCCCAGCACGATATCTAGGGATTTCATCGCCATAATGCTGATAAACACTGGCAGGCCTATTACCACCAGGCTGGTGAGGTGTGACAGGAATAAGACGAGGGCCATAACTCATAAGCTGAGTGAGGAAGTTGACATTGGTCGGAAGAGGTCTCCCAGGACCATCCCATGGGAAATGGCCCTGTAAATACCCCGGTGGTATGACAGCAGGTGGAGGATAAATCACGTGCCCATTATATTGTGGGTTTTGGCACAACCGCCCATATTGCAGATTATGCCAATGACTGACAAAGTCACTGTTAAGTATGTCAGATTTGTGCTCTTCAGAAGGCTCCACGAAAGCAGTCCCATTCGTAGAATTAGATCTATTGAAAATCTCCGACTGATCAAGGCTCTCAGCAAAGTACTGATCAGACTGGCTTATACGGAGGTTACCCGGCCCCTCCCTATCAAAATGGTTTGAGGATGCATCGGAATTCCCCGCTTCAGTTGGGAAATAATTCACCGGAAGCATTGTTACGAATGGAACTGGTGGTCCTGTGGGATAAAATGCAAAGGGTACCACCCCAGAATTATTCATCACTCTTTGCCGTGAACCAGGGCCCACAAGCATTGGAGCAATAGGTATCACAGAATCTGATCCACTCATCTGTGCAGGTTCATAGTCAGGTATTCGATGGCTTCGAACATGCGAAGAAGCATCAGATACGGGTCCCATGCTTCTTTCTGCCATTTCAGTGCCCATGGTCGACAGCGGAATCCAGTCTCTGTTGTCGTCATCTGCCTGAACAGAAGCATGATCAACGGACGAACCCTCATATTGCCACTCACCCTTACCTTTCTCATACACAGTAGATGGAACTACGGAAGGAGATGTTTTCCTTCCCCGCTTGTCCCTAACTGGCTTAGAGGCCTTCACAGATGAACCATCCCAGGAACTTTCAGAAGACTGTTCGCTTCTCGAAGAACTAGCCTGCGAAGCAGGAAAGAATCTCAAACTTGCAGTTCTATCCGAAGAGTAAGCATCGATTCCTCTGTTGTTTTGATACTGGAAAGCATCATCATGATCTTCCCTCATCAACCCTCTGTTTTCCTTGATAAACTTGTGATGACCTCTCATAGAAGAACCACTAGAGCTACTTACCCGGGATGAAGGAACAAATTTAAGCCCTACTGAAGATGACTGTTGCTTGTCATCTGACTGTGGCAATTGGAAACTTCCATTGTCAGGATTGAACCCTCTGGTAGAACTGGCATCCTGCTCTTGCCAGAAACCATGGTCACCATCCTCCTGGTTCATTACTGTTGAGTCCAAATTATCGTTACCTGGTCCAATCATCTCTTCCAGATTTGAGGCCATCCCGCCAGTTGGAAAATAATGGGATAATGGTGAAGAAACCAGATCTTGAGAAAATTGCATTGATCCCCATGAAGCTAGAACAGAAGGTGATATTGTAAGAGGTAGGTGAGCAGAAGCTAAATTCATTGGCATCTGAATCTGCCCATTGAAACCATGAACCCTGGAAGACGCCATCATGTTCACAAGATCTTGTTCATCCTGATGCATCTCCATCGTCTCAGCCACGGAGGCAAGCTCTTCCCTCATGGCACCCAAGCCAGATTCGTTGTGATAACTATTTGAGTCAGCAGCAGCATCAAGACTTTGATGGGATGAGCTGTGCCTCAAAGATGATGGATCATCAGTTGAGGATCGTGCACTGCGACTCCCTGAAACTTCAGAACCCAAGTTCTTCCTCCTGCTGCTATAATCCGGCCTTGCAGAAGCAACCTGGCTTTTCCCTGTTTCTGGTGCCTTGTAACGCCTTCCTCGAGGCAAAACTTCACTGGATGTGTCTGTAAGCTCGGGACTAGAGCGTGTCCTTGCAAACTGATACCTGCCCTGTATTTCATTAACCAAGTAATCTGGTCTAGAGCTTCTCTGACCCTTATCAGTATCTGAACTCCCATTAGAACTAAAAGTCCGTGCAACCTGGTCAGAGATCCTTGAGCTGCTTGGGTTGCCATAACTCTTATGGCTTTGAGCACGAGAAACTGCAGACACATTACTGGTCCTAGACATGCCTTTCAAAGGATTGTTACCATGTTGGGAGGAAAACCCATGAAACACACGGGTCTCCTCAACCTCAGATTCATTACAAGGGGAATTTTCATTCATCTTCTTGCTGCTCATAGAGTTCCTGAGATTCTCGGACCCATCAATGTGATCTGGGTTTAACGATCGCAAACGCCACAAATAGGGACTTGGTGCATCAGGGCGATGACCACTGCCGTGTCTGTCCCATGTGTTCATGAAGAACTGATTGACTTCAGCAAATAGATTCTCTTTCGGACAATCAAGTAATCTGGCCAGCCTTTTAGCCCCAAAAGCAAATGCACTACGTATCCTAAAAAAGTTACCTGAAAAATAAAAATAATTATATAATAACAATACAAGCAAATAGATAGAAATTCATTCCAAAGAATTATTAACCACAGCAAAAGCATTGAGAAAATTTCAGATGTGTGAGGAAGCTGGGGGTATGTGTAATAATATGTGCATATGTATTATTGTATGTCTGTGCTTGTATGTGTTTAAAATATGCTTAGAGACATACATATATATATATAAGTACATACAAGTACATTACCAAGCCCATCGTAATAAAAGCGACAAAGGGAGAATAAATTAGCAAAGCCCTCACTTGGAGGTGAGGCTCTAGTAGAACACATAGAGCCACAGCCTTAAGAGACTCAAATTCCCTAAGATCATGACTCACACCTTGAGGCTCACCTTAAGTACGAGGATGTGCCTCATACACTAACCAAGATAGAGTTCTCATCACAAACCTAAGACTTAAAAATGTGCTCTATGCTCTTTTGTACTTGTGATGCTCTATTTATTTATGTATTTGCTTGGTTTATCGATCAAATTTTTTTTTATAAAATTTGTTTATAGTTTCAAACCATTGTTACCGAGAAACATAGTTTACTAATATGTACAAGTCCAAATGTGTATGGTATCGGGGCCTGGTACGAAACATTTTGGGACTGTTTTCGGGAAACACATTTCAACTTAAGAAACTCGATTCCTTTTAGAAAGAAACTAGTTCCTTCTGATAAAGAAATTTCTTTCTTTATTAAAAGAAACTCATATGAGGGTTACAATGTTTACGAGCAAATAAACTCTCGAATGGAAGAAAAAAATCAAAATAAAAAAATAACCCCCCTAGACTGATGAGTGATGACAAGAGCCTGCCACTGCTCAAAAAAGCTCAAAACAAGACCCTCCCCAATACGTTGAATAGAACTTCACTTTTTTAATCATTGATATAGTCGGTAAGAAGATGAAAGAAGCTTAAAAACAAGAATAATTAAATAGAACCATGAGAAAAGTTAAAATACAAAACAATGTCATCAAATGATGAATTAAAAATATAATACTTCATGAGTCATAACTGTATATAAATAAGTCCCCATAATAGTCATATAATCAACCATTGCACTTAAAGACACAAAGATTGGGTTAATTTTTACACAAAAAAAAAAAAAAACACTATTGTGGTGCAAGCAACTCGTTCAAAATGCCCCTAAAAGGAACTTTGAGGGCTTAGCCTCCACTCCATTAAAGGGCAAATTAAGTGATTTTCTATGAAGTCCTCATCGTTCCTTCTCTCGCTAATAACTTAACATAGAAACAATTGTGGTCACTATTGATAATCATATGATCAAGGAAGCGTGTTGTATCCTAATTGAATGAGTTGAATGTTTCACTTTTTAGTATCACAAAGAGACGTCGACACTCTTGCCAATTCATGAAGTTGTCTTAGGTCATCAGTTAGGAATTAGGATGATGCTCAATTCATAAGGTTCCCAGAAAATCAGAATCTAAATGCTCCAAACATCCCAAGAAAGTTTAAAATGTTTGAATTTCAACCCTTTTCAACTTCCAAGGTAATGTTAAGACAATAAAAATAAAACAAGTTAGCAAATGACCAACAGCATTCATCCTACTTCAAAATCTTTAGAATTTTCAAATTTTGCTAAGTTCACCAGACATTACTGCCCTTGAATTTAGTAAATGGTGGCTTCTTGAGGGAATGAAGACACGAGGTATTCAAATTTTTATAATGGAAAGTATGTCATGCGGGAATACCTGTGCTGGAGAGAGGGAGAGGGGGGGGGGGATCAGGAATTGTTTGGACTCCAGGTGTTCCTTTGACCTGAATCCTGTGACTTCAAAGTCCGGAGGGAGTTCTATATCATGCAACTTACGGGTTTCAAGTCCCACCTTCTAAGATAATTGAAATTTTTGCAATTTCAACTGAAAGAAAGGTTTTTTTACATGTCAATTTTAACTCAACAGAATTGCATCAGGCTTTATTATTGGCCAAATGTTCTAATCTTTCTCCTTCATTCACTTTTCCTCCCTTCCTCTTCTCTCTTTTAGAAGCAATGCAGATTCCATTATTACCTTCGTAGAAAGACAAAGTAAAAAACTAAAACCTCCATTGAAGAAGAGAGGTTCTCCACTACAAGTGAAAAACCTAGAAATCCCATTCCATGAAGGGTTTATGAAATTATTAAAGACCATTCCTATGGATGGGACTTTTGCACAAAGTGCTCCCTTAGAAAACTTAAGAGAAAGGTGATAGAGCATGGTCCAAGCACCAACAGCAGCCTAAACAAGATTATGCCTAATGACATAATTCAATAGCCTCCATTAAAGATGACATTCTAGTGCCAAGCAGTGAAAAGAATTGATGCGGACATCCAGCATCACAAGAAGTTTTAGGTTTACCAAAGGTGGAGGAAGAAGAAGAAAGCCCACAAGTCACTTTAAATTGATGATCTGGGGCATTGAAGACCTCATGTTCATATGGGTTGATTTACCATGATTTACTTTAATTAGAAGAAAGCCCAATGGGCTGGACTTTTACTATTAGTCTTTTCATTAGTTTGGTTAATTAAGTCATTCCATTAGTGTAGTTATTTTAGTCATGTCATTAGTTATGTTATTTTTGTCTTTTAACAATTGGGATTTACATCTATTTAAATCCCTATTTTGCTGTAAATTTTAGTTAATGGATTTTATGAATGAAAAAGAGTACTCTGAGTATTCTCCAGTGATTGGAATTGGTGTGATATCATGAGTGATTCTCTAACAATTCTAAGAAATGTTCTTCATCTTTCTTTCTTATTTTCCTTTATTTGTCTTTGATTTTCTGTTCTCCATGTAAGAACCCATATCCAACCAAACTCTAGCCCTTCCCATCACTGCCGCCAGTCCCCCTACCTTTCCCAAGGCTGCTGCAGCCTTCCCCTACTTCTTCCCTTGCTGCCACTGCCGCCTGCGTTACCCAACCTGCCCACACAGCCGCAGCCCCTTGCAAACTTTCCCCTTGACTGCCTGTATGACCAAATTTCAAGCATCTCAAAGAGAATGAGATACTCGAATTTTGGTATCAAATA
Source organism: Tetracentron sinense (assembly GCA_015143295.1). NCBI lineage: Eukaryota > Viridiplantae > Streptophyta > Magnoliopsida > Trochodendrales > Trochodendraceae > Tetracentron > Tetracentron sinense. The sequence goes on along the minus strand of CM026572.1, from coordinate 30,543,256 downwards.
TACTCTATTAACCGGATTTTATTATTTTATGTGGAGGATATCCATTCTGGCCTAGATAAATCTAGACCATTAATTGCGCTCAAGAGCAACCTCTGATTAAGGAGGAAAGAGAGAAAGCAAAGTAATGAAATGTCGGTGTTCCATTAAAAGGGGCACGTAGGGCTTACATGGGTGCCTTGTGAGAGGGCTTGTAATGTTCCCACTATTGTGTAGTTATATATTTGAAGGAGAGAATTTTGTCTTTGGATGTATAGGGGTCCGAAATTATAAACCCCGTTCTTTGTTTTATATCCTCGTTTATGAAGACATGTGAATAAACTGAGAGTTTGTTTGTAGAGACCGGCTCAAAGAAAGATCGACAATGCTGATACCCCATTTTGGGATAGCAGAGCTTGGTTACCCTCTTTTAGGGAGAGCAACAATGATAATAGCCCCCTCTCCCCCTCTTGGGGGGTAAGAATATTGAGACTCAACTCGAAAGCGAGTCTTTTCGGCTTCCCTTTTTAGGGAGCTGCAATGAAGGAGGCAGTCAACCTGAGGGCCAAACTATTATTGCTTAGGGGGTCCAGCCCGAAGGCTAAACCTATAGGCTCCCCTTTTGGGTAGGCCTGTCAAAAAAGCCTGGGTTGAAGGGTACCTGGCTCAACCCGGCCCCATCCTAATCCGCCCTGCCCTTCCCAGCCCTTGGACCCGGGCATGGCCCAAAATCAAGAAGCCCTTCCTTTGTAGGGCCGGGCTAGGGCACCCCCCTATCTGGCCCGGCCCTACTCAGCCCGGCTCGTCTCTTATTAGACTACTTAATTAGATTTTTAAAATTACGAATATAGCCCTATTAAAAGGTATTAATATAGTGTTATATTTGTAATTTCACCAGCAAAACCACTTTAATACCAACAATCTAGAAACCCTAATCATTATTCACAAACTGTTCCTCTCCCACCGTGAAATCCACTTGGACGCCAGTCGCTATTTCTCTCTCATTGGTAAGTTTTTCCTTTTCTTCTTCTTTTTCCCTTCCTTAATTCCTATTTCTTCTGTTGCCACATACATTAACTCCCTTTTTTCTTCAATTGATTTGGGGTTTTCCCCTTCTTCATTGCCATTTCTCTCACACCGGAATATCCACGTCTAATTTTCCCTTTTGTTGCTATTTAGATATTACCAAGATATTGGTTTCAGTAATTTCATTGAAATAACAGTATATATGAGATTGATTAATTATAATTTACAGAGGCAAGTTACCAAATTGAAACTGAATTTAAATCCATTTTCTTTTCTCCTTTACAAACGTAGTTTAATCTATTAGGGCTCCATTTTCAAGACTTAGAAACATGCAATGGATCTTACACTCCAATAGATTTGATTTACTTCCCGAATGGGATGCTCAAGCCATGTCTTAAAATTGATTTTACTCATTCACATACGCTGTTTTAATCTGTTAGGGCTCCATTTTCATGATTTAGAAACATGCAATGGATCTTACACTCCAACATATTTGGTTTTTTTCCAGAATGGGGTGCTCGAGCGATGGCTTCTGAGTAAAGGGCTTTGAGTTACCAATTTATCTTGGGTTTTTTTTTCAGATTTTTTTTTGAGTTGGATTGAAGTACTAGGCTTTATCACTTAAAAATATTTTTGTGATTTTAAATACTATATAACTTCTTGGATTATATTACTAAGAAAAAACTGAAAAAGAAAAATTCAAATGACAGAAACATTATTGCACTTTCTTCCGGTCCTTTGGCCCTGCCCGACCTAGCCCTGGCCCTTGAGGGCGGGACTAGGGCCCCATCAACCCTAGCCCTTGAAGGGCTAGGGCCCTACTCTTATAGGGAAGGGTATGGCTAGGGCTGACCTTGGCCCAGCCCAGCCCGGCCCCTACCCTACCCTTTGACAGCCCTACTTTCGGGTGAGCTGCATTAAAGTAGGTCGTCAGCCTTACGACCAGACCGCTGCTTTAGGGGTCTAGCCAGAAGGCTAGACCTATAGGTTCCCCTTTTGGGTGAGCTACATTGAAGGAGGTTGTCGACCTGATGACGCTAGACTGCTGCTTAAGGGGTCTAGCTCAAAGGCTAGACTTGTAGGCTCCCTTTTTTGCATTGAAGGAGACTGTTAGCCTGATGGCCAAACCGCTGCTTGAGGGGTCCAGCCCAAAGGCTAGACCTATAGGCTATCCTATCGGGTGAGCTAATGGAAATAAAAATCGCCGAAATCGATAAAAATGGATGATACATATAGGTTTCGATAGCCTCCTATATGATATTCATACTGATACGAAATGCACAATATGTATCGTTTATTAGTTATTTATGTTTTAATTCATTATGTAATTGTAATTGTATTTGCTACCTTGTCTTTGAGTCGCTTCCCATGACTGATACAAAATGCGCAATATGTATCATTTATTAGTTATTTATATTTTAACTCATTGAGTAATTGTAATTGTGTTTGCTACCTTGTCTTTGAGTCGCTTCCCATGACTGTATTTGGTAAATTTGGTTCCTGTAATTCATTTATTTTTCATATCTAATTTGATTTTTTTTAAAAGAAAATTTTATATGTATCGTTTGAAACCGATACGTATAGGATTCGGTTGGGACCGATACATCCCCGAAATCGTATTTTTAATCCTTGGGTGAGCTACATGAAGGACACAATGAGTCTCAGCCCGAAAGCGAGTCTATTAGGCCCCCCTTTTAGGGGAGCTGCAATGAAAGGGGTTCAGCCGGAAGGCCAGACCTGCAGGCCCCCCCTCTTGGGGGAGCTGCTTTGTTGCCAGTAGAGGTGAAATTAGGGAAGCCATGGGTAGGAAGCTCGAACACGACCCAAACCCTCTTCTTTCATTCCTTTGATTTGTATCTTTTGTAGAGATCAAGATAGAGACAGAGAAGGGACCCAAGCCCTTGTTGCCTTCTTTTATTATCTTCAACTCTGTCTCTTTATCAAAAAACCAAAAAAAAAAAAGGAGAAAAGAATATTGAAAGAGATCCCTGTGAGTGGGGTCTCTCTGTTGCCTTCTTGTTTTGGGAGGATAAGAGCCTTGCTGTCACTCCATTCTTTGTCTTCTTCAAAATTCTTTTATCTAACATCCCTTCTTTTCTAGCTTTGGTTAGCATTGAAATGAGAGGCAAAGGAAGACCGCCTAAGAATAAGACTCAGCACCCGGGTTTTCTTTCTCTTCTCCACTCTATTCTTCTTTTCTATTCCTTTTCAATTGTTGTTGTACCCTTTTTGGAGTAGGAAACCAAGAGAGAGAGAGCCTCTTCTGCTCTCTGGTTTTCCTCTCTACTGTCCCTTTTCCTCCCTGTCGTAAATGGATTATTCTTTTGGGTTTTAAATAGGAGAGAAGGAATAGAGAATGGGAGGAAAACAGGGTGGGACACGTGGTGGAATCCAGAGAAAAAGGTGTTCTCTATGAACACCTCTTTAATACGGTTTGTGAGAGAAAATGGTGGGAGAACATCGGTGAGTGGGGCAAGTGGTGGCTGGTCTTAAATGGGAGAGATAGGAGGGGGAAGAGAGGTTAGAGAAGTTAAGAGTGAATGGGGTAGGTGACTAGAGGAAAGTGAGTGTGATGAGAGGAAGAAGAGGTGTTACAACAAATACTTCTATCTGCAAATTCAAAGTGGAGAGGAGAGTTTGAGGGGAGGGAAACGTGAGGAGAGACAATGGGAAAGAGAAGGTGAGTGGGGCAGGTGGCTAGTTTGAGTGGGGTTAGAGATGAGGTGGTTAGAGGAGAGGAGAGGAGAGGATAGAGAAGGAGGGTGACATGAGGTGAGAGAAAGGAGAGGCAAGAGAGGTGTTGGCAGCAAAAACACCTCTTGCTGCAAACTCAACATAGAGAGAGAGAGAGAGTGCTTGTTGGTTTTGAATGGGTGAGAGAGGAGTGGTTAGAGAGGTAAAAAAGGATACATGATGGTGTATACAGTATACCCCACCCTTGATTTGGTACTGCAAAGCAGGTGTACCGTAATTGGTACACCTCTACCTTTGTTTCTTTTTCTGTATACAATAGCTTTGCTTGTGTAAGCTGGGTGTACCAAAATTGGTACACATCATTTTGGTTAGGCATAAAGTGGGTGCACCCAAATTGGCATACTTGACTCTTTCTGCTTGGGTGTACAGCATGCATACCAAAATCGGTACATCACCATCAACATGATTTGGGTGAAATACAATCATAGCCATAGACAAACCTTTGATTATGATATAAAGCGAGTGTATTGGAATTGGTGTCCTCCACCTAAGGCGTGAAATTTTCTCTGCCTACACTGCCGCAGCTTTCTGCAGTCACTCCAAGGACTGCCGCACCAAGCCAGTTTCCTTTCCCTTGCTGCCCCACTCCCCTAAAGCCCTATTTTTGCGGCCACAACCCTCTTGTACCTTCCCCATTGCAGTCAAAACTCTCCCACAATCTCAAAACCCTAAAACATCACATTCTCAAACCGTAATTCAATTCCAAACCCTATAAACAGCAAGCCAACCTAAGCTTAACCCTAATACATTATTTGAACTACTTCTTAATCTTCAAAACCTTAAAACCAGCCACCATTATTTTTAAAACTCTATAAAAGGTTAGAACATCTACATTGAATTGAGAGCTAATCCCTAAGCTTGTGGAAGCATAGACTTCCATATAACCATCGCAGATAAAACTGAGAGTTGTATTGTATTGTATGTGTAGGTTTGTGACGTTGCTTCGAATATTTATTCTTGAATTTTCTTGAATAATTAGTTGTCAATTGCTATTTTATGATTTTCCTTATTCTTGTTAATCCAATCTTGGTCTCAGTAAACTAGATCTTAGACCATTGGATAGTCCTATATCAAGAATGGTTGGCTTTACGAAGTCGTTTCATCATAGCTTACTTTCTTATTGTTGGAGAGGAGAGAAAGGCGAGGCGATTTCTAATGCAATTTGGGCCGAATTAGCAAGGTATGTATTAAATTCAAAGGATTGGAGTGGTTAGGCTTAAGGTTTCTGGTTTCTGAGAATGATTGGGTTTTGTATATGTGCAAATTTTAAGTTTTGATCCCACTAGTTTGAATTTGAATAGCTATTTGAAAGCAAAAAAAGAAAACAACCTTCAAGGTGGATACCTCAGCTTGTCTGCAAGGTCATTCACCGGATCTTCAGGTCCAAGAAAACGAGGTATTTCCCTGTGAAAGAAGATCCTTAACTTCCCAAATGAGATGAGGATACTAACAAGGCATGGCCTGATCCCAACCCCTGAATCCCACCTAATGGCCACCAGTAAGTCACCCTATTCATAGAGGGAATCAGCCAGTGTAGTCAAGGCGTCTAGGCGATGCCTAGGCGATTAGCCCCGGCTAGGCGAGGCGTTGCCTAGGCGACGCCTAGGCGTGGCCTAGGCGATAAATTTAATATAAATATATATATAATTATATATATATCACGTATATATATAACATCAAAAAGATCAAAACTCCACACCCACATTCCACAAAAACATAAAATAAAAAGTCTATTACAAGCATTCATCACATAACCAAAGACATGTTAACATAGTGGAGTATTAAACACTTCAAAATCTGGGCAAAATACCCAAATTTGTGTCGTCCATGTATAATATTAGGCAGAGCCCCCTCGTTTTAGTGAAAAAAACGATTTAAAATTTTATTACTACTTCATTACATGTTTTTATATTTTTTTTTATTTATGGGAAAATTTTGGATTTTTTTTAAGCAAAAAAAAAAAAAAATTTTTATAGGATCGCCCGCCTAGAGAGGCGCCTAGGCGACGCAGGCCCAAAGTCGCCTAGGCGACGCATGGACTACACTGGAATCAGCAATACATTAATACAAGTATACAACCCGCGCACATGAGGCCCTGTCTCGAGGCAAGTAACTCTGCAAGGTAGGAAGTCGTACATCCCACCAACCCAAGAATCTAATCCTCAACACTCGCATCGTTGTCTCTAATAATCCCATGACGGTCTCGGATTGCCCAAGGAGCGACCATCAAGGCAACTTGAACCCACCATCTAGAGGAGGAGACCTCCAGATCATGGAAATAAAAACATCGCAACCGATACGAAACGGGCGATACGTATAGGTATTGGTAGTCCCCTATATGATATTTATACTAATACGAAATGGGCGGCACGTATCGTTTATTAGTTATTCATGTTTTAATTCATTGTGTAATTGTAATTTTGTTTGCTACTTTGTTTTTGAATCGCTTCCCAAGACTTTATATTTGCTTCTTATAACTCATTTGATATTTTTCAATTTTGATTTGATTTTTTAAAAAAAAATTCTTTAAAAAGAAAATTTTATATGTATCGCCCGAAAATTATACCGAAACCGATATGTATAGGTTTCGGTTGGGACCGATACATCCCCCGAAGCCGTATTTTTAATCCTTGCTCCAAATGGGACAACTAGGCTCATGGTGGTCTTGGATTGCTCCGGCAGAATCTAGCTAAACAAGACATCTTGCAGCCTGAGAGGGAAAACCCAATGGAACCCAAGTAAAAATAAAATTTTGTCCCAAATCAAGCTTACCAACGGACAATGAAGCAACAAATGATCCATTGACTCCTCATCAGACAAAGAAAAAACATCTAGTTGCCACAGTCCAACCCCAATTCATTAAGTGGTTTCATGTGAACTTTATCCAAGATGGTTATCCATAGAAAGAATGCAATACTATATGGACTCTCAAGGTTCCATAGCATTAATCCTTTTGAAAACAGGAGAACAAGCAAACCTAATTCAAGACAAGGACCTTTATCTTGCCTATAATCTATGATATGAGAATTCTACTATTCCTTTCTTCTCAAATCAATCTTAAGATCGAATGAAAAGTGCTCTTTCAAATTATTCTCCCCCTTTGTCCAAGCGGAACTAAATTCTATTACAGCATTAGCTCTAAAATGTATCCGGAGTAGACCCACTCCATACCCACCAAAGCGAGGAAATGGTTCCATATGCTATGGGCTAATTTACAATGGGTGAGGGGATGATCTATTGGTTAACTGTCATTTCTACACCTGATGCAAATGTGAAACGATTTGCACATCCTCCTTTGGAGAACATTAGATGTGTTAATCCTTTTATATGCCAACGTCCAAACAAAAGCTTTAACCTTGTTGGGACACTTGGACTCCATATGATTCAAAGGTGAAAAATAGGCATATCCAAGGATATAATAGAAACTTCCTTCTAAAAAAGGTTTTGTAGAGAATGTGCCGTTTGAGTTCAGAAAACAAAACCTAGAATTAGGCCCAGAAGAAAACATAGACATCCTTAAAATTTTCAAGGAGGAAAGTAAGGTAAATCAACTCCCACTGAACATTTTCAGCGTCATTTAGACAGAATTTGAATTCCCAAGACTTTACTTTTGAATTGTCAATCATACAAACAATGAAATTCACAACTCTTAGAAATTGAAACTCTTGGTCCCAATAATTTGAAGTTTGAACTCTCGGATAACGATGAGGACCCACAGAAACTTTATAAATTACTTCATTGCCAATTTACTTCTAGTTGTTCATTATTCTTCATCTATCACTCACATGGCATTACAAGAAATTGAAAGATAATATAATGATATATTAGACTGTCATCTAGATGGAAGATCAATAGCCAATGACGCACTTACATCAACAGAGAGTGGAGGTTGGCTAGCCATTGCTTCATTGATTTGAGTTGGAGGAACAGTGGATCACTTGTTGATGCATTGACAGCATTATTCCTTTGCAGCAAAGGTTTGGAGTCACTTCCTTTTGCTTCTGGGTGTGGAATGGGTTTTCCCGTTCTCCTCTTTGGGCTTCCAATCTTGCTGGGCATCGACGAGGCTGGAGTCCCTAGTCTCGGTATTGTGGGCCTTTTTACCGGGGACAATGGTTTGGTCGATTTGGAAAGGAGAGGAACTTAACAAGTTTTTTGGATGTTGCTTCTCCCATCCAGCGGATCTGTTTGAGGATTCACAATCTCCTTTTGGCTTGGTGTTCCGTTAGGAGGAACTAGGGAGTTCGATGAATTGGATTTTTTGCTTTTGCTTTGATTTAGTCTGCGGATTATGTTTTTTTTCCTGTTTTTGCTCTCTAGCGTTTGTGTCGCTGGGTTCATGTTCTTGTTATCCCTTCGGCTTAATGTCTGATTTGTATCTTTGTTTCTTTATATATATATATATATATATTGAGCTACATTTTAGGTTTTACCGATAGTAAAAAAAAAAGGACTGGCAAGTTGCAGCCAAGAAGAAATGGCCTATTATTTGCAGCAGCAGCAATTCTCATAGATTATATATCAGATTGTGATATGATAAGATGCCAGGTGATATCTCTATCAAATTGGCTAAATTTAAAATCATTTTGCAAAAGACTTTGACTGGGGAAAATTGGTTTAAAAAAATCTAGAAGTTAAAGAAAATGTGGACTTATCAGGCAGATAGATACTGTTTTAAGGGTCTTTTCTTACAACTTTTGAGGCTTTAATCTCTAGTTAGCATTTGAGTGATTCAGATGTCAATGTGCGAATAATAGAGTGGAGGATCCTTCTTGGGGCAATAAGCCGGGGAATATGCAAGGAGAGGATAGGAAGGCGTTTGAGAACACGGCTGGCACAATAGAGAAAAATTATCCAGACATCTTTTACACGGTGGTGGCACGGGTATCTATCAAGTAGGATGTAGATCTGATTTGGCTGCTCTTTTTCTTTTCCCATGTCTAGTTCAGTTCCTGGTATTAGTTTGCTTTATATGTAATTTTTATCTTTGATTCCTTTCCCTTTTGTTCCGCAAACAATGAACTGGTCGTGTATACTAATTATCTCTCTCGTTAATGATATCCCTATTTACTGATTAAAAAAAATTTAAGCAACAATACTGAATCTAACCCATATGAAATTAATTAGTTTCTAACCACTTGAAAAACAGAGGCTCAAGGTTGGCAAATATATGCTTTTTGTGCCTTTCTGAAGAGAAAGATGTGGACCATATGTTGCATCACTGCCCTCCCATTAGATGGATTAGTGAGCAATTGTTTTCTATTTTTTTGGAGTTTACTGGGTTTTTCCTCTTATAATTTTAAAAATTCATCTCCAGTTGGTTCAGTCAAGACTTGGAAACCCCCTTGCATGTGTTAAGGTCTATGTTGTTGGGGGCTATTTGCCAGAGTATTTGTAAAGAGAGGAATAGGAGGGTGTTTGATGATGTTTCGAGCTCCATGGGGAGGACTTGGCCATTTATTAGGAAGTTATTGCTAGATTTGCGGTCTTCTAGACAGGACTTTACAGATTTTGATCCCTAAACTTTATTTTACCCGAACTAGAGGCTTTCATTTTTGGCACCAGGCACCTAGTTTCTTTTTTGTTTCTTTCCCAACCTTTGGTGATGTTTAGATCACTTCTTTATGAACCTTTGCATAGTTCTCTTTTCCGTTTCTTAATATATTTGGATCGCTTTACCCGATTACAAAAAAATGGATATGAATATATGTGCCAAAGTACCATAAGAAATGCAATAGGTACTGTTGCCAATGTATGCAGAACAACAAAACAACAAAAAAGATACCAAGAACTAATCTCCAATCCTACTAGCAACAACATCAACAAAGCCACATGGTATACAAAAGCACAAACTCACCTAGTCAATTTACTAAGATAAGAGCCTCGAGAGGCTAAAGTGAAAATTCAAGGGAAAATCTTGCAAACAATACTTCAACAATGCTCATAGGTGAGACAACTGTTCCAGCTTGAGTTTAGAGTTTGAATACCTTTACTGACACTGCGTCCAAGGTTGTTGTTTGTACGTAAAGGATCGATTACATTGAAATGTTTGGAAACGAAGGGTTGTCCCTGATTTTCTTGGCCACTAGGGAAAACAGCATATACTGAGCTACAAGCATCAAGAAACAATTTGCTGAGCAATAACTCTCCACTGTCCTTTCGAGGAGGTTCCGCTGTGAGATATTTCCAAAATGAAAATTATAATTGGTGAATTGGCTAACATTTTCTATTGGAGGTCACTTGATCACGAAATACAATGAAGAGTGTTTTATGGGTCCACATATACCTGTTATATTCGGAAGTGAACTAATGGGTACTGGACCCCAGAGGCTAACACAAAAGTTGTTCCAGTCAAAATTACTGAAGAACTCCAGAAAACGATAAAGGACCTGCAGATGTGAAGAAAAGACCTTCAGGCAGAAAGCAATATGTATAAATAAATAAATATATATCATTCTACTAATAAAAGTACAAGTAGTATGCAAAAATTTACTTGGACGTAAATACCCTTTAACTTAATTTATTTAATACATAACTTATAATATGACCAAACTTTAATTAAGTCACTATTTAATATTATGTGGGACCCATTATTAAAAGAGAGTTGGTTTAGGACTCTACCATATGTTAGGGAAGAATTCTATTCCTTTAGAAAGAGAGTCTCTTTGAAAGGAGAGTTGGTTTAGGACTCTACCATATTTTAGGGAAGACAACCATGAATAATATTTTTCTATAATCTACACACCCCAATTGATTGATCCTTATGAGAAGGTCCGTAGAAATTCCGGATTGGCACCCGGGGAGCAACCAAGAAAAGATAAATAATTTTTCTAATATTAAATTTAAATTAATATAAGAAATATTAAATTTAATTACTCAATTATATTTATATAAAATATAATATTATGTTAAAATTTTATTTAATATAAAGAGAGTAACGTGACATCTAATGAAAATATATTAAAAATTATATATTTTTTCTAAATTATATTTCAATAATGAAAAAATTATAAGTGCAAGGTATGTGCACTTTTACTAGTATACACATATATATAACTTGATATATAAAGAAACAAATATCACCATGGTCACCTCAAGTGGTCCAGCAAAGGAATTGTTGAAGACGTGAAATATGTATAAAACCAAGGTCTCCAAGGCATAAGTCGAAATAAGTCCGTGATGAGCACCCAGTATACGGCTTTCATAGTAACACCAGGCCTTAATCAATATAATACTGCGCTTGAATAGATGATTTTGATTTATCAAATGGTCAACCTAAAGAAGGGAGGATTATTTGTCAATGAAAACCTACAAACATAATGAGGGTATATTGCTTCAGAGAAAAAATTTTGGAGCCACGTGCTTGGAATAACAGCAGCTCACCTCCTCAAGGAAACAAAGGGTACATAAACCACCGAGCTGGTTAAATGATATGTCTACCACAATGTTTTCTACGAGACACTTTATTATCTTCACCTGTGAATGGGTGAAAAAAGAAGATTATTTCGAGAAATGTTAAATTATGTGTCAAAGAAAAGCATAGAGCAGAAGTAGATAATGAAGAATCAATAACTTAGTATGCATAGTCGCATAGCCAGTACAGCCATGATTAGGTGAGAAGTTTCAATGCCAGCTTGCTGAAATAAATCGAGAGTGAATATATGCTCGACATATTTCAGAACATTAACATCATAATTGATCGCTCAGAGAACTTTGATATCTCCACTTCCCAGTTGAAGACCTAAAAATTCACTCCATTCTATCTAAAATATGAGGGGATTGCTAGGTTCTTTTGTATGTCATAAGAATTTTATTTTGAAGTTATTTTATATAAGCCGAATCCCATTGCTATGTGAAAAAAGAAAAGAACCGCACCGCATGCAAGCCTGAACAACTACAGTGGATTCCCTTATCCCATCTAAGTATCTAACTTTCTTTATTAATACATACATTCTCCTTACCAAGAAAAATGTAATTTAAAACATGAACTCTTCAAAACTAACTTAAAAATCACGCTGGAACATTTGGGAATAAATTTTTAATCTTTCAAATGTTTCAGTTTCAAAAGTAATGAAACTGTAAAAGCATACAGTGAGTGTTTATCTCGACAATGTTCTTTCTTGGATTCTTGGATGTCAGCCATTTTTCTCTTTTGAAAAAACTCACTTCCCAGTTTTCCCCATCTTTTAATTTTGTCTCACTTTTTAACAAACCATCAAGTGTATAGTCATTCTAATAAAGAAAATGAAATCAAACTTCTAATGAAGTTATGACAAAACAATAAGTCAATAACCAAAAACTATAGGAAAGGTTACAAATCTAGCATATGCTCTCATGCAATAATCCCCCTCCCCACCCCCACCCCCCTCCCCCTCCCCCTCCCCCCAAAAATAATCTCTAGCTAACTTATCTGACCTTTAGATGATTTCATTATGAATATTTTATATAGAGTGTTGGAAAACTAGAGGGTTAGAAATCCATATACCTATCGAAAGAGGGGAGACTAACTCTCCTCCGAAGCGTCCTAAGTAACCACCCAATGTACTTTCTTCCCCTTCTGACTATATCTGTGTCGGTGACTAACATACTCAAGAGTCTCCAAAAAAACTTTCTTTGGAATGAGGGAGTGAATACTCACAAATATCATCTTGTGAAGTAGAACTCGGTTGCCTTTCATTAGAATTGGGTGGATTAAACATCTGTCATTTTTCACTAACAAATAAAGCCATGTTGGGTAAATGGCTTTGGAGGTTCAATACCGAAAGAGACAGCTTGTGGAGAAGAGTGATCTTGCTAAAATTAGGGGAGGTTTTTAGCTAGGAGCCTTTAGGGGTTGAAGGACCCCATGGAGTTGGTTTGTGAAAAGGTATTATGGTCGGTTGGAAGTGAGATTCTGGCTGGACAAATGGTGTGGGTTCACCACTTTTTAGGATGACTTTAGATTGTTATGGTCCCCAACAGTGGATAGGCATGCCTCCGTAGAGTCATGCATTGGGTACTTAGTGAATTCTAGGGTTTGATGTCCCCGTTTGAGGCGTAGCCTAAATGATAGGGAGATCACGAGTCTCAGCCTTTTGGATAGAATCCAGTCCATCTGCACCTACCTCCAATCTTGCCTGGGGGGTTGTTTGGACCTTCCATTTTCCCCTCCAAGCCTTCTTATCTTGTTGGTCTACGATAAAATTGGAGGCTTCGTTATCAGTGGTTTGGGGCCTACTTCCTGGGGTTTTAGTTTGGTTGATCTGGAAAGAGAGAAATAAACGTGTTTTTGATGATACGGCCTCTTCGTCAGATAGGGAGGTGTCGCTAGCTTCTCATTTCATGGTGCTCAACTAGGAGCGATTCTGAAGACTTGGGACTTCAGTTGTTGATCTGACAGGGATTTCTCGTGGTGTTTTTGGCATGCAAATCTTTACTTCCTACTCTCCCTTATGTTGTATATATAGCATGTTAGTGTTTTGGTATGCTTTGCTTTTGCTATATTGGTTCACTTCCTTGTGAACCCAGCTTTGTAGTAGCCACACACACACACACACACACACACACATATATATATATATATATTCCTGATGATTTACCGATCAAAAAAAATTCTAGGCTTTGATGTTCCCGTTTGAGACGTAGTCTAAATGATTGGGAGATCACAAGTCTCCTTAGCCTTTTCGATAGAATCCAGTTTGTCTGTACTACCCCCCCCCCCCCCCCATAGGGATGTTCGTCTATGATCTAGCGACAACAAAGGTCAGTTCTCAGTGAGATCCTTTTTATCATGCTCTGCTACCTAAATGAAGCCTTCATTTCCCTTACAAATCGGTCTAAAGACAAATCTGCCTCCTAAGTTATCCTTCGTTCTCTAGACAGTAGCCTTGGATAAGATTTTAACATATAACCACGTGATGAATAGAAGGTGGGGGATGACCAACGACTGTTTTATATGACTAGACTTGGAGGAGACAGTTGACGATCTTCTACTACAATGTCCTTTTGCTTCTAAGGTTTGGAGCTATTTCCTCTCTCGATTGGAAATCAGTCGGGCTTTCCATGTTATTTTTGAGACTTCTTATCCTGCCAATTCTCATCGAAGCTAGGGGAGGAGGAATTCAAAGGGGGGAGCATTGATGTTAGCAGTTGTAGCTTGGTCACTATAGAAGGAACGAAACTCTATGGCCTTTGAAAGACCCCTTTACCCTCTTCCAAAGTTTGCCTCAGAGCGGGACCATAGTCACAAAATATGAGTTTTATAAAGATAAAGGAGGTCTTTTTATTATACACAACATTATTCGCGTATCTCACATAATACGAGAATACGCGTATAATGCGTACCCCATTTTATATATGAATAAAATGCACATAAATCGACTGTTTTAAAATGTTTTTTTTCTTATAAAGGGGTCAGGGTTTAACATGCGTAAACCCCCTCGCCTTTCCCCTGATGTCTTTTGCCTCTCCGGCGACAGCTCCTCCAATAATTCTCTCCCTCTCTTTCTCTTCCTTCTCTCTCTTCCCTCTATACTCCATCTCTCTCTCTCTCTCTCTCCCTCCTTCAAAACTTACACCCACATCAAAATGTCCAGTTGTATCGACTGAGTCGTTTTTGTATTGCAACAGACACTACAAAATCATGGTTAATAATAAAGAGATTAATTGAAACATGAAGAGGATATTTCAAAAGTTGCTAAATAATAGTGCATGCAATGCCTTGAAACGTGAGAGTAAGAAAAAATGCATGTAAACTTGCAAGAATTATGGAGATAAAAACTAGATCACGTTATATGCATTAAGAGCAACGACCAGAATCGTGGTGAATGATAAAGAGATTAATTGAAACGTGAAGAAGATGTTTCAAAAGTTGTTATGAAGAGTGCACACAGTGCCTTAAGCGGAAACACTAACTGCGGAAACATTCATAGAATATGGGTAACCGGAAAGGAAAAAAGCTCTGACGAGAATGAAGATAGGAAAGGCTATAGTAAATATGGTAGTCTTGTTCTTAGGAGAAACTAGTTTCTTCCGACTGATAACGTTGTTTAATAAGCTTTGAAGACTGGAAAACACGATGCGCATGAAGAAGTACTATAGTATCAATAAACAAGAACAATGGAGACGTCCAAACTTGCACCAATTATCACGGGATCAAACTTATGAGTCATACTATACCAATATAGGAGAGAGGATAGAATAAATATGTTTTTTTAATTGGTAGGATAGAACAAACATTAAGACAAAATAATAAGGTTTCATAAAACTGAGGTGAGGCGATAATGCATAAATAAGATTTCTAGGAGTATCAAAAAGGTAAGTGCGTGATATGTGGATCTCCAGAAGCAAGATCTTATCAAGCGTAGTACCTCTGTGGACAACCACTATGTCTATGTCACCTCCTCCCTCCAGTATATCGTGAGTATCGTATCTACGTAAAGCATAATGATTCCCTCTTTGAACAATAGTCAAGAGGGAAACACAGAAAATAGGGATTGCTCCTCATTTGTTTATCCATTATTCAACTAAGAACAAAATCATCGAATGGAATATTTAGGAAGAATTCGAAATGGTCCATCGAAATCCAAATGCGTAGAGGTCTCGCAATACTATTTTCTAGATAAACAGCAATGGGAACAATGTAAACTACCTTTGCATTCACATTGTAAATTAAAGAGATTAGCAAATAACAAGCAATAAGTACAAGAGGCTGAGAGACACTCTATAAATGGAAATAGAGGCATTAAAGGTGCTAAAAAGGGCATACTTCTGCCTGAATGTACTGAACCTCTTTTACACGAAATTCAGCATTCTCACTCTTCTCTTCATTCTCTAGTATATCGCGAACCTCGTTAGCCCATGTATCCTTCAAATTTTGATTCTTACTGAAAGTTGTTAAGTCAATGTCCCCATCAGGTAGATAAGTCTTGAGAGGTACAGACCCAAAAGTGAACACCTGTAAACAATCAAAATTATTAGGAAGTCAATAGCAACAAGGATCTAAAGAAAAGAAAAGTATAAATGTGTGTGTGTGCGCGCACGTGCGTATATATATATGGTACAAGGCTACACGCACACTTATAATGCACAAACTATGTTAGTAGATGATATAGAGCAATTGGCTGGAAAATTTTTAACAAACTTTAGATTATTTAAGGATATTGTGCTTGGTGGGCTTGAGCCCATAGCTCAAATGGTTAATGTAATTCACCACAACCACGAGGTTGTGGGTTCAAGTTTATCTTATAAACCAAACTTCAATAAAAAAAAATATGTGAGTAGTATGAAGTCAACAAACAAAGTTCCTCTTATGGGTGAAACCATAGTTACCTGAGCGAGAAGCAAAGCGAAAGCGGGAAACAAGACTCAAAAAGACCTTAGGAAATGGGAAGTGAGAAATGAGATATAGGCTCCTCATTCCCATTATGTTACTTATGATAGTTATACCTTTGATTTTATCTTACATAAGATTTTTGTGAAAAAGTAGTTGCTTTACTTTTCAAACCGACAATAATTGTTTAGAGTCTACACCCTAGGCTATAGATTGTGGTCTACCAAATCACTTCACACATACAGCTCCCTTTGACTACTAGATGAGACGTGATGGAAGCGAGCTTCCTACGAAAAGAATCTGTCCGAGGAAGCGAGCTTCCTAGGAAGCGAGTCTGTCCGAGGAAGCGAGTTTGGAAAACGAGTTTCCTGTAAAACGAGTTTCCCAACCTATACATAGCTTCCCGGCAACTATGGGTGAAACACAAAGAATGGAAGGATTAAACTACACTTTGGCGATATTTAATCAAAACCCAAAAAGGGTAAGAAATTATAGTTTTTTTTTAGGACAAGAGTAACTAGTCTATAAATTATCCAATATAGAAGCTATATACATTAATAAACATGCATATTTGTGTGAAAGAGCGTGCGTGTGTGTGAATACATATAATCATCAGTGTCCTATCCAAACAATTTGGGGTTGGCAAAACAAAATCTTGTTCCATCATTCCATTCTATCAAAATCCATACTTCGTCAAGCCATGTGTTATCACTAGTGTCGTCTTGTCCTTTTAGATCATTCAACTTGCATTAACTCACTATTTTATTATCTATTGGATCAATTCCCAAATTCTCTCGAATGTGCTCATTTCTAATCTTTCTTTCCCAGTCTTTTCACTCATCTATCTCAACTAGGGGTGGCTA
This sequence comes from Tetracentron sinense, assembly GCA_015143295.1. NCBI lineage: Eukaryota > Viridiplantae > Streptophyta > Magnoliopsida > Trochodendrales > Trochodendraceae > Tetracentron > Tetracentron sinense. Next base: position 30,526,327 of record CM026572.1, on the reverse strand, counting down.
TCCGACCCTCTAATGAGGATGCCCGGCCCGGCCCTCCTAAGCTAGCAAATTTGAGAGCTAATTTTCTACCCCAAGGCCCGTGGGCCTATCCAAATTTTCGGAAGTCATCCAACTTGAGGGTCAAGAAAGGGCCTTACACTGCTCGGCCTGATCCTCCATATGCTCTACTCCACCATTATATACATGTATAGTATTGTATATTATGTATAAGATCTATACTACACATATATTAGTTATATATACTTAATAAAACTTCAATACTATGTCTTATGTAATTATTGTGTCAAAATGCCTTTATGTTAGTATTGTGCTAAACTTAGATATAAATAGTATAATGCCTTAAGTCAATACTGCATCAAAATTAGATATATGCTAGTACTATGCCTTATGTCAGTACTGTTTCAAAATGTCTTCTGTTATTAGTTATCACTATGTCAAAATTAGTACTATGGCTTATGTTAAACTTTAATAAGATCTATACAACATATATAAAATCTATATATGTCATATTTTAGTATTGTGTCAAAATTAAATATATGGAAAGAAATAGCATATAACTAAAATGCATAATAAAATATAGAGTATATAATATACAATTCATTATAAAAGAATAGTAAACATATAATAATTTATACTTTATAGTATAAAAAACTATTTTTTTACTTAGGAAAAATATTCTACTCCATCACCGGGTAAAAAAAAGTTAAAAATAATAACTCTGACGTGCTGCTCTTTGAGTTGCATCGCCCTTCGCAATACTAAATAAATGAGGAAGGTTGCATTGTATGAATTAAGCCCTGACTCAGCCTTGGTCCTTGAGGGAAGGGCTTGGGCCCAACCAGTTCAGGCCCTCTGAAGGCTAGGGCCGGACCTTTGTAAGTGAGGGTCACGCATGTAAGACCAAAGCCCTGCCTTTTGACAACCAATCTCAACATTCTCGTCTCAGCTACACTATGTGTGTCACATTTCACACCACTTTGCGGTCCCAATGCTGGTAAGAGAGGAGGGTTAGGTCAAGTTTGTGGTAGGTGTATAAATTCTTGCAAAATCCTATGGCGCACACACAGAAAGGGAGAAATGAGTTTTGGGTAGGGAGGCCCTCATTTGTAACACATGTCCATTCCATTTAATGTTACTAAAATACGCTCCCACAATGACTAAATCACCATTGATAACTACTAAAATCCTAATTAGAAATATATTAATCCTATAATGACTAATATTTTGTTACTAAATTAATAACTTCAATCCCATTTACGATTAAAATCCTACTTAATATACTAGACCTATCATAGTTACCAAATCAAGAAGCGAGGCACAAAATATACTAGTGTGTATTCTAATCTATCAATACTTGCTCAGGGTCTACACCCTAGGATGTTGACTAGGGTCCATATCCCATAACAGCCAACGTACAGCTCTCTTTGGCCACTAAAGGAGACATGATATCATAGAAGCGAACTTCATGGGAAGCTCATCTGGGAAACGAACTTCCTAAGAAGCGAGCACCCCACCCATAGTTTCCGTGCAACTATGAGGTCATACATAGTTTCCGTGCAACTATGAGACTTACAATGACTAATATCCATTTAGTAATAATTCCATCAGTAATTATACCAATCCTAGATTACTAGAACCCATTCAGTAATATCCTAATCCTACAATAACTGATTGTCTAATTTTTTTATAATACTACTTTCGTATGTTATTTCTATGTCTCTCCTTATTTCTTTCGCTTTCCATTATGCCTTTATTTGTCACTACATGTGCATAGGACAAGGGTTTTGGTGGGTCAAGTTTTTTTTTTTTTTTATCAGTAAACATAGCAAAATATATATAGAAGGCAAAAGCACACAGTACAAAAAAAGAGTTTACTGAGAAATAAACTCACTGAGGGAAGCCTACAAAACCGAAAAAGGAGAACAATAGCATATAGATACAATACTGAAACTAATGCCAAGGCCGATCTGACCCAAGAAGCTCACTCAAGGCCCTGATATCATTGCGAACTGAATACCACTCGAGGATCAAAGAGCGAATCCTAGAGCACGGATGGAGAGAAGATGATGAGAAGTTCTTGAACACTCTCAAATTCTTATCGAGAGCAGCAATCCAGAGGAATTAGGATACCTTAGACCGAACATCAAGGAACCAAACAGACTTAATAGGGAAATGGAGGAGTTGAGACCAAACTGAAAGCATGTAGGAGAAATCTAACCGAGAATCGACCTTTGTAGCCTCTAGACCAAATCCTAAAGTCCCTAATATGGGGGCACAGGAGGAACGCTTGGAGCCATTGGATAAATCAGATAAGATCCTCAATCTCCCAGTCGTTCAAATTTCGCCTAAACTACAGGCACCACACTACCGCTTCGTTATGGATCTTGTAACATTGTGATAAGAGGGCCTCCTTATCAACTGAACAAATTGCCAAACCTGTTGCTCATTTTTGACTGACAGACACCACAAATTCATCCAAAATCTGACTTCACCGCTACCCACTTTGAACCTTATGAAAGGCTAACCAACTTAGCCACTCACATGATACCTTTCCAAAAACCCAACCCATGAGGACCTCGCAACTCCCTAGGCTCCCAACGAAAGGAAGCCCCATATTTTGCTACAATCACTCGTCTCCAAAGGCTCCCTCTCTCGGCCCCAAACCTCTATACCCATTTCCCTAGAAGGGCTTGATTGATCTCAACCAAAGGTTTCAAATTCAGACCCCTTAACTGAAAGGGATGACAAATGTGACTCCATGAAACCAAATGATATTTGAATTTGTTTTCTCTATCATTCCAGAGAAAGTCTCTCTAGATTCGCTCCAAAGAGTTAGCGATAGAGTAAGGATTCGACAGAGTTAACATAAAGTAAGTTGGGAGACTTCAAAGGGTCAAGTAAAGTTAATATTCACTGGCTATGATGATTGCAATTTGCAACACTTTGTTTAACCCATGCATAGCACAGGGATTTTACATGTGTGTGCCGTACAAACATAAGACCCCATATTGCATCTCAAAAATACCAACGATATTTTTATTGGCTGGAGTTGGCAACAACATAAATACATAAGCAAAGTTGCATCTGCATAAATACTAGAGTTGGCTGCATATATGTCAATTGATGTTGCATAAAGTCTTTTACTGCAACTAACTCTGCCTATTTATATAAAAGATCGTATGGTAGGTCACAAATTGGGAGAATTTGCACCTTACATAAGTAACATCTACAAAACTGTCAGAATCAAGTAACATGTTTAGACAGTACCAATTCATTGGCATTACCAGTCGAGTGATGTTGCTTAACATTCATGAAATTGTTAATACATGACTATTTGTTTACTATTGCAAAAACACTGGCACCAATGTAGCAACTAAAAAAGTTGGTGATGATTCACACCTACAAAATATGAACGCATGGTGGAACAGATAAGGTAAACAGAGCCAACAAGAAAGAGCCACCTGACAGGAGAAGCACTTCATGACGAGCCGCTGCACATAATCTGCAACGGCATTTCTGCGCTCTTCAGATGGTTGGTTGGGCTGGATGCAAGCAATCAGTTCTGCAGTTCTCTCTTCAGCTTTTGTCCATCTCTCTGGGTCAAGGACTTGAGTCACCGAAGCTGCTTCATTGGCCAAGAGACCATTGGGCAAGAGGCCACTTGGCTGTGCCCAGCCCTCATGATCGCCCATGCAAGATTATCCCGTAGCTAACCGTGCTGTCTAAAACACCTCCACCCACTTTTGAGAGATAGAAAGCACCTATTAACAAACTATTTCTTGAAATCTTAAGGAGCAAAGCAAATCAGCTCAATCGTAGGATTAGTAAAAATCCATCCTTTACAGTTCTCTTGGATTGGCATTTACAACATCCATCTCTCCAACGACTTCAAAATTCAAACCCAACCCCAACAAAGTTTTTCAGTTTGAAGTTGCAAACAGTCAGTACCTGAAATACCAACAAAACTTGAGCAGTTGAGAGACAGGAAAACCACAAATGTAGGTTTGCTGAATCGAACTTGAACCAAATTCCTGAATCGGCCGAGTTTACTTGGAACCCCGAAACTCCTAATCCTAACCCTGTTACAACAAACTCAACAAAACAGGACAACTAATCGTTTAAAGCCTCACATAAATGTCTCATAGTGCCGATACAGAAGAAAAAACTCTGGGAATCGAAATAGAAACCTAAAGTGAATAGGATCAAAGCCTAGTCGACGGAAAATTCGTGGCTACAATCAAATTCGAAAGTTTCAGGCAGAAAACGTTGACCAAATGCTTTCAATCTCAATAAAATTTGAAAGTTTCAGGCAGAAAATGTTGACCAAATGCTTTCAATCTCAATATTACTTCAATGTCAACGAATCGACATGCTTAAATCAAGAGACGCAAAAACATAGTTCGATCAAAACGGTTTAACCAAAATATCGAAACGTACCATTTAAAAAAAGAGAGTGGAGAAGAAAACCTAGAAATGGAACGGAAGACCTTCAAGGACTCGATTTCGCGGACAAATTCGAGCTCTCTCTCGTCAGATTTCAGGGAATAGATCGGTTCAGATTAGGGTTTTTTTTTTTTTCTCTTTCGTAAAGATATGAGAAGGCGAGAGAATCTGAACAAATGAAAAAGAGGAGGTTAAAATGGGGGCGAGAGAGACACAGAGAGAGAGAGAGAGAGGCGAGAGTGGGTTTCCAGTAATACGGTATTTTATTTATTTTATTTTTGTTTGTTTTTTTTTTGGGTAAGCCTGTAATACGGTATTCTGTTAAGGTTTTAATGGAGATTGGTTTCCTTCTCGTGGGGCTGTCAGCTTATGCCTTTTCCTTTTCTTTTTTTCTTTTGCTTTTTGTCTTCTTCATTTTTTTTTCGTAATTGAGATTAATCAAATTGCTGAGGCAAAATTTTAAAAATATATCTATATATTTGAGAAAATGGTCGAATTCGGACGGCTCCGGGGATATAGGATATCCGGATTAAAAATAAAATATGAGCAAACCACCGCCTTGATGCTTGTTTGGTTTTCAAAGTTTGTGGCCCATAAATATCTTATACTATATCGTATTCAATTTAATGTATACAATATTTAAATTAAAAAATAATAATTATGATAGCACAAATCAAATAACATCACTCCGCTCAGGCCTAAAAGGGATGCCCACACCCGGACACAATCCTCCTGAGGATTTAACTCGAATCTTTTTGATACCTCAAGGAAGAAGACCCGAAAGAAACAAGGCAATGAGTAAACTCATTTGTCGATATTGGTGTGAAAATCAGATTGAATAACGTCATCTTGGCTAACTCTCCTTTAATGTCCTGTACTATAGCTCAGATCACCCTTTTAGGGTTCTACACACCCGTTGCACGTTAGACGAGCTAACTCATAACACCCGCAAGCACCTAAGAATCTAAAGCAAATACCACAACATTCAAACAAAATGTAATTATTTTAGTTCTATATACAAAATGTTTCTCTTACATAATTAAACACATCTAACCAAACAATCTAACCAAACAAAATATACCCACCTCTCGCTCTAATGGTAGGGTGTCACCTGCCGCAATAGAGAGGTCTCGGTATCCACTCCCCCGTGAGGAGCAGTAAGAGCTCCAATCTCTAATGCTAATTATTAGTCATTGATACAAACTGTTGATTTTGCTTTAAAATTAAAATTTTAAAATTAATAAAACTAGATCGTTAGGATCCGAGATTTTTATTTTAATCATTCACTAAAACCCTTCATGTTTTAATCTTTGTTTAGGGTGGGTGTTTGATCTCCTAAAAGAGATAAAACACACTTTTAATGGTTTTTCCTTGGTTATTTAATCCCACATCAGAAAAATAGATAAAATATAAAGGGTTTCAATACCCCCTTATTTGCTTAGTTGTCAACAATCAAGCATGTGGCGTAGAATATTACACACTAATTCATTTAGATAATAACTTGGTTGCGCGAGCTGCGCTCACAGCGAATGTGGTCATAGGGCTTTGGGCGCTATGATAAGCACTTTGCACTTCGCATTATCGCGTGTTGCTTAGGTCGCTATTTATTTTGACTAAATCAGGACCGTTGATCTAATCAGAACCGTAAATCTAGGTTGACCCTGATCAGATGATCAGTGTTGTTGATCAGAGCCATCTGATCAAATCTCTGGCTCGAATTGATTTTGGGTTGTCAGATCTGGGCGTGAGATCTGAGTACACACATGGGTGTGTCAGGTGGATCATCCATTGAGTGTCTAGGTCTGTGGTTGTAGGCCCATGATGGGTTACTCTGACCAAGGCCTGACCCAGAGTGCCAAGTGGCCTCAGCATGGCCTGCCTGGGGCAGGAAGGGCCTAGCCAGGTGGATGAGCTCATGCACATGCAATGGGACATTGGTCCTCTATAAATAGAGGGCCTTATAGTGGTGCTGGGTTCGATTGGAACTCAAACCAGAGCCTGATTCGTGGACCCAGACCAGTGAGCCCAGAGAGAAGAACCAAAAAAGAGTAGATGCACCCTGGTCCAATCAACTTCGAGCCATGGTCCATTAGATGGATGACTCCATACCAGAAATCTCTTAGAAGGACCCTAACCTCGAGATCTCTATTAATAGTAGACCTTGAGTTCAATTGAGAAGATGGTAACCTTGACCCATAATCTAGAGGCCCATAACCAGACCCAGCATGTTGTCCAGATTGATTCAGATCCATAGTTACTAGGAAATGGACTATTGTCCAGCTCCTAATGAGGTTGCAAAATGTCTTTGGGCTTCTCAATCATCCATCATGGATCAGTCCACATGTGGATTGTTCGATTGTCTGATCTGGAATTCCAAATCAAGTAAAACAATGGATCAGTCTTACATAGACAGAACCATCTTGGTGACCATTTGATTTTGGGTGATCTTATCATATCCATATGATGGATCTTATAAGGACCATCATACCCAAACAGGGGTATCTTGTGGAATTGGTTAATCTTGACAAGTCTAATCTTGTACCCAAACAGAATCTAGAACTGATAAAATCAGATTAACTAAAGTCTTGTGACCAAATAGATTATAAATAAGTTAAAATTGATTAACTTAAAAATCTATAACCAGATAGGACTTTAGACATAATTGATTCTGGCCAAACCATAATCAGATTCTGTGCATGATTGATTCTGGACATAACCATAATCTATAACAACAAAGAATAGGAGTAAACCTAATCTAGAATAGGTTAAAACAGGATTAGACCAAAACCAGAGTTGACCTAACCTTGTAACCAATCAGACTCTTAAACCCTAAGAGATAAAATGGTAATTTTGGAAATTGTCTAATAAATTAGATTAGCTCTTTTTGTAAATCCGATGGGACTTTAGGACACTTGAATTAATGACAACCCCTGATTAAATGAAATATATATAAATACATATTTAATTTTAAAGGGCATCTTAAAGATAAGTACCTCATCTTCTACCGAATAGTGCAAAATCGTTGGGAAAACCGGAAAGAATTCGAGCTGAGTTTTATCCTTAAGATAGAACTGTCACATCTCTTGCACATGGAAGACTTCGACTATCTTCAAGAAATACTCAATTGTAGCGCCTCCCAGTGAAACGATTCTATACCTTAATTAATAAAATAATTAATTGCTTAATTATTTGTCATTATTATATGTCTATATTTACTAAATGGCTATGTGTGCAGAGATTTAACCCAATTACACCAACTTTAACAATAGGTAAATGATATCAACAATTAACAAAATGACAAAGTACAATTGGTTAGGCTTGGGCCTACACATATGAGGCACATTTAGAATCGAGCCTATCCATTGCCAATCTGCTGCATGATTTGAGATATAACCATGTTATCCCTATTCTCACTTGTTCCCTACTTTCAACGAAAAACTAACACTTCTCCTTGCTTATAGCCAAAAACTAACACATGCATTTGCTTTTTAACGAGTGTTAGTTTGCCTTTTTGAGATATAGGCAAATAAATAAGCAACATCGCTTGTAGCTTGCACCTCCCAATGGATAGGAGTCTGGTGATGCAGCCCAACACAGTTTTGACTCAATTGTTGTTTGCGCTCCTTTCATATCGGATTAGCCATATTGGATATTCTGGAAAGTTGGCCTTCACCTCATAAACTTGGTGAAGTAACCAACATAAGGGATAAATCACCAGCAACACAAGAAGTGATTCAATAATAAGTCGAGGATCATAGATTGTTGTGTGCCATGAAGAGACCAAGTTTCATGGTCGTTACCTCTACATCCATATCACTTCCATTCCTCAATGATAGGTTCAATGGCTCTAGAATTTCTTTCTACAGGAGCTTCTTTGTATAAACATTAGTGAGGAGGGAATGACTTATTTGAAAAAACTCATAAGAATTTTTTTATAAAAAATTAGTTTAGAACTTCCCACAAAAGCTATGTGGAGGCAGCTTTCTTTAAAAGCTTTTCAACTTTTATGACTTTTGACTCACAAAAAAGACTCTCTTAAGTATCGGACCAAACAACATTTTAACAAACTCTGGACTCTTTTAAACCTAAAAGTCAACTTAGAAGTGTATCCAAACACTACCTAGCTATTACCCCCAAGTACACGCCAAATAATCACTGTATGAATCTTCATCACAACTAATCTTTATCCAACCAGTCAAGGGCGGGACCAAACATTACACTAACACAATATGCAATCTTGAAACCTCGTGAGTACCATCTAAACGCTACTGCATCATGATGCGTTTGATATGTTATCACTTATCTTAAAGATGTTGCTCATTAGAAGTTTGAAAATGAGTCTTGAGTGGGGTGGTTATTGAATAAGGGTGCTCGTGAACAGCTCGGGTTCGACTCGTTAAAATCTCGAGCTCGTTCATTTATTTAGTTTAACCAGTTGAGTTTGAACCCATTTTTAAGCTGTTTGGCTAACGACTCAAGCCTGACCACACCTTTGCTTGGCTCGACAGCAGGGATTGAGCCAGGGGGCGGGGTGGCCAATTTTATTTTTTATTTTAATTCTTATATGTTTTGGTATGATATAGTGGGCCCCTCAATTTAAAAAAAATATTTTTAGTAGGATTTTGCTAGTCTCATTCGCAAATTTTCCAAAGACGTAACTGGGGTGCTACAAATGTCCAACATTTTATGAGTTTTACTTTTTTAATTGTTAAAATAATGAAAGATCTCCAAGCGTTAGGCCCACCTTGCATCTATGGAAAATTTTGGAGTACATGCGGCTGGTGCACTCCTCTTTTTAGTACCCCCCCCCCCCCCCCCCCAAATTTTTTTTTTCATATATAATGGGCCTTCCAATGGATTCCGGTTATGCTCTTTAGATCGCCACATGTCCCTATTGACACCCTTTAACTATGGTTAAAATTCACTCACTCTTAGGGTTCACCTACTTATCCTTGGTTTTAAAAATATATATATTTTCAACCTATTGACACCCTTTAACTATGGTTAAAATTCACCCACTCTTAGGGTTCACCTACTTATCCTTGGTTTTTAGAAAAATATTTTTTTAACCTTATGAGTTAATGAATTTTAACTAGGGTTTGAAAAAAATTTGATATATTTTTTTAAAAACCAGGATAGGTGGGTGAATCTTAACCACAGTTAAGGGGTATCAAGCTTATCTTTGGTTTTTAGAAAAACATAAAAAAAAAAAATTTAACAATAGGAGTTCGTGAATTTTAACTAGGGTTTGAAAAAAAATTGATATGAAAAAAAAAAAAACCAAGGATAGGTGGGTGAATCTTAACCATAGTTAAGGGGTATCAATAGGGACACGTGGCGACCTCAAGGACATTACCAGGAACAAAATCTCAAAAAAAAAAAATTTATCGGGGGCTACGCCCCTGAACCCCCAAGTTACATACCCTTAAATCTATTAGTTTTTTTATACATGTATTTCGGATCCCCCAATGAAAAATTCCTAGCTCCACCCCTACTCGACAAAAGCTCGGCTCATTAAGGGTGAATGAATGGGTCAATGCCATGTGAAGTAAAGGCTCTTATTAGTCTTTTTATAAGCCCACACACCCTTTACCATTTTGTATTTAACCGATGTGGGACTAAGTCCCTTTTTGTGTGTGTGTGTGTTTTTTTGTGTGGAGTGTGTTGTTTAACGTGTCAGTGTTTCCAATATGAGTTTAGTCTCACATCAATAAAAATGAGAGGCATTCAGCACTGTTGCCGTATAAAAGTAATGAGACTCCCACTGTAAGTCCAACCAATAGAGGTTGACTTAATTTGAAATGATGCCTGAGTTAGCATGCCAAGCTCAAGCTTAGTTGAATGGAATTAAAATATTTTTCTTGTAATATACTCGAGCCGAGCTCAATCTAATAATACTTTTTACGAGCCGAACTTGAACACAGGTTAAGGAGCTCACGTTGAGTTATGTCGAGTTTGAGCTGAGATTGAACATATATATATATATTGTAACAAACCGAATTAATAATTAATATATAGTTATAGAGAATTTAACAAGCAAATGCTATACTGCTAAACAATATTGATTTCAGCAGATTTATAAAAGCACAATAGGATAGGTTCAAAAGGTTGTATTTCTAAAGTCCCAAACTTTTTTTGGCATTATCTACACATTTCATTTGTCTAAAACTACATTAAACACATGTGGGATTTTTTTTTTTGTAGATGTCAGCACCCCATTTTTACACCCCCCCTTTTACCATGGTTAATCAATTTAACCATGGTTAGTTCAACCTAAACCCTAGGTCAACCTCACCTAAACCCTAGGTCAACCATAGGTCTGAACCATAAATAAAACTTAACCATAGTTAACCCATGCCCAATCCCTAGCTCAAACCCTAGGCAGCCCTAGCCTAAACCCTAGGTAGCCCTAGGTATAACCAAGCCCTTAGGGGCCTAAAATCCATAGGGGAACCAAGCTGGGCCCAAGAACCCAAATCCAACACTGGCAGGGGGGCCTAACCCTTCAAAATTTAAAATCTTAGAATGTCGGTAGTCACTCTACCGACATTCATTTTTTGCCTAAGTTTTGAGTGGCGGTAGATCATGTCTGAACTTGCGTGTTTGCTGACCTGCAGCGCTACCCTTGCACCACCAACCACTCCCAGACCATCATACCACCTTCCAGACCTCCCACCATGCATCTGCAACCTCACCCAACCCTGTCCTTAATCACCACCATGTCCACACCTCCACTGGCTATAAAACTGAAACTGAGCCTCCACACCCTCTAAACCCATGCTTAAACCCCCGTAGGGAACCCCTGGTGAGATCCGAAGTCCCCTAGCAACCTCAACCATCTAAAGTCCTTCAAAAATCCGAAGGTCACCCTCCACTTACAGCAGCACCGTCGGCAACCACTCTCCACCATCTCTTGCAGACGACCCAGCAGGGTAGGGGCCTTCCCTACCCCCTTGTTCTTCTTTTTTTGAGCTCCTGTAAACCCCTAGTCTAATTCCAGGGGACTTAGCTCAGCAGTAGCATCTAGGGAGGTTTCCCCTGCCTCTTCTATAAGCAGTGGGAACCTCACACGACCCCACACCTTCACACACATCCACAGATCCTCACACCCCTCCACCAGCCTTCTAGGAGGTCCCCAGTTCACGAGGAACCCCCTAGTTGCATCGTGGAACAGCCCTAGTCACTAGTTTCGCGTATTCTGGAGAATCTACAGCGGCGGTAGAATAATTACCGTCACTTTCGACCCCTTTGTTTGCAGAGGTTGTAGGCCATGTTTGGCAAGACCCTGGTCCATTCCAGGGCCAGTTTTGGACTTCTGGGACTCTTACCCTTCTTCCCTGAGCATCTCATGCTAGTGGGGTTAGTTTAACTAGGGTTAAAATAGTCAAAATTAAACTTGTGTAGAATGTCGGTAATTCTATTATTGACATCCTGTTATATTTTAAATCATTGATTTCATGGCCCTGTGGACCCCATTATGGACCTAGCCCAGGCCCCAAACTCTGGCCTAGGACACGTGGCAACCCCCTCTACTTTCCCCTGGGCCCACCAGCTTCTAGGTATCTCCCCTGAGCTCCCCCATGGCAGCCAAACTTCTATTCCTGGAAAACCAGGAATGACGGCAATTGCTTTATCGATATTCCTAATCTTCACAGTATTGGGGATGACGGTAAAACAATTACCACCACTTCATTTTTTCCCTTGAACAGAAGCTTCGTATAGGGCCCATACCCAATCCAAGGCCCAGTGAGTCCCTACCATCCGTGCCAGGCCCATGCTTGGACCATAGACCATGTTTCTAACTGGGGTTAGTTCAACCCCGGTTAGCTCTTAACCCGAGTTAAGCTTATCCCACTTGTAAATGCACATAAAATCATAAAAAATCTAAAAAAGAAAAAAACTAAAAAAAATGCCAAAAATAGCTTTATCTTGAGTATAGTTAACCCTTAACCATGGTTAACTAAACCCCATTTAGTTTAACCATGGTTAACTTTCCCAATTTGATAAACATCATATAAAATACCTAAAAAATACAAAAAACCCAAAAAGAGGCATTTGACTTATCTTAACCATGGTTAGCTCATAACGATGGTTAAATCCCTCTAACCGTGGTTAGATCTTACCCTTGAGCACTTGACCTCCCCAGTCAACTAAGCCCTAGCCCTCCGGGCTAAACCCTTAACCACCCTATGCACACACACACCTACCCTTAGCCTCGGCACGGGCTTATGTGTCAGAACTATGCTCTCACCATAGTGAGTATGTAGGCAACCCTACTCGGGTTTGACCCTAGCCCGTCTAGCTTTCTATATTTCTTGGAATAACACTCGGTTAAACACTTTGACATTTTAACTAATATTGAGATTAAAATTAGCTTAAATCTAGAGAGTAAGTAACCGTTATAAAACGGGGGTCCTGGGGTTCCTAACACCTTCCCCGAGGCTTAATCGAACAGCTTACCCTAACTCTGTAAAGATCACTAAGACCTTATCCGACTATCCGGGACCTATCCATAAGAATGAATAGGTGACAACTCTCAAGTCAAACAACCTTTGTGAAATTGGGTTGGAAAAATCTCATGCTCAGAGTAGAGACACACGGTTAGGCCACAAACCCGATTAGTCGTTAGTATATGTTCTAAGTTAAGGGCGCGTGGAGAGCATAACACTCTCACCCTCTCGGGAATGGATCCCAGAACCTTCCTCCTAAGGAAGGGATACACCTATCACTGGGCTATTCCCAAGGTGTGTCACATGCGGGACTAAAAAGTTCAAAAACAAATACCCGAACTTTCAAACACTGGTAGAACTTAAAGATTTTCTTTTATTATTTCAAAAAATATTTAAATCGACACTATAAGTAATTAAGAAATGGATTAAGTACACTTCTAAAAAAATCAATGACATTTTTTATTTATTTTTTAAATCGGGGCTAACGTTGTTATTTTTCCAATACTTTAAGGGTATCAAGGAGAATTCTAGTAGGTCACATGAGATTGAGTGGACCCTAAAATGGTGCAGAATTGGCTGCTTACAAATGCAATTTTTTGCATTCTTTCTTCTTGTTATTTTGTTTGTTCATTTATAGGTGAGCTAATATATATATATTTTAATTTACTAATGGAACTATAGTTTATTTGATTGAGTGACTCTGAATTGTTGTGTTCATTGTTTTACTTGGTTTCGATCTGGTTAACTATTATATATTTTATGTATTCACGCCCCCACAAATTTGCAAGACACCAAAATACCTAAATAAGGAGATAATCAATTATATAAGAAATAAAATTTAATATCTCAAAGTCTCACCCAATTTGTTTGGTATAAAAACATTAACCAAAACCAAAGTCCTTAAAATCCTCTCACAAAACGTTGATTATAAAGAACATAGAAGATCAAATAATGAAGCATGTGAAATGCTTGATAGTCTCAAAACTTGGAAGTCTTAAGACTTGTACAACAAAAGAACATTGCCTATAAGGCCTGAGGCGCGCTACCCATATTCTCAGGTATTTCCTACTCTTGACAAAAAAATTAACACTTATTAAAGCAATGATAGGTGTTATTTTTTGTCGAAAACAATGATAAGTGTTGATATTTCACTAAGAGGAGGGAATGCCTATGAGGAGTTCAGATCTTATCTACTTGCGATTGAACTCGACGCTCACAAAACTCCTTTAAATTGCCTTTTAACTCTAGTTATAAAGTCTTAATCATAGAGGAACATCCACGTTCCGTAGCAAGTGTCAATCCTTTCGGCCATTCATTTATGCTTCGTGCTGTAGACCAAATCCCAAAGGAGGAAGGCTTAGGCGACAAAGAGGTACCCACATGTCGAAGCAATGCTAACGGGACGGGATTTTTCAAAGCAAAAAATGTCTATGGACGTCGAGTACCATCCCAAGTCTGAGTACTCATCGGATGAGTGAACGACGACAAGGGCAGACGAGGAACTAACTGTAGAGCCACATCTGGAGTGTGTACTATAGGAGTTGTAGGGATATTCTCGACCAACAGAATAACAGGATTTTAACCTAGGAAGCACGGATACGGGTGCGGGAACGATATGATACTGATATGGCGATACGGTAGAATCTAAAAAAATAGGTTACGGGGGTACGATCAGGATACGTTTGTAATTTTTTTTATAAATATAAATAATAATAATACTATATTTTGTATTATAATTACAAAATAACCATTGGTTCAGTTCTGTTTATATATAAAAAATACCATGTTCATGCAAAAGCAAAAAAAATAGGGTCATCTCATCAAGCCACTAAGCAAAAAAGAAAGTGATCCTATCATCCACTAAATAAAATATAAAAAAGACCATGCCCATGCAAAAACAAAAGAGATAGGGTCACACCCACGGGTCTCCAAAAAAAAATTAAATAAAAATAAAAAAATAAAAAAAATAAAAAAAATATAAACGGCCGTATCCCGGGCGTATCCGGGAGTATCCATGCCGTATCGAAGCCGTATCCGAAATTAAAATTTTATTTTTAATTAACAGGATACGTTTTAGTCGTATCCCGCCGTATCGAATTCGTATCCGTATCCGATACGTATCAGATACGAGTACGAACCCCTATTTGAAGTATCCGTGCTTCCTAGATTTTAACTCTTAAGATTGATTATTATTATCTTTACTATTATAATGGGAGAGGCAGGCGTACCCTGAATTTTCCTAAATTCCTAATATAAAACAAAACTTTAATTTCCAAACTATCCTCATCTATCTATTTAAAGAAGGGAAATAGTTAATGTACCCATGGAATCTAATTACAAACCTAAGGCTATACCTCATTGGTCCTGCCTCCCCCTCTTAAATACTCACTGGGTACGCCTATCACTGCTCTTTAAAGAATAGAATCACAGTCAATCACGATTGAACTCGGGGAGAGTTCAATCACACCCGCAGGTTAACATGTGTCCCTTTTAACTCTTACTAATTGTGATAAACTCCTTCCCCTCGCTCTCACGTGCATCACACGTGCCACCCGCTAGCTATTATTATTATATAAAAATTTAGGGTTGATTGCTTAACCCCAAGTGTTAGAGAATCGTAACCACAATAACGAAAGTTAAAAGGAATGCGTGCTGACTAGTGGTTAAGATTAAACTCGTCTGAACAGGCTAGCAGCCTAGCATGGCTCCTGTGGCCCTATATGCTTGGTAGAGATTGTTAGGACTACAATGACCATAACAATACCATTTTGAGTCAGTCTATGGGTACTCCTAAATATACTCCCTATACTCCCTAATTCTAACCATTTATAACCAACCATCAAGGGTCAGGATTTGAATGGACTTATATTGTCTTTTCTAATGTCAAATCAATTCTAATCATAACCATAGTTAGGATTTAAGAGTATAGTAAGGAGTACACTTTGAGAATGTCTAGACTAATTTTACTTTTTTCATGAAAGTTTTGGAGTTTTTTTAAAAATAAAAAACCAGGCTTTTTTAGCTATTTGTAAATACCCTTGTGTTTTGTAATTTTGTATTATGCTTCCTTTAACTTTTAAAACTTTTGTAAATGCATCATTCCATCCAAAAGTTTGTAAAACGGGTTTTAAATTTTGTATGAAATTACCTTTTAAACCTTTTTACTGGGTTGGACGAAACACATGTTTCTATAAGACACTATGTGTCCTATTTTTAAAAAAATAAAAAAATCATGGTTAGATGAATGAACCTGAAGGGTGAGTGAATCTTAACTACAGTTAGCGAGTGTTAAAAAAGACACATGGTGGCTTGTAAAGTCCCCTTTGATTGTGGTTAAATATAATCAACCTAAGGTTATTATTTTTTTAATTTTTTCATCTAAAATCCAAGGTTAATTAGATGCATGAATCATGGGTGAGTGAATATTAACTACTGTTAGTGGGTGTTAAAAGAGACATGTGGCGGCTTGTAGAGCCTCTTTGTAACTTTGGTTAAGCATTGGGTGTTAAAAATGACACATGACGGCTTGTAGACCCCCCTTTAAATGTGGTTAAGCATAAATCAACCCAATATTAATTTTTTTTAAAATATTTTATTTTATAAAATCTAAAATTAGATACATGAACCTTAAGGGGAGTGAATATTAATCATTGTTAGTGGGTGAGACATGTGTCGGCTTGTAGTTTCCTTTAACTATGATTAAGCATAATCAATTTAATGTTAATATTTTTTATTCTAAAAACCAAGTTTAGATGCATGAAT
This sequence comes from Tetracentron sinense, assembly GCA_015143295.1. NCBI lineage: Eukaryota > Viridiplantae > Streptophyta > Magnoliopsida > Trochodendrales > Trochodendraceae > Tetracentron > Tetracentron sinense. Next base: position 30,509,672 of record CM026572.1, on the reverse strand, counting down.
CCTAGATGTGAATGAATTTTAACCACAATTAGTGAGTGTTAAAATGGACATGTGGTGGCTTGTACTTTAATTGTGGTTAAACATAATCAATCTAAAATTAATATTTATTTTTTTAATTATCAAGGTTAAATGGATGAATCCTAGTGGTAAGTGAATTTTAACCACAATTAGATTCGAAAAGTTTTTACAAATCTCTTTAAAATCAAATAAAGGTTTCAAAATTGTCAAGCTTTCGGATGCAAGAGGGTGAGTTTGCAAAAATTTTAAAGTTAGTGGGGGGCATAACACAAAACGACAAAATATAAGGGGTATTTACAAATAGTGAAAAGTTGAGTGTTTTTTACAAAAACCAATATTTTTTTTTACGATAGGAACCACCGGGCGTCTTAAAGCGCGATGAAGACGCTCCAAAGAACATGAGCGCGTTCACGTTTTGGTTCCAGTCTAAGCTTTCATTCAATCTCACCCAGTAGAAGCTCTGAAACTCTGTTCCAACTTCTCTAATGGCGGATTCGGGCGAACCTCAACCGTCTGAACCAGGTCTGATTTTCCTGTACGCTGTTATTCTTGCTTTAACCTCTATTTCAATCTCTCATTGGTTATTTTTCCCACCAATATCTGTTTTTCTGCCTTTCCAGTCTGCAATTTCTTCAGAAAGCCATCAAAGAACAAAAACATCAGAAAAAGAACGATCGACGAAGACGAAGATGAAGATTCAAAAATCGAGGGTTCCTCAGTGATACACACGAAGAAAAAGGCTCCAAAGCCCGATAATAAGCTCCACTTCTCGACTGGATCGTCCAAGCGTTCGGTATCTGGTGAATCAGTTGAAGAATCTGACGCTCCAATCTTCCAGTTCAAGTCTTCCAATGAAATTCAAGTTCAGCACGACAACAGAGCTACAGCAACCCTAGAAACCGAGACAGATTTCTCGAGAGACGCTCGAGCAATCCGTGAGCGAGTTCTTAAACAAGCAGATGAGGCTTTAAAGGGGAAAACCAAGACTTCTGGTGATGACAAGGTGTATAAAGGAATACACGGATATACTGATTACAAGGCCGGGTTCCGAAGAGAACAAACGGTTTCTGGTGAGAAAGCCAGTGGGGCACATGGGCCTCTTAGGGCTTCTGCTCACATTAGGGCATCCACTAGGTTTGATTATCAACCAGACATTTGTAAAGATTACAAAGAGACTGGTTACTGCGGGTTTGGAGATTCGTGCAAATTTATGCACGATAGAGGGGATTATAAATCTGGATGGCAAATGGAGAGAGAATGGGAGGAAGCGGAGAAGACAAGGAAGAGGAATTTGGCATTGGGAGGGGATGACTCGGACGAGGAAAGAGATGGGGATCAGAAAGATGAAGACGATGACGATTCTTTGCCGTTTGCCTGTTTCATTTGCAGGCAGCCCTTTGTAGATCCTGTAGCTACCAAGTGCAAGCACTATTTCTGTGAGCACTGTGCTTTGAAGGTAAGCCTTCCTGTTTCTTGTTCCCTTGATTCATTTCTGGGTTAATGGCTTGAATTGTCTTGATGTTTAATTTAAACTAGTTGGTTTTCATTACTTGTTCTAAATTTCCATCAATGCTTGTTAACATACCGATCAAAGAAAAACAACCTAATGGGCATTAAATGTTAACCGCACCACCAAAAAAGTAGAACCAAATTGTAATCACTAATCAGAGGTACTTACAAAAACAAGTTACAACTTACAGCAAAGATGAAGTGATGAACAGTTCAAATGTAAGAACAAAAAGGGAGGAATGAAAAATATCATTAAGAATGACTTACAACAATTGAAGAAAGGCCAAAAGCAATCTCAATTGGCTTATAACTTTGAGGGTAAATCGCATCAATGAGCACAAACGATAGAAGAAAACACGAGGATATCATTTGTCTAGTTCCCTCCTTGCCGCTATCATTGGCATATATTTAGGCTTACACTATATGGGTGGATAGTCATAACAACTATTCAGACCCCAGTGGGCATTTTGGTAAAATAGGCTATGGTCCTTAAAAGCACATAAAGGCCTTCTTGCTTTGCCAATGGAAAAAGACCCTGGATACTTAACAATTTGAAGAAGGCGTTTTACAACTACCTTTAGGCACATAAATAGCCATTATTTTAACTGAAATGGACTTGCCCAACTTCTCAATTTAGGTTTGGTAGTGTCTAATTGTGGCGATCTTCCACAGGGCACTCTACGATCTAGTGAATGGGTTCACTTAAATGTATAGAATTACAATAGTAACAACCAGTATTTTAAAAAGCGTGTGAGGCTTACGCCTCGAGACTCGTCTCGGGGTGAGGCTTAAGGAAAATGGCTTGAGGCTCAACCAAGAGGCTTAAACCCCAAGAGGCTCACACCTCAAAATGTGAGGCTCACATAAGACACATGCCTTACACCTTTAAGCTTGTTTTATATTTACGACGTACCTCATACATTAACTAAAATTAGGGTTCTAGTCACAACAGAGACTTAAATTATAATTTTTTTTTATTTGTTTCAACTAATAACAAATAACACTTAATTTATTTCATATAGGACATTGAAAATGATGATGATGATATTGGTTAAAATTAACACTTAATTTAATTGGGCTTTTAAAACCCTTTGAGTCTAATTTACAATATTTCCCTAGTAGACATTGCAAAAATTTGAAGACACTAACTTAGTTCATGACTCAAAATGGAAAGCAACTGTTATTTGTTAAAAAGAGTGAGCATGAAGCTTTCTTACGAGGCTTAAGTCTCACTCCTTGAGGCTTACGTCTCACACATCTTGAGGTCGTAACGCCTCACCTCACGCCTTCATGTTTTAAAACATTGGTAACAACATGTGACACTGTGACCATGATAGAGTCTCAGTTATCTTTTAGTATCATGGGCTTGAGCGGTCTGCCTCATGGTTTGAAAGAAATGAGATAACCTAGATTTCATTCTCTTCAATCACGTGACATTGGTAACCTCGAAACAACTTCTTGCAAATGCCAAAGGTAGAATGAACCATTACATTCCATTGTCCATCTAGTGGTGGATTATCTGGTAGATGTTTGACCGATAGCACAGGCTGAGGTCTTTGAAGTGGTAGTGATGGTAGCAAAATTCAGGCTTATTAGACCGGTATGTTATTGTTAAGGATGTTGCTCATTTTTTTTTCTTTTCGTTTTTCTTTATGTAGTGGGACAAGGAGGAATATATTAGTATTGGAGGTTTACAAATGTATGGACAACGACAAAATAAGGAACAATGGAGTTATATAAGGTAATGACAAAGGGAATGTGGTGTGGGGTTTGAAATTGTGTCCCTTTAGTCTCATTAACAAAGCCTTGCTAGGGGAATGGCTCTACTTAAACTAGAAAATGAAGGATGGATTAAACCACCTTAAATTATTACTTTGTGAACATGAAGTGGAGTATGTGTTACTATTAATGACTCATTAAATATAAATGCTTACTTAAGGAGAAGGTTTGAGGGAGTATTACAATATTGGAATACACATAAAGTAAACATAGAGATGAAGAGTATTGACCTAGGTATTGTATTTTGGATCTGATCTATTAGGTTGTTAGACAATAGACTGTTCAGAATTATATCAAATGATCCCGAAGATGCTTCTATACTGGCTATTACAGTTGTTGCAGGCGCAACAAGGGACTTGGGTGTTTGGGAAAGGAGGCTTGCAATTGGGCCATCTTTGATTACTGCAGCAATTGCTCATTAGCCATCATTATTGGTTGCTGGTGTTGCATCAACTATTATTATTTTGATTGGAAGTTTATTTCATATGCCGTCCCTCACCAGTGAGAAGAAAAGAAAGGCATCTATGAAAAATGGCCTAAGGCAACTGCAAAATCCTTCTAGTAAAGCTGTTGGCTCACTTGTGTGAGCCAACACCTCTGGCCTCTAGAGTCTGGGAATACAACAAAATGCATTAAACAAAAAAAAAACAGATAATTTTTCCACTACATGGCGTGTGTGGAGTGTATAAGAGTAATGATGTGATGAAAATTGGATGAAGAATTTGTGGATGAGGGTTTAAAAGAGGAAATATATGATAATGTGTGCAATACGAGCCTGAGGTACTCTAGTAGGATTGACATCAAGGAAAGTGGGGGCAACTGCCACTCATACATTATGATTAGTGTTTGATGTGACTTGATTTTGTCCTTTCTGAAATAGACGGTGAAAGGCTTATCGATAAAGAAAAAGGCATGGATTGTTTTATAGGAGGCCAATATAGGGCATAAACAAGATTGCAAGTTTGCTATAGATTGAGGGAACTTGAAGGAGGTCTTGCATAAATTAGGCAACAAGTTTGCCGTACTACTAAAAATACTAATGACATAGGCAACTCCTTGGTGTGTGGCATGATAAACGAAGTATATATATATATATATATATGTATGAAGGAAGTAGTTGCAATCTAATGGGAGTTATGGTTCAGATAGATAGAATTATACATGATTAAGAGCAAATCTGTTATACCTTTTAGGGCAATGACACCGATCAAAAAAAAACTTTTAGGGCAATATTGTTGCCGACTCTTTGGTGGATAGAGGGTGATCAAAGACATATTTTAGGATGTGATTGTTAGCTTAATTGATTTCCTTGATATAATTTATTTATTTATGAGCTCAAAAATAAGGGAAACTATATCTGTGGATTAAAAAGGATATAAATTTGTGTTATGAAATGAATCAAATGACCAGAGTCTATAACTGCAGCATTTTAGTAAACTTTGAGGATTAGTAGTAGTATCTTTCAATTCTGTTTTCAATTTCAATTTTAACTTGTTAACTCATTGTAGAGTGTGAATTAATGAAGTGCATTAACATTTTAATGTTATACTCTCTCTCTTTCTCTGCTTTAGCTTAAGTGTTGGCCAGATTCTTATATGCCTGTAATTGACTTAGTTGGTTAGCCATCCAACCAGTACATGCACTACCAATTCACAGAGTCTTCTTGATGGTTCACTTCTTGGATGGACGGTATCACAAAAATTGAACATATCAAATGATATAACCATCCACCCAGTCACCCCAATTTTAGTGTTAGGGCAAGGCCCCACTAAAAATTTAATTGCTATATGATCAAAATCATGCTGTTGGTGTTATTCACTTATTCTCGAGCTTTGGCTTGTCTAGGGTCGCTTGTCAACTCTCTGGACTGGTAGCATGCATACTTACTGACATGTGTGGAGCACATGCAGGGTTAATGTGCACCTTTCCTTGGTTGTCATTTAGAAAAATTCCTTGCCAAAAACTGATCTAAATGGATGTCGTAACCATCCAATAGATAGGCTTTTTGTACTGAATGTTCACCATGAAGTACTGGGTTTCCAAACTCTATAGTATCAACAGTTTTTTTTTTTTTGCTAATTTAATTGACTCAATTGTTAATGGAGAACTCCTTAATGAGGCCCATCAAAATTGTGGGTCCAACCCCTCCATGTATGTCGCGAGACCAATTTCTGGGTTAATTGCTTGAATTGTTTTGATGGTTAAATTTGCACCGATTGGTTTTCATTCATGTTCTAAATTTCCATGCAGGGCTCATTTTTTCATGCTCTTTTCCCCCTCTTTCAGCACAGGGGATCTTTTCATGCTCTTTTTATGCTTCCTTTTGTCTTGAGTTTATGCTCTTGTAAACTCTTTTATTTTATTCTGTCTACCTTTGTAGCTTTCTTTTGTTTAATATATCCTTATAATTATTATTTTTGGATCGGTAATCAGGAGATATATTAATAAAAAGATACGATTACAGACTAAAACTCAGAGGTTACCGAGAAGTAACCACCCAAGCTAAAGCATCTAACTACTTAACTACAAAACATCAAAGAGATACAAAAAGACATAAAATGAAGTACACTATACGCCATTTATGAGGATCGTTCTCCAAGATTCGTAGTTGTGTAGCTAATGGATAACCATTCTGAAATTGATTGCCTTATACGTGCGCAAATGCGAGGGATTGAAGAAGGGGAATTCTCAAAAGCTCTAGAATTCCTCTCCTTCCAGAGCACCCAAGCTATGGCCCTAGGCAGCACAGACCAAACCATCGCTTGGTCGCCATTCGCACTAACTCGCGTCCAACAAGATAAAATGTTCCAGAAGGAGCTAGGGAAGACCCAGGCCACTCCTACCCGATCCAGAAAGTAACCCAAAATCTTATAAGCAATGGGACCGTGTGACAACAAATGATCCACCGACTTTTCCGCAACCATGCACAAGTAGCATTGGTTAGCCATCATCCACCCTCGTAATTATTATTGATAATAAAAACATACCGATCAAAGAAAAACAAGGAAAACAAAATTGTAATCAGAGAGGTATTTACAACAAAGATGAACAGACCAAATGTAAGAACAACTAGGGGGGGATGAAAAGGATCATTAAGAATGACTTACAACAATTGAAGAAAGGCCAAAAGCAATCTCAATTGGCTTATAGTTCTGAGGGTAAACCTCATCAATGAGCACAAGATTTAGGTTTACACTAAATGGGTGGATAGTCGTATTCGTAACATCTATTCAGACCCAAGGTCCCAATGGCGGCATGTTGGTAAAATAGAATATGGTTGAAAGCACATAAAAGATAAAACCCTTCTTGCTTTGCCAATAAATAAATAAATAAATAAAAACCTGGATACTTAACAATCTGAAGAAAGTATTTTACGACTACCTTTAGGCACATAAATAGCCATTATTTTAACTGAAATGGACTTGTACAACTTCTCAATTTAGGTTCGGTAGTGTCTAATTGTGACGATCTTCCATAGTGTACTCTACGATCCATTGAATGGGCTCACTTAAATATATAGAATTACAATATGTGACACTGTGACCATGATAGAGTCTCAGTTATCTTTTTGTGTCATGGGTATGAGCAGTTTGCCTCATGGTTTGAAAGAAATGAGATAACCTGGACTTCATTCTCTTCAATCATATGACCTTGGTAACCTGGAAACAACTTATTGCAAATGCCAAAGCTAGAATGAACCAATACATTCCACTTTCCATCTAGTAGTGGATTATCTGGTCAATGTTTGACCAATAGCACAGGCTGAGGCCATTGAATTGGTAGTGATGGTAGCAAACTTCAGGCCTATTAGACGGTATGTTATTGTTAAGGATGTTGCTCATTTTTTTTTCTTTTTTCTTTCTGTAGTGGGATAAGGAGGAATATATTAGGATTGGAGGTTTACAAATGCATGGGCAATGTCAAAATAAGGAACAATAGAGTTATATAAGGTAATGAGAAAGGGGGTGTGGTGCGGGGTTGGGGGTTGAAATTGTGTCCCTTTTCGCATTTACAAAGTCCTGCTAGGGAAGTGCCGTGCTTAAACTAGAAAATGACAGATGGCTTAAACCGCCTTAAATATTACTTTGCGAACATGAAGTGGAGTACGTGTTACTATTAATGACTTGTTAAATATAAGTACCTGCTTAAGGAGAAGGTTTGAGACTTTGAGGGAGTATTGCAATAGTGGAGTACACATAAACACAGATGAAGAGTATTAACTAATTTTGGATCTGATCTATTAGGTTGTTAGACAACAGACTGTCCAGAGTTACATCAAATGATCCCGATGATGCTTCGATACTGGCTATTAGAGCCAGTATCCAATCGCAAGAGGAAGATACGGAATGCAATCGTTTTAGATAGGGGTATTAAAGCTGTTACTGGCATAACAAGTGACTTGGCTGTTTGGGCAAAGAGCCTTGCAATTGGGACATCTTTGATTACTGCTGCAACTGCTTGTTAGCCATCATTATTGGTAGCTGGCGTTGCATCAACTTTAGTCTTTTGATTGGATGATAAATTCAAGTGCTTTTCCTCACCAGTGAGAAGAAAAGAAAGACATCTATGTAAAATGGACAAAGGCAACTGGAAAGTCCTTCTAGTAAAGCCGTTGTCTCACTAGTGTGAGCCAACACCTCTGGCCTCTGGAGTCTGGAATACAACAAAATGCATTAAACGAAAAAAGCAGATAGTTTTTCCACTATTTGGCAGGTGTGGAGTTATATAAGAGTAATGATGTGATGAAACTTAGATGAAGAATTTGTCGATGAGGGGTTAAAGGAGGAAAGCATATGATATTGTGTGCAATACGATCCTGAATTACTCTAGTAGGCTTGACGTCAAGGTACGTGGGTGCAATTACAATTTACAACTGCCACTGTCATACATTATGATTTGTGATGTGGCTTGATTTTGTCCTTTCTGAAAGGCAAGATTTTTTTTTGTGGGAGCCTAGGAGGCCAGGGCCATTTTCTAAATATAAGGCATAAACAAGATCACAATTTTGCTATAGAGTGAGGGAACTGAAGGAGGTCTTGCATAAATTAGGCAACAAGTTTTCCGTACTTCTAAGAATACCAATGACATAGGCAACTCCTTGGCGTGTAGCGCGAGAAACAATGGTCCTTGCATTATCCAATTTAATCTTTTTACTTACTAGAAAATGGAAAAAAAAAAGCGAAAGACAATTTGGAAATATAATTATTGCTTGTATCAATGAAGTATTTGCAATATAAGAAAGAAATATAAACGACTAAGAGCAAATCTATTCCAACTTTTAGGGCAAAGACGATGCTGACTTTTTGGTGGATAGAAGGTGCTCAAACTGTCAAAGGCATATTCTCGGATGTGATTGTTACCTTAATTAATTTCCTTAATATAATTCTTTTTATTTATGAGCTCAAAAACAAGGGAAACTAAAAAATGCATTTTGATATATGTGGATTAAAAAGGGATCCAAGTTTGTGTGATGATTTATGAAATGAATCAAATGACCAGTCTATAACTGCAGCTTGTTAATAAATGTTGAGAACTTGGAGGATGAGTGGTAGTATTTTTCAATTTTAATTTCAACTTGTTAACTGATTGTATAGTGTGAATTTATGAAGTGCATTAGCATTTTAATTGTTACACCTCTCTCTTTCTCTCTGATTTAGCTTAGCATGTCAGTCTTATATGCTTGTAAGTGGCTTAGTTGGTTAGCCATCCATCCAGTACATGCAATACCAGTTCACAGAGTCTTCTTGATAGTTCACTTATTGGATGAACAGTAGCACAAAAATTGAACATATCAAATGATATAACCATCCACTCAGTCGCCCAATTTTAGTGTTAGGGCAAGGACCCACGAAAAATTTGACTGTCCAGATGATCAAACTCATGATGTTGGTGTTATTCTCAGGCTTTGGCTTGTCTAGGGTCGCTTGTCAATTCTCTGGACTGGTGGTATGCATACTTACTGATACACGCGGCGTACATTCGGGGTTAATGTGCACCATTCCTTGGTTCTCGTTTAGAAAAATCCCTTCCCAAAAACTGGTGCAGTTGGATGTTGTAACCATCCAAGCTATAGGCTTTCGTACTGAATGTTCACCATTAAGTAATGGGCTTTCAAACTCCAAAGTATGAACAGAAAAATTGTTTATGGTAATCTAATTAGCTCAATTGTTGGTGGAGATGTTGATGTAGGACTATGCAATGGCCTACAATCTAATGAGCTTAGATCAAGATTGAATTATTACTAATAAAGAAAATTATAAAATTGCAACCCTATCACAAACAATTATTCTAGAAAGTCCAAGTAAGGCAACTTTAAGAAGATTCAATGCCACGTCACAAACCTACAATAACCTCAGTTATATCATGAGGGTTGTATGGAATTCTATGTTTCCACAAGCTTAGGTATTAGCTATTAACTCAATGCAGATTTTCTAATCTGTTCTAGGGTTTTGTAGGGTTAGGGTTTTGGGATTTTAATGATTAGGGTTTTGGAAATTCAATTAGGGTTTAGGTATAGCTGTTTTAGGATTTTGCAATTGCTGAAATACTGTAACAGCAATAGAAAAAGTATTAAAGAGATGTAGCTGTCATGGGGGCTTGTTTACAAAGTGGAAACAGGCTGGGACAGGCATTATAGAGCTGCTGGGGAACTAGGGCAGCAAGGTAGGGGCTGCGACAGGGTTGGGGCAGGGGTATGGGGACTGTAACAGGGTTGGGGCAGGTTGCAATTGCCAAGAAATTGCAGGAAAAACCTGCACCTGGACTGGGAAGGTAGAGAGAGGGCTTTGGCAGTGAGGGAAGGGTAAGGGAAGGCTAGGGTTTAGGTTGGGTGAGGTTTCTTGCAAGGGAAATAGGATCTAGGGTTTTTGTGACTTAGGGTTTCAATGAGAAAACAGAAAATCAAAGAGAATCAATTGAAAAGAAGATCAATAACACACCTTAGATCTTTGGGAATCACTCCCATGTCATCACACCAAGAATTCTTTGGGAATCACTCCCATGACATCACACCAAATCCAATCTCTGGAGAATGCTCAAAAATACTTTATTTCATTCATAAAATCAGTAACTAAAAATTTACAGCAGAAAATAAGTTTAAATTGATGGAAACCCTACTTGTATAAAGTCTAGAATACCCAAACTAATAAAAAGACTAAAATAACCCAATACTAATAAATTATTTTTTCCCTAACTAAAATTCAGTCCATTGGGCTTTTAAAACCATATTAAATCAGCCAATTTGCACACCTTCCCAATGTGAGGTCTTCCTCAAGGTTCGTAAAATCGAAAATATCGGCGATATATCGCCGATATTTTTCGATATCGTTGAAGACCGATGTATCGATACAGTGTATGAAAAAAATTACACGCTATCGGTTGGTATCGGCGATATATCGCCGATATCGGCGATATATCGCCGATACCATGCCGATATCGACCAAAAGTGGGTGAGTCCCATCGAAATCAGAGATTCGGTCAGGGTTAGCTTTTTTTTCACATGCGCAAGCAGAAATCAAAAAAAAAAAAAAAAAAAATTAGTACTGACTACAGAAAACCCGTGAGTGGTGCCGATTCATTGTCTTTAAATATGGAAAAACCTACATAGCATTCATCACAGTCTGAAAATCTTGGATTTAGTTGGAAAAAAAAAAAGAGGGTTGATTTAGAAGAAGGAAGAAGGAGGAAGGAGGAAGAAGGAAGAAGAGACTGGAGCATACCTGAGCCAGTCCACCGCCTTTGCCGTCGCCGTCGCCGTCGTCTGTGCCGTCGCCGTCCCCGTCGCCGTCGCCGTCGCCAAACGCCCAAACCCAAGCCAGGTTCCTCCTTCCCCTCGGCTCCTCTGCGTTTTTTTTTTTTTTTTTTCGTTCGGTTGCAGACTTGCAGTATACGATTCATGAATTATAAGCCTTAAAGGTTATGCTAAGTTCACTCACCCTATAGATAAGCTTAAACCTTTTAAGGGTATGCTAAGTTCACTCACCCTATTTAAAACTTAACACCCTTATAAGGGTTTGCTAACTTTACTCGAGCCTACATAAAACTTAAAACCCTTATAAGGGTTATCTAACTCCACTCTTACATAAAACTTAAAACCCTTTTAAGGGTTATCTAGCGTGACTCTCACTTAATTTTTTTTTTTTTCAAGGGCTTTAACTTTTAAGTAAAATTATATGAATGCATTTAATTTGTATGATAATGCATTTTTTTTTATGAAACTAGCATTACTTATAAACCCTTATAAGGGTTATTTAATTGTTAATGCATTTTTTTTTGTAAAAAAGTTATCTGGTTAATGTTAGGGATTTTAACCTAAAATTTAAAAGGTAATGCTAGTTTCACACTTTCACTCTTTTTATAAATTATATAGAGGCTTTAATTAAAAAAAAGCTTCACTATATCGAAATATAAAAAAATAATAATAATTTCTTGATAAAGATGTATCTCTAGCAAATTATGCCCACAAGACCATTTTAGATATATTAAAAAATTAATAATTTCTTAATAATATTTTATAAATTAGAAATAATTTATATGTAATATCTCTAACCTCATAAGGGCTTTTTACAAATATAATAACACCTTGACTAATTAGTAATCACTTAGCTATTCTTTTTTGTAAAAAAATTTAACAAACTTTTACTAATCGGTAATCACTTTGATTAATAAGTTAACATACTTTTTAGCACAAAAATTTATAAATTATTATACTATTTTTATTACATAATTTTAAAAGATTATAAAACATACTATTTTGAAGAGAATTTTTTTTAAAACTGGTCTGCCATATTAGAAATTATATTATATGAAAAAAAGTAATATGTTGTAAACAAATATTGATTTATATTTTATACCCAATTTTGAAAAGTATTAAAAATTGTAATATAAGGTCGTTTTTTCTATTTTAATTTTGAAATAAACCCTTATAAGGGTTATTTAATTGTTAATGCATTCTTTTTTGTAAAAAAGTTATCTGGTTAATGTTAGGGATTTTAACCTAAAATTTAAAAGGTAATGCTAGTTTCACACTTTCACTCTTTTTATAAATTATATAGAGGCTTTAATTAAAAAAAAAGCTTCACTATATTGAAATATAAAAAAATAATAATAATTCTTGATAAAGATGTATCTCTAGCAAATTATGCCCACAAGATTATTTTAGATATATTAAAAAATAAATAATTTCTTAATAATATTTTATAAATTAGAAATAATTTATATGTAATATCTCTAACCTCATAAGGGCTTTTTAAAAATATAATAACACCTTGACTAATTAGTAATCACTTAACTATTATTTTTTGTAAAAAAATTTAATAAACTTTTACTAATCGGTAATCACTTTGATTAATAAGTTAACATACTTTTGAGCACAAAAATTTATAAATTATTATACTATTTTTATTACAAAATTTTAAAAGATTATAAAACATACTATTTTAAAGAGAATTTTTTTTTAAAACTGGTCTGCCATATTAGGAATTATATTATATGACAAAAAATAATATGTTGTAAACTAATATTGATTTATATTTTACACCAAATTTTAAAAAGTATTAAAAATTGTAATATAAGATCGTTTTTTCTATTTTAATTTTTATGAATTATACTTGAAATTCATGTATATTTTTATTTAGTTATGATCAATGTTATATATATATATATATAATAATTACTGAAACTTGATTATGGGTCTGCACATTGCTTTAGGAAAATTGCATCTATTTCAATTATTTATATATTCTAATGTGCACTCATAAAGTCATAAGTATTTGAAATTGTCAAAACAATTAACATGGATAATCATTAAAAAACAGAGGCAATAGGAGTTGATTATATTATATGTTTAACTTGATTATATTTTTTAATGATCCACTGTGCAGTATTTTTTATATTGTAAAAGAATTAGCCCAAATAATTCTACCACTCTATAGTTTGTAAAAGAAATAAGAACATTTGTATTTTGTATTTCGACAAAGAAGTTTTGCTTAATGATATTAAGCTTGTAATCATCTAAACAACACTCAATATACATAGATTACATTAAAATAAAATTTTTATTTTATATTTAAAACTTAATCAGGACTCTCACACATTTAAATAAAATTGCATCAACTTCGTTTTACATAATTACATCCACTTCATAGTCAAATAAAATTACATCAACTTCTTTTTACATAATTACACCAACTTCATAGTCAAATAAAATTACATCCACTTCTTTTTACATAATTACATCAACTTGATACTCAAATAAAATTACAATTGTCTTCCTTTTTTCTTGATGCAGGGTCTCCAATCAGTTAACCATCTCCTCTCTTTTCCATATTGATTTTGTCCTGTACAAACATTGAGCTCATCAATTACATATAGAAATAGTTTGAGAAACTAAATTAAAAATCAATTACTTATCATATAGAAACAGTTTAAGAAACTAAATTAAATTTCAATTATTTATCAACTGTAATGTACATTCATAAGCTTTTCATATTTCTAAAGCAATTAACATGGATAATAATAAAAAAAAATCACAGGTTTTGGTGCTTGATTATATTATGTGTTTGACATTAATATTTATTGATGGTCCACTAGGAGATGGTGCGAGACATAGGTTGGTCGCATGGAAAACAAATAGAAGGGAACAAGAATGGAGCAATATGTAATTATTGTGGCAAAAAAATAAGAAGCGGTGGAATTACTCGGTTAAAGTGGCATCTTGCTGGGGGTGATTCGAATGTAGCAGACTGTCCAAGTTGTCCGATGGAGGTCAGACAAGCTATGAAGGTTAACCTTACCATTGGGGCTAAGCAGAGACTGGAGCATGTCGCTGAGCAAAAGGCAATCCGTCAAGAAATAAGGCGTGGTCTACAGCCACCAGTAGATGTCGATGATGACGACGAAGATGATACTTTATACCCAATCGACTGTATTGGAGTTGACGAGCGGCTAGCATATCGACAGGGCTATCGTCAATCTATGCGCCAGCAGTGGGACAGAGATCAGGAGCGTTCATTTGCAGCTCGCATGCAGTCTGCCGATTTCAGAGGCAGTGTCGGAGCAGGACCATCCGGTTCGACTGGTAGGACATCTGATTTTGGGACTGGGACACAATCGCATGGTATGTTTGGCCGCAGCCAAAGCATGAAAGTCCCGGATCTGCCACATGATTCATCTCTGTACAAAAGTCGAAATGCAAAACAGAAGCGGCTGAAAGAAATGTGGAGTGGGGGAAGTCTGGTGGAAGCGCTTGGAACAGCTGTATCCAAGTTTTTCATACATAGTCATGTGCCTGCTAATGCTGCCTCAACCCCACAGTTTAAGAACATGATTCACGAGGCAGAACGGGTTGGGCCGGGGGTAGAGCCTCCTTCTCCATATGAGATTACAGGTAAATACTTAGACGCAGAGGAGAAGGAGATGAGAGACTATATTGACACTCTAAAGCCAACGTGGGAAAATTTTGGTATCACTATTATGTGTGATGGTTGGACAGGACCCACTAGGCTTTCGATCATTAACTTTATGGTGTACAGTCAGGGAAGGACAATATTTTTAAAGTCCGTTGATGCATCTGACAATATAAAAGATGCAAAATATATATATGACTTAATGAAGGGTGTTGTAGAGGAAGTGGGAAAAAAAAATGTAGTCCAGGTGGTGACTGATAATGGGAGTGCCTTCGTGAAGGCTGGGAAGATGCTTATGAAAAAGTATCCCCTATACTGGACCCCTTGCGCAGCCCATTGCATAGACCTGATGTTACAGGCAATAGGAGAAAGAAAATCTGTGAAGGAGGTTATTGACGAGGCAAGAACGGTAACCAACTTCATATACAACCACAGTTGGGTTCTAGCAAAGATGAGGGCTTTGTGTGGTGGTGAAATAGTACGGCCAGGGGCGACGCGCTTCGCCACCAATTTTATTGCCTTAGAGAGTTTGTCCAAACATAAAATTGGACTAAAGGCATTATTCACTGGGACTGATTGGACAGAATATGGACAAAGGCGCACTATTTTGGCAAAAAAAGTTGAGGACATTGTCCTTAATAACAAATTTTGGGACAAAGTGGATGATACAGCTGCCATACTAGAGCCTATTTACCGTGTCTTAAGGGTGATAGATGCAGATAAGTGGCCGACTATGGGTTCTGTGTACGAATTAATGCGGGTAATGAAGTTGTCGATAAAGAATGTGTCCCCTCGTGGATACAAGTGGGTCCACAAGATTATCGATGCTCGTTGGGATAAGACAATGGAGCATCCCCTTCATGCTGCTGGTAAGTTTGATGTTTACTAGATGTTTACATTGAAGTTATTGCATGCTTGTAATACTAATTGCATGTCGTATAACTTTCACGTTTCAGCATATTATTTGAACCCAAAGTATCACTACAACCACAAATTGGGGAATCGGGATGACTTAATGAAGGCTGTTCACGACGTCTTCGAGACGTTGGACCCGAAGTGTAAAAGAAAAGGAGACTTCGGGAATGAGGTGAAATGTCTTTATCTCGTTAACTATAGCATATTTATGTGCATTATTGCATTCTAATTTATTATATCTAATTGAAACATCTTTTCTCAAAATCTATAGCTAGTGCGCTTCAGGGATGCGCGGGGGAGCTTTGGAAGAACTGCTGCTAAGGAGGGAAGGTCTAGGATGACGCCGTGTGAGTAATTTCTTCTCAATAAAGTAATTATATTTTATTTCTTTACATCAAAATATATATGAAACTAATGGATAACATCGTTTAATTGTCAGCTGATTGGTGGCAAATGTACGGAACCGACTGTCCGACCCTCAGAAAATTGGCAGCTCGCGTGTTAGCACAGACTGCTTCATCTTCAGCATGTGAGCGAAACTGGAGTACATTTGCCCTCATCCACACAAAGCAGCGGAACCGACTTGGCTACAAAAAGCTGCAAAAACTGGTCTTCTGTCACTATAATATGAAGCTGCGACTCAGGCAACTGCAGATTGACACTGGGAAGCAACCTGAGCAGGATCCTTTAGACCTGATGTTAATCGGTGCCACTGAGGATCAAGATAATCCACTTTCTGAGTGGGTTAAGGTTTCATCACTTGACGAAGATGATGGGCGTCCAAACGCAGTTATAGCTAGCGCGGCCATTGAGATGGGCATCGATGTAGAAAGGGTTATTGCTACAGAAGTGGGGTCTAGCACTAGCGGCAGCAGGAGCAGCTTTAGCACAGAATCATTTGATGAGATGATCAGAAGTCCAAAAGGTCCTGAGACTTCAAGTGCAAGAACCGCCGGGACAAGTAGATTGTCCAATAGTAATAGTGAGGGTGGTGATGAGTCTGATGACCATGATAAGAGTGACGGAGGCGGCGACAGTCCTGGGGATGGAGGTAACATCGGAGTTGAGCCAGAGCAGAGGCCTCTGAGCCCATTCACCGCAGAGGCTGACTTTGACCATGCCACACAGGACCCAGATCATGGTGCCCCAACTTCACATCCAGCAGAAAGCCAACCGATTCATTACGTCCCTCGTCGAGGAAGCCAGGGCAGGGGCAGGGGCAGGGGCAGGGGTCAGGGCAGGGGCAAGGGCAAAGAACGAGATGTGGGACACGATGCTTGGTTTGGGGGCACGGAACATTCGGGCTCTAGTTCCAGAGGGTCTCAACATACATGTTTCTCCAGCCATGACCAGGATACACAGTCTCAGACATCAGGCTCTCAAGAACATAGTTATTCACATTCCACACAGGATCAATATCCTTATGGATATGTCTCAGGATATGAGCCACCTCGATATGAGTATGAAGGAGACAATTTCCAAATCCCAGTGCCTGTGCCAGTTGTGCCCAATCACCCACAGTATCCACCAATTGGCGTGTTACTACATCTTAGCCCAGATTACTACCAACATTATGTACATGAGTATACATCCATGTACCATAATGTGATGAGTTGGACACAGTATTGTACGTATGTGGAGAATCAGCACTATAGCCAGCCAAGTCAAGACAGAGATGATGACATCGAACCTCCGCGTAACTCCTTCTGGTGGTGATTGTAGGTTTTTTGGTGGGTTGTATTATGTATGTTTATTTTCTTATGAATCTTATAAATTATGAATTTATGATTGCTTGAGAAATGAATGAAACATGAATCAATCATACATTATTGTCACTCGTCAACGCACATCTTTGCTCTCTTCTTATTGCATCTCTTGTATACATTGTTGTTTTTTTTAATGTTTTTATTTTAAAATGTGTATTCACATCTATTTTAACATTTCCTGAATTTTCACTACAAAATTCCATGTTTTGCCCTATTTTTTGCCATTTTTTCCAAAAATCACCGATAAACGATATATCTTCCGATATATCTCCGATATATCTTTTTTCCGCGGCTCCGACATGTCGAGCGATATCGACATTTAGAACCTTGGTCTTCCTAATGATCAATGCATGCATATGAGATCTTCAATATCCAAAATCATTTACCAGAGTGACATGTGGGCCTTCTTCTTCTTCCTCCGCCTATGATAAATTTCAAACTCCTTTTGATGCTTGTTGTCTGCATCAGATCTCCTTAATGGTACCCATCAAAATTGTGGGCCCAACCCTTCATGTATGCTGTTAGACCAGTATGCTGTCAGTAGGTCATTCATCCTCATGACTACATGATGGCTAACTTATGTTTTCTAACAACTTAGTATAATTCTGTAGGAAAAGGCCCTGAAGTTTCTTTTATTGTTTGTATTAGTGGTATCCAAATTGTCACCGGCTCAGTAACAACTGCCGAGTGCTTGAGAGGAGTTGTGGAGCCACCATGGCCTCTTAGAGCTATTGTCAGAAAAATCAGAAGATTTAAAGTCACTTTTGTTAACTGTGACATCTGTTGGAAATAACAATTAATGAAAGAATTTTAAACAATGTTATATATGTATATGCATAAATTTTGTATGTGTGCTGCATCTAATCA
The DNA here is from genome assembly GCA_015143295.1 of Tetracentron sinense. Taxonomy (NCBI): domain Eukaryota; kingdom Viridiplantae; phylum Streptophyta; class Magnoliopsida; order Trochodendrales; family Trochodendraceae; genus Tetracentron; species Tetracentron sinense. The sequence continues at coordinate 30,491,413 of CM026572.1, read as the reverse complement.
GGGTTGAGTGATGCTATCACATTAGGTATTAGGTGTTGTGTCTTTAGGGTAGTGTTGGAACTTGGAAATAACACTATTGAGTGGAATTTTGTTATTTTTTACATAGGTACAAGGGCTGTTTTACTTTAGAAAAGTGAGATATATTACTTATGGGAGTGTATTAGATAGGGTTATATGGTGACCAGGGTTAGGTATATTCCAATTCTAACGAGTTTAGAATTTAGGAATATCTACGGCTACTTTTCTTATGAATTGGGGTTTGTTCGTAAGGTTCAGCCAACTACTATCGCGAGGATGTGAGGGCTTAGGATGTTCCTCCTTGGTGAGTTCAAGGTGTTATGGGTGGGTTATCATAGTGGATTTAAGATAATTGATCAACTTGATGAGTTCAAGATTGATTGTGTAGTGTTTTTACTGACAATGGTGGTCTGACTTTCCTATTCTGTGTTGATTGAATAAAGGTTAGCTCTTATTCTTTTTATGAGGACCTTATGTGATTGTTTCCTATTCTGTACCAGAGCTGATTACTAATAATATCAAAGGAACCTTGGATTTTAGGTGCTAACAAGATCTACCTCTATTGGCAATTTTTTTCATAACTATGATGATATTTTTGGTTCCCTCATCAATTCTTGTTTGACATCATATCTATTATACATGAGGATGCTGCTGGAAGTAAACACCAACACTTGTAATTATCTATTTTTTAAATGAATTGTAGGTCGGGGTCTAGCCTGACCCCAGCTTACTTTCCAATAAAACTAGTATGCTCTTAATCTTTGAGTTCTTTAATATTAGTGTAACTACTTGGTTAAATCACCCGGGTGCTCAACCCAATTTCGACTCTACTCCAACTTGGGTACACTATATCAGACTTAAAAGTTTCAAGTTTTAATCCTTGCTTTATACTATTTTTACCCAAAAAACAAACAAATAGTATATTGTTCTTTTTTTAAGTGTAAAATCTGACTTCCTTTTCTTTTGGTCCGCAGCATCATTCAAAGAACAAGAAGTGCTTTGTATGCAATACGCCTACACTCGGCATCTTCAACACGGCTCATGAGATCCGTAAAAGGATGGCAGCAGAGGGAAAATAGTGTTTGTCAATTTCCTTCTCTTTGTAATATTATTGACATGAATATCTTTTATTGTTTTTGTAACAGATGAAAAAGTTCCATCTTCGAATATTTTCTTTTAAGAATTGTATGACAGATTTTATGAGGATTGGTAAAAAATCACAACACAGATTCGGAATTAGGAGAGTTCTGATAGATCTAGTGACATCAAATTTGGAGCATATGCTACCCGGAAAAGAAAAGAAAAGGTGCATATATTCATTCACCAAGAAATTGTACTAAAGATCGATATGGGAGCTTGACATAAAATTTAGTCTCTTTCTCTTCTTCCACTTTGTTAGTTGATAGTTTATACAGGGTTGAACCTGTTATGAAGGAAATAGGGAATCCATCCAGAGATCTCCCTTACAGTGCTTTATGTAGTACTAGATCCATATGAAATACACATCTTTACCCATAGCTTGGCATCATAAGGAAATAGGGAATCTATTCCAGTATGCTGTTTGTAGTTCTTATTTTATCATTATTTTTGTCTAGTAAATGAGGACTGTAGAATCTTGCTTGCAATACTGATAATCATTGAGATTTTTACAACCTTAAGATTTAGAAGCTATGACGTCTTCACTCATTGTAGTGACTATCATCATAAGGTTGAAAAATGTAAAAGAGTAAATAAAATCATCATACTAATTGTCAGAAACAAAAATCTTTGTCTAAATTTCAGAAATTTGTGCTGGTGCTATTTAGAAACTTAAAAAGCTTAGGTTGTAGAAACTAGAAGAGCTTTGAGGAAAGTATAAACCGTTATTACCATGAAAAAAACTTAGTTTCAACTAGCTCTTACCTTTATTCTTTCTTTCTTTTAGTTTTTATTGGATGAGTGATTTTAAATCATTTATCCATGTCCTACTCTGTTCTGGAGTTCGAATTCAGGAGTTAAACCCTCTAATTCTTTACACCTGAGTGTTCTCAACTTAGTTTATCACCTGGCATATTTTGCCTGAGCTCACTTGGACTTTGTTCAAGCTCACAAGTAATTTTAATTTCTATTTATTACGGGACCTTAGAAGCACCATAGCAATTGAGTAGCTTTCACTCCTCCTGCCTCTTCCATAGGAATAAACCCAATGAAATTTATGAGTTTCTTTTGAATGGCTATTGCCTTCTCTATTAGTAGATTAGAATAATGAGATAGAATGTAATCTGTTACCTCAATGTTGCAACACAAACAGCGCTTAACCCCTAGAGGGTGATTCTAACTTGTGAAGAGGTTTCCCAATTTATCTTGTGCAAGGAATACTGTCATTTTGTTGAAAAATCAGCAACTGTACACCATGGATGATGAATATCACAAGGGGATGCAGATTGGAAAAGATTCAGCTACTCTGGTATGTCTTCCCTCTTCTCAGTGGCTGAAGGTTCACATCCAATTCCCAACTGGCAAATGTTAGCGAGGTCTCGGAGATGTCACGCCACTCCTTACATGTACACTGATGGATCTATAGCTCTCTGGGTTTCACACCTTGGATCTAACAGTTTGAACCTAACGATTAGAGTACAGTAGTCTGGTCTACGCTAACGCAGTACAGCACAGTATAGTAGCTCTTTCTAACAACAACAAAATGTCAGCGATATCATTGAAAGAAGTAAGAACAAACTAAACTACTGAAAAATTTTCAGCAATTCCATCAAATGATCTCTCTGGTACACCACTAATCAACTTATTTGTTTCCGTATTTTTTCCTTTTAAAGGTTTAATCTAATTTTCTTAGATTGACCAGAGGATATATAATATTTTTTTTGGGGCATCCATTGGCCCAAATCTAACTCATTGGTTAGTTAAATGCGTCCCAAGCCCAAGCCCAACCCCAAACCCAAGCCCAAGCCCAAGCCCAAGCCCATGTGGACTGGACTTAACTCCTGGTTCAGTCTTGTGTTGAGGATGATGTAATCCATTATGTCAACACCCACAACTACTCTTTCCCCTACTTGGTTATTGAAGTATCTTCACATCATTGCTAACTGATACATTTTTTCACATTTAAGATTAAAATTTAGAAAATGAGATTTTATTCTCTTATGAACCAAAAAAAAAAATCCATATTAACCTGTGGATTCTACTGTCCATTGAGGAAGCGTGGCAACAAATTTGATCACCTGATCCCAAAGGTAGGTCATTTAATAGACGTAGTAAAAAATTAGCCTAATCGATTGTTTCTAAATACTAGGTCAACATTAACCTCTTAGGGCTCACTAGACCCTAATAGGCTATAGAATTTCTAATGCCTAATTGGATGGTCTATTTACCTCTCATTAAGATGATCTTATGGCATGTGTCTCCCAGAGGACCCACATTGATTCCCAAGGGTAAAATTTAAAAAAACATGCAACATCTCATTCAACTGGCTTAAATTTATAGTCAAGTGAGCTGACAAGCCACCTTCCCATTAATATAGGGCCAAGACCGGTACGGCCAGCACTGGATTCAAAAATGTTTAAAAAAAGAAAAGAAAAGGATAAACTATATTTACTTCCCTAAGGTTTGGCAAAATTGGAGAGACCTCCCTTTTTGTTTCAAAAATAACACTCCCCTCCCTTATTAGGCTCGTCAAGTTGACACTGTTAATTAAGATTGAACTTTTCCAATTTTACCCTAATTAATCTTGTGAGTTAAAAACTACTTAGTGTCCGTTTTCACACAAACAATGTTCTCTCCACATGGCAACGTTGAAACAAAAGTGAATTTCATAATGCTCACTTTTCTGGTACGAAGATTATTTAACCTAAAAACAGGAAGAACATTAACATCCCGAAAGTGCCAAAAAAAAAGGAATTATCATTATTTTACCCTTTAGCATGTATTTTATACTATAAATATTTGATAATAGTCAAAAAAATAAACAAAACCAATACACAACACAACTGGCAGTAGCAGCAATGCTATAGAACTCTTTAAACCCCAAAAAGATAAAAAAAAGAAGAAAGAACAAAGAAAAACCTACGAATAACAATCTAAATTACAGCTGAGTAGCCAATGTGCAATCAGGATTTGTGAAGTGGCGCAATGCCGATTTAACACATCATAACCAAAATTCAAGCAAGGCTTCTTCATTAGTGCTAGTGAAGAGCTCGAGCTCATCGGTAGCCACCATGTGGTTGTTGAGAATAACCACCCATGCCAATGGTGGGGTTGTTACCACCTGGCCTGGTGGTACCAGGAGGTATTCTAGTTGGTGGTCGCATTTGGCTGTATGAATTGATATTTTCTATCTTAAGTTGATGCAATGACGTTAGAGTCTGCTCAAAGCTAAATATGCTTTGGTCAATTACAGTTCTGTTATCTGTGCTATACATTGTTCTATATTTGTTTAAAGACATTATCTATCTAATGGTTTTTGTATTTTTATTTTTAACACCTTTTTTTTCTTTTCTTTTGATGGGTAAGCTGGACTTCGTCCGACAACCTTTGGGTTGCCAACCAATTAAGCGATGAGCTGGAGCTCATTCTTAACATCAGTGTTAGCATAATTGCTGGGACCAATCATTGTAGACCAAATCAAAGAGAAATTGCAACAGGGATTTAGGGAAGTTCTTACTTCACAGTAAAATATCTTAGGTAGGAAAGGGAGAAAAACAAAATAACACAAAATTAAATGTAGTTTAGGGATAATTTGGATACTTTTAAATATATAAAGCATGACATCATCTAAATCCATCCATATTAGTAATGACGTACTAATGGAAGGGGGAAACTATTAATGACAATTAAAACACAAGGGAGGGCCATGTTATTTCAAAAATAAGAGGAGAGGTCTTTGCAATTGCTTCAAACCTCAGAAAAGGTAAGTGTAATTTATCCTAAAAAAACAGAAAATACTTTTGATTCCTGTGCTGATTGCGACGGTCTTTGGCTTAGACGGTCTTAGAAGCAAAATCCATATTAATTATATGCGAAGGTCAATGAAGAAAACAACATGCTAAACTTCATTCAGTTATCCATAGCAAAAAAGGGATAACGGATAAAGGAAAATAGGGTTCGATCAAGAACTTCTCATCCCATACGGAATTCTGATTTAGACGCGATGATCGATACACATCACATGCCATGATGCCATTTGAACAAGTCAAAGAGCTTATTCATAGACTCGTAGTACAATTAAAGTACTGTTATATTACGAATAAAAATACATTTTTGCTAAAATGAATACAAGGATACTTTGGACATGAAAGCACTAAAAATGGGATTTTTACAGAATCTTTCAAACCATTTTACTTTTTCCTTGTTGAGAGAAGAATAAGGGAAAAGAGAAGCCATTTTAAACTGAAGAGATAAGAGAAGAAAAGGAATAAAAAACCCAAGTTGATGGTGATCTTTGTGGAATTGATAAAGATTGATGAGTTCCACATTCAACGACTAAGATATTGCTTTAATCTCCGAATAGATGTAGATTCTTATAATGTTGGATTCTGAGTTAGCTTTAGGTCAAATCTCCCTTTGAGATATTCTTCTAACTGGACCTTTTTAAGTGCTTTTCCTTTGAAAGAGTAGACACGGTACTTAAGAAATCCTACTTTTGGGCGTTTGATAAGATTAGAAACTACCTGCCCCTTTAGCCAGGATGGTGAAGGTATACCCAGTACCCTTCCCTCATTTAGGACAGGTCCTTGGCAAGGTTTAGAATCCTGTTCGGATTTCGCGAAATCCAACCTCCGGCAGAAATTTCGGAATTCTGGGATATCGGAATTTCAGCGATATTTCAAAATTTTATTTTTAAATAGGTTTTTTTTTTAAAAAAATTAAAATTAAAATTCTGCCGATTTTTTTTGAGATTTCGGTTCGGGTTGGCTAACCAAATCACCGATATAATATCGGGATTTCAAACCTTGGTCCTTATATAAAATGATGTTTTATACCAAATAAAAGAAAACCAATAATATAAAATGATGTGTTTTTACCTTCCAAAAAAAAGATGATATATATATATATAGGGAAAAGACTTTTTTTTCTTTGTTGGGTATGATTAGGGCATCAATATTATTTATTTATGTTAGTTGTTAGTATCAGTGAGTGAATGGTCCCTGTATCATGTTCACGGGAGAACTTTAACAAAATCTATTTGGAAAATGCTTAACTTACCGTGCATTTCCACGATATAACGAAATGTCTGTCTTCATTGGTCCTGCCCCTTTTTTAACACCCAATTAACTGTGTGATTAAGATTCACTCACTCCTAGGATTCATCTATTTAAGAATATTAACTTTTAAGTTGATTATACTTGGCCACAGGGTGGGCTAGTAATCACTAAATTTATTTGGAGATCTTTGTCTGAAAATCAATTCCACTGTCCATGACCTCCTACTGAGGGAAAACTCGATAGCAACTCAGCATCCTAGTTAGAGAGGTGGGTCCAATTTAGTAGTCTATGCCATGTGCTCTAGCCATTTTTTATTTCCACGTCCAAGTAGAGTAAGAGGACACCCCGCCTCTTGCGCAAATGGTGGGGGCATGACATCTCTCAATAGAGAGGTCTCGGGATCCATTCCCCTAGGTGATGAGTAGCAAGAACTCCAATCCCCAATACTAACCCTCAATACTAACCCTAACCCTAATCCTAACCCTGTACTAACATGGGTAAATGATATCCTCCACATTAAAAAAAAAACAGTTTAAATATAAAGAGAGCTCATGCAGAGCTCCCTTTTTACACTACATGGGGGCAAAAAGTGTAATTATCAATAATTACACTTTTGCCCCCCATGTAATGTAAAAAGGGAGCTCCGCATGATGTAGAGCTCCCCATGAAAATTAATCTCAAAAAAACAATAGAGTAAGGGGCGGACGAGAACAAGGGCATTGTAGCGACTATGTCCAAATGGAGAAATTTTGTTTTAGAGGGAAAATCCGAGGGTTAGTTAGCCAAAATGCCTTGGCATAACTGGTTGAATACGAGATTATAAAGTGCCAATTCTCTCTGATTAATTTATAATTTTCTTAGATGCTATCTTGGTGGGTGTACGAATGTCCGACGAACCAAATGATCCCAAGTGCTTATGGTTTTCTGGAGATTACATTGTTCACATAAATATAATCTCATTAGTTTAATTTTAGTTGATGCTGTCTTGGTGGGTGTAGAGCTGTCTAAACGATTCTTGTTGCTATTTATATCTGTAACCCTCAAACTAATAACTTAAAAAATTCTACAATTTGATGAGACTTTTGTCTGTTGCTAACTAGTGGGCCACTTCTATGTTGTGTCTTGTATTCGGTTTGAGTTAGACTCCAGTACTATTATCACCCATAGCTTTACGACTAGGGTTATAAAGGGGTAGCGTGCTCCCTACTCGGGGGTTATGGGTGAAGTTCCCAAGCCGATTTTTTCTAGGAATTATTATTGTAATGGGGGGTATTTGAGTACTAGACCGAGTATATATATTGTTGTTTCTAGACTAGGGTTTTATAAGAGATTATTATGTTCGTGAAAATATAGAGAGGAAAGAATCCTTGTACCATTTGCTTGTGATTAGTGAAGAAGACTATAATCTATGTGAACATAGCTTATATTGAGTGAACCACGTATAATCCTGTATTTTCTTATGTGTTTGATTTGTTTAATTGTATTTCTCATCATTCTGACATGTAAATCATATTTATTGATTGAGAAGAAAGATATTTTTTGGAACTCCGGGTGTCCTCAACCCTTTGGGTTAGGACTAATCCCTGAGGGTGCAATGTGAGCCCGCAACCTGCCACACCAGGTAAGTCTGGGTAAACCTGTGTGGGCTGGCCCCAATAGACTTATGCATAAGATCTCATTCCAATGACCAGATTTTGAAGGAAACCCAAACTCAATTGCTGATCTCAATTAAATGGTAATCTCAGTGGTATCCTTGAGATTGTGGCCGTTCGTCGAGTCAGTCATGGGCTAACCGCTAGTACACTCATGTGTTGAGTCTAAACCCGCTGCGTCCCTTAAAATAAGCACTTAAAACTTCAAATAAGTTCTCCCAATAAATTGTTTATGATAAATTAATGAGCTACATCAATGGGTAATCCAGCAAGAAATAACCCATCAAATAACGTTTCTTTTCTGACTTTATAAAGCTCGTCACCATTTCTCCATCTAAAGCCCCGCATAAGGGTGTCAATTAGGCCCGGCCTCCCAGTGGCCTGAAGTCCAATGTCTGGTCGCCTACGTACATACATCTTAACACGATCACAAATTTGATTAAACTTAGGCATTCCTTACTCTCAACCAAAATTCAGCATCAATCAATATTTTCAATCAAAAACCTAGTTGTTCTTTCTTTATTAGGAGTTGATTTTTGGCGAGTAGAGAATTCAGGAGAGTAGTGATAGCATGCCTCATAGGGATGTCCAGTCGATGCTGGCGAGGAGACCACCAACACCCAATAGAAAGCCCCACACACCCCATCTTGCCAACAAAGGCAGTGATTTGTGTGAAAACACCTCAGTAAGCGCGCAAAAGGGTTTGTGGCAGCTTCCTATTAGTGCTGGGCAACTGGAGAAGATCTTAAGCCTTATCTACCTTAGTTGGGTAGGTTAGGATAAAGGTGGGCATGGGACTTTCAAAGACCATACCGACAGACTTAAACTTAGTCCTCTAAAAAAAAACAAATAAAGCCAATCGTGCAAACGCTTATTCACGACTCCATTCTCAGTACCGGTCTCTCAAGTCATTTAGAATGCCTAAAGTAGATTTACTTGTCACCAATTTTATCACCAATGCACCAATTTCCGCAAGGGAATATTCCTCTGGAATGCCCAATTATGTTGTACAAATGGCTCAATAAACACACGCCATGTGGCCTTCTAGTGGAAGACATGTACCACATGTTGTACACATGGATTCCCTGCAACACTAACCCGTGAAATCTTGGCAGTGACACGTGTCTAGATCTAAGAAGCTAGAAACTTGGATGACCTGGCCTACTCTATGTGCTTTTGATCACTTTATCAGAAGAAAGGCAATGTCTGGTGCAGAAATAATTGTTGTAGATAAGCCTCACACCCAGTGTCATCTAATTGGCTGCCTATTAGTACGAACGGCAAACAGGTTCGTAGCGGTTTGGCTCGTTGGAGTTCGTGAAAATGGGCGTACCTGCTATCTGAACCAATAGCTTAGCTTTGGTTGAACTTTTTGTTTAGGTTCAATGAATTTGCTCTTTTAAATTCCATGAATTTATTTTTTGGATTCGTGAATCGAGTATAAAACTTAATTTTTAATTTTTTTAAAAATAAATATTTATAATATATTTATTTACATGAATAATATATATATAAATATATATTAATATTATATAAACGAACTAACCCAACTAACCAAACTAAAGAACTAAACGAATCGAAAAACAAACTATCTCATCCTATACATATTGAATCGGGTTCACTCTAGAGTAACGAACTATGAATTGCGAACCAAGCCAACTGATGAACCAAGTAACATTGCTCTCACCACTTCTAACCTTTCTATTTCCCAACAAGCTGATTTCCATTGTATAATTTGTCTCTAAGCCAAAAGCAGTTTCAGGAATGCTCCTCCATAAATCGTAGTTTAGCTACTTGGATCAGTCTGATGCTATCTGGAGTTTTTGGAGAAATTGACTTCATAAATTGTCAAAACTCCATTGAACACAGATGGTTTAGCCACACATTTTGAGTTGCTCAGACAATATTGAAATTGTAATTTGGTGTCGCGACAATAAGCCCTTCGGACGAAATGTCGGCTTCTAAAGTACCTTGAGTGCCAATAATGGAGGTAAAAAAAGGAATAATTATAAAATAGTTTGGAAATATACTGTTAAGGAACGATGAGAATGTGAAAATATTGTCAATCTCAACTTAAACGCACAAATTGTGTTTTATTAGGGTTCAATTGCTTTGGTATGACACACTTATATAATGCAGTATCAGACATCCTCATATGTTATGTTGTTTGTAGAAGTACTTTTCCCTTGGACTTTATAACTTTTTTTTCCTTATATTTTATATTTTAATAAGTTTATCCGATATAAAAGAAGGGAAAAAGTGATTCCACACATTTTGTTTACAAAACCATTATAAGATGTTATTGATGTTAAAATCATAGTTTCAAGCAATGTTACCTGCATTTCGAATTCGGGTTCCCGGTTCATAGTTCGTCACTCTGAAGTGAAGCCGATTTGCTAGGGATAGGATGATACAATTCATTTCTCGGTTTGCTTAGATTCTTTAATTTGGTTCACTAGCTTTAGCTTGATTCGTTTATGTGTATATATATATATATATAACAATTTTCCATGATAATATATTTAAATAAAATTATAACCATTTACGATCATCATATTTGAGATTTGTTTACTTATTTAAGCATGTAAAAAATATACATATTATAATGAGGTTCGCTAATTTTATAATAACGTAAACGAGGTTCGCTAAATCCGTTAACCCAAAAACAAAATTCGTTGGACCAGAACTATTTTGCTAATTTTTACGAACCGAATCGCAAACCGGTTCACGTTTCACCCTGATTTTGAATACAAATTGGCCAAGAAAAGAACAAAATAAAGTACATTATAAAAGTATAAAAGAGAGCCACGAGCATGCGTGCGACATGGCACCCTTCATTGTACATGGTCATTTTGTGAATCAGAATTAAGGAAACAAACCAATGAAGCCAATTCCAATTTCTTGTGAGTTGATGAATCAATGGTGTTTGGATCCATGAATTACTCTAAATATCTGGGTCATGAGCCACTAATGCGTGCCACTTAGTGCAAAACACTTAAGACAGTTACAGAAGTGATGAACGATGGCTGTAAGACAGACATGTTTTTGAAAACTAAAAGGTGTTTTTATTGTGGGTTTGGTTTTGTCTATGTAAAGGAAAGACAGCATAATTGTTTTCACAGAGGCTGGTTTAAGAATACAAGTAATTTTTCTTAGACAAAACATCACTCAAAATGGCTTAAAGTGTCTCGGAGGCCCTCCCCTATCTCTCTTGGGGAGTGCTATCTATCATCGCCTTCAAAGCAAAGCGCACCAAAAAGAGGACAAGTGTATCTGCTTTAACCTAGATACTTGCATATCATGTTAAAGCAATAACTACCTTAAATAACGTTTATTCATTAGTGACAAAGTAGAGGTTTGGGAATAATCTAGCAAGAGTGAAGTATGAAAAAATTTGGGAAAAATAAAAAGTAAATTAATGAATATGAAAATATATCCAACAATTTTATTAGATAATATTCAAAATAAATAATTTATTCGTTGAATTTAACTTATCATAGTGTTTTAATTAGTTTCACAAGTACCCAATTAAAGCAAATACATGTTTTCTCTTATTGGCACGATGTGAATTGTGTGCCTGATGGCCACCATTCCCCTTTCTCTCTTACAAAAGGTGATTTAAATATGATAAAAGTCACCATAAAGGAAAGAAATAGTTCATATAAATGGATAATGAAAACCCTTATATATTTTTTCTTTTAAAAAAAAAACTTATCTATTGTTTGATTGGTGTGTACTCTTACTGGATCATGTAGTCAATATGCCGCCTCTTGATTTTTCGATAGCCTAAACATTTGAAAATTAAATAAATAAGATGATTTTAACTATTATATCATATGATTTATACAATGCTTAAAGAAAAAAAGAAAGAAAATTCAACCAAAATTATTTCGATGAGTGAGAGCGTGACTCTTGGGAGAGGAACACAATTTTTCTCAATCTGACATCCGAGATAGGCGGCATCTTTGGCTAATATGGAAAGCGTGCTCTTACTTAGACAGAAGTGCAACCGAGACATTTGTGCCTCATTATGGAGAGTGTGCTCTTATTAAATACTAGCGGGTGGCACGTGCAATGCACGTGAGAACGAGGGGAAGGAGTTAATCACAGTTAATAGGAGTTAAAAGGGACATGTGTTAACTTGCGGGTGCAATTGAACTCGCTAGTGGCACGTGCGATGCACGTGAGCACGAGGGGAAAGAGTTGACCACAGTGATTGAACTCGCTTGTGGCACGTGAGCACGAGGGGAAAGAGTTGACCACAGTTAATGGGAGTTAAAAAGGACACGTGTTAACCCGTGAGTGCGATTGAACTCTCCAAGTTCAATCGTGATTGGCTGTGATTCTAAATAGATAGATGAGCAAGGTATAGTTTGGAAATTAAAGTAAAACATTAAATCAAATGTAAGGGGTAGTTTGGGAATTAAAGTAAAACATTAAATCAATGTTTTGTTTTTATATAAGGGTAATTTGAGAATTTCGAAAAATTCATCAATGCAATGCAAGGCTCTCGCATTATAATAGTAAAGAAAAGTGCAACCGTTGAAATTGTTTGATTTTTAATGAAGGAAAATAATATCTTCTCAGTTGGGGTGACACAAGGAGCTAGGGGCATTTCGGCTCCCTTTTTCTTGCCACATATTCCTCTTTTAACTTCCTTTAACTGTGGTTAAGATCCGCTTAGCCTAAGATTTACTCATCTACCATTGCTTTAAAAAAAAAAAAAAAAAAAAATTTTTTTTTTTTTAACCATAGAGTTAATAAATTTAACCGGAATTGAAGGCAGTTGAAGAGACGGCTTTGTGAGAGCGAGGAGCCCTAGTTCACTCCTCTGCCCATGGAGCCAACTATTGCTCTTTAAGGAAATCTTTGCTATTAACGTAATAAACCAAATCATCATCAGCAATGTCTTTTTCAAATATTTGGGGTCGGGTTATATGGCATGATAACCTCATGAACAAAGTAAATTATTATATAATTGCTTTCTTTTTCATCTTTCTTATTTCTCTATTACGTTTATCAAACATCATCCATTGCGTTTTCATACTGTCTTAACATACTTAAAAAAGTCACTTAATTTACTTGCCCCCACTTTAGAAAATAAAGAATGATAATCATAATCTCACAATTCAAAAAAAAAAATAAAAAATCCATACTATCATCTCATTAATAATAAAACATTTTTTTATCGGTCTCAAACAAAATCAATTATTTTATTATTTAAAATAATAGTTCTAACCATACTTAGTTAAAAATTAACATTTTTCATTGTTTCTAGTAAAAAACAAACACATATTCTTGCTTTAAGAAGTGTTGATTTTTGGCAGTGTAAGAAATGTTAAGAGTAGCACTAGCACGTCTCTATTTAAAGGGTGGTAGTTTGGAAATACTTAACATTCCTTTATTTCCGTACACCATTCCAACAATTAGAAAACACTGCTTAAACTGATAAATGAATGGCCTAAAAAAATGTACATAGGTAGGCTCTGATGGGCTTATTCCTCGAACTTTGCCTCAGAATCCTCTTTGGATAATGACAAGGGTTTTTTTTTTATGCCCTCCCTAGGAGCTCTTACAAGGCGGTACACAACTGTTACACCAGAGTTAACCTTTATCACAGGTGGCTTTGTAAGGCTTAAAGCTGGATTGGACACGCCTGGTTTTTTCCAGCGGTAGTGTATCACCCTTTGGGGAGGAGAGACTCCTGTTCGAGTCCTGGTGTGGCCGTTGAGCACTCACGCTTGATTTCTAACCCCCTAACCACCCCTCTGACATAGATAGCTAAATGATTTAAGACTACCGAAAAAAAAAAGTGTTTAAATAACAAGCGGAGCTCTGCACGGTGCAGAGCTCCCTTTTCACACTATCCGTGGCAAAATATGTAATTACAAATAATTACACATTTTGCCACGGATAGTGTGAAAAGGGAGCTCCGCACCGTGCAGAGAGCTGTGCATGAAAATAAATCCCAAAAAAAAATGTGGAAAGATAGTCAATCCGCATTTCAATTAAATTTCTTTCATTACTACTTTATGAGAAGTCATTTTATGTCTTGATAACAAATGCTATCGAGTGCACCACCGCCTGATTGAAAATTCAACGACGCCGAGGAATCCGATGGGGCGACCGTTTCAATGTATGTCAGGCTAGCCACCTTGACACCGATTCTCGATTGGAAGGTGGTGTGCAGCAGATAGCGCATACAATCACTTTCCTTTTTCTTAGATTTTGCTGGTAATAATAATCTCTCTATGGCGAGTTTCCATGTGGTACTTTCATACAGTACCACGTGCCAATTGTCCAGCCTTTGCCACGCATGTCTCGGTTGTTTGGCTGTGAATTTAGGAGTCGTTTGGATACACCGCCCTTTTTTTGTTTTTAAAATCTGGAAACGAGTTTCTATGTTCAAAATTTTTAAGAGGAAACACATTTAACGTTATTAATTGTTACTTGTTTTAAAAAAATAAAAACAAAAAATATGTTTAGTAAATATGATGAATTTAATAACGAGTAAACAATTCCAATCCATGGTGGTAGTGGTGGTGGAGGTTAGTGGTCGTGGTGATTGTGTGGTGGTGGGTGGATAGTGATGGTGTAGAGACCCGAATCTTCTTTCATACCTTTAATACATTCAATATCATGAATTTAATAACGAGTAAACAATTCCAATCCATGGTGGTAGTGGTGGTGGAGGTTAGTGGTCGTGGTGATTGTGTGGTGGTGGGTGGATAGTGATGGTGTAGAGACCCGAATCTTCTTTCATACCTTTAATACATTCAATATGGTTATAATAATCTTTTGTTATATTTTAATGCATATTTAATTATATCTAATGGTGTGGTGTAGTCTAAATGGTTTAAGAGTTAATAGGGTGAAAAATCAGTGCTGACGATCGATCGTAGGATACCAACGATTGATCGCCCAGAACCTGATACCTAAGTAAGCTACTGTTTAGTGCGACGATCGATCGTTCTGGACCAGAAAATCTGGGTAAGCTTCTGTTTCTTCGACGATCGATCGCAAAAGATACGACGATCGATCGTCAGGTAAGTGACGATCGATCCCCCAATATGATGATCGATCGCAACTTGCGAATCAAGTTTTTTAAAAGGGTTACGGAAATGAGGGTTTTAAACGCCTAACCTATAAATAGCACTTCTCATTCGAGGGTTTTAGACGCTACAGAGTTTCTAACCTAATTTGAGAGAGATTTGGGAAAAACCCTAGGGTTTTAAGAGGATTGACTTGGAGGAGAAGAAATTGCTCAAGGAAGAAGAAGACCTAGTTTGGAGATCAACCCTAAAGCTTGAAGGAGCTTCATCTAGCGAGTTGGATTCAAGGGAAGAATCCCTAAGGTCGATATTCCTTCTAACTTAACTTTATTAAGATATTTTGTATGTTTAAATAAGAATATGTTTATGGATTATCAAAAGATTTACATGAATATGCATGAATTAAAGAATAGAAATATGAATTTAGGTCAATATCCTCTCTAATTGAGCTCTCGTATTATTATGATTCTTGATTTAATATGATACTATTACTCTTCACATGCTCCACGAAATATTCCTAAAAAGCCCATTGACACTATTACTCTTCTTTTTCTCCGTATATTTAAAAGAATACACTACTATTTAGGCTTGTTTTGACGATTTTGGTGGGTTAGTTATTAATGAATGAACTTTCTACTTGCTAGGTTAGACCATTCTCATGAGAGGGGTATATCTCGCCATATGAGCTAAGGGTGGTAAATTTGTGGACATTGAGACTTAGAATTTTAGAAAAATAATCATAGACAATATTAATCTTCCTTTTTGAGTATTTCAAAATTAAAACACCCATGTATTTAAGTTTGTTTTGAAGAGCTTTGTGAGTAAGTATCACCTCTTACTTGCTAGGCCGGGAAAGCTTTTTTCAATCTAATATTGAAAGTTAATCGATTAAAAGAATGAAAAAAACGAAATTTAGATATGTTGATTTTGATTTAAAATTATTTTTTAAATTAATAAAAACCGGATCATTAGGATCCGGGGTTTTGATTTTAATCATGGACTAAAATCCCCCATTAATTTAATCTTTGTTTAGGTTAGATGTTTAATTTCTTGAAAGAGAGAAAACATATTTTTTAGTATATTTCCCTTGTTTCTTTAGTCCCACATCGGAAATGAATAGAAAATCTAAAGGGTTTAATTACCCCATTAGTTGCTTAGTTGTCAACAACCAAGCATGAGGTGTAGACAAATTACCCACCAATTTATTTAGACGATAGCTTGGGTGTGCGAGCTGCGCTCGCAATGAGCACACACGCACACGCACGAGCACGGGCTCGGGTGCAGTGCGGGCATAGGGCTTTGGGTGCTATAAGGCGCACTTTGCACGTGCGCATCGTACCGAGTTGCTTGCTGGGTTCTGTTGGAACTCAGCCAGAATCAGATCTGCGGACCTAGACCAGTGAGCCCAGAGAGAAGACCCAGACCAGAGTAGGTGCACCCCAGTCCAGTCAGGTTGAGCCATGGTCCATCAGGTGGACTCCAAACTAGGGACCTCTTAGGAGGACCCTAAGCTAGAGACCTCCATTAATGGTGGACCTTGGAGCTCAAGGACGATGATCCAGAGGCCCATGACCCAGGATCAGACCCAGCAGGCTGTCCGGATTGATCCAGATCTATGGATACTAGGAAATGGACTGCTGTCCAACTCCTGATGAGGTTGTAGA
Source organism: Tetracentron sinense (assembly GCA_015143295.1). Taxonomy (NCBI): domain Eukaryota; kingdom Viridiplantae; phylum Streptophyta; class Magnoliopsida; order Trochodendrales; family Trochodendraceae; genus Tetracentron; species Tetracentron sinense. Next base: position 30,474,833 of record CM026572.1, on the reverse strand, counting down.
ATGCCTTTGGGCTTCTCAACCGTCCATCACAGAACAGTCCACATGCGGACCATTCGATTGCCCGATCTGGGAAACCAGATCAGGTAGAACAATGGATCTGTCCCATAAGGATAGAACCATCTTGGTGGCCATCCGATTTTGGGTGTGATCCTACCATATCTACATGATGGATCTTATAAGGACCATCATACCCAAATAGAGGTATCTTGTGGAATGAGTTAATCAGGACAAGCCTGAACTTGTATTTAAACAGAATCTGGAATTGATAAAATTGATTAACTAAAGTCTTATGACCAAACAAATTAGGAATAAGTTAAAATAGATTAATTTAAAAATCTGTAACCAAACAAGACCTAGGACAGAATTGATTATGACCAAACCAGAATCAGATTCTGTGCAGAATTGATTCTGGACATAACCAAAATCTGTAACCAAACAAAATAGGTGCAGACCTAATCTGAAATAGGTTAAACCAGGTTTAGACTAAACCAGAGTGAACCTAAACCTGTAATCAAACAGACCCTTAAACCCGAGGGGTGAAATGATAATTTCATAAATTGTCCAATTAATTAGATAATCTCTTTCTATAAATCCGATAGGATTTTAGGACATTTGGATTAATGGTAAACCCTAATTAAATGGATATATATAAGTATAATTTAATTTTAAAGGGCATCCTAAAGGAAGATAAGTATCCCGTCTTCTATCGAGTAGTGCAAACTCACTGGGAAGACTAGAGAGAATCTGAGCTGAGTTGTATCCCCGAGATAGAGCTGTCACATCCCTTGCACATGGGAGGCTTCGACTATCTTCAAGAAAGACTGAATTGTAATGTCTCTCAGTGAAACAATTCTCTATCTTAATTAATTAAATAATAATTACTTATTTATCTGTATTTTTTATCTGTCTATTTTTGCTAAGTAGTTATGTGTGCAGGGATTTAGCCTAATTACACCAACAAGATACACATATACAAAAGCAAGTAACATTGTCACTTTAATAAGTTTTTTCTAATTTTACCTTCTAAGAAAAAAGTTTTTCCAAATTTTTCTTTTTTTGGATAATGCATCGTTTATCTATTGTGCGGGCTAAGGGAGGCTAGACATTTTTTTTAGTAATGAAATATCATTTAAAACTAAGCGAATAACTTAGAATATGGCACCAACATTTATTTGCTCAGATCGCAAGTAGAGGAGTCTGGATCTTGGCTAATAGCGATTGAACTCGGGAGAATTTAATTGTACTTACAAAACCCCTTTAATTATTATTTAACTCTGGTTAAAAAGTTTTAATTCTTAGGATTAGTGTTTTTTCTTTTTTAAAGACAGGTTAGATTGTTTAACTCTAAAGATTATCTTTAGAAAAGGGACATGCGTTACTCAATGGGTGTGATTGAACTCTCCCGATTGAATATGATCCCAACTCGTCAATTAGTATACCCCCCTTTGAAATGTCAGAGATGTAGTAGGGCCGCAATCTTGTAAGTCCATAACTAACTATTAACGGAATGTGATTTGGTTTGGCCCTCGTTAGACTAAAATGTCCGGTCATTTTAGGCCGTCTTGTGTCCCTTTTAATACCTATTTATTATAATTAAGATTCAACTTGGGTTCATAAGTCTAACCTTAATTTTTTTTTTAAAGTTAAATTTTTTTAACCAAAATTAAAGAACAGTTAAAAGGCTTTGTGATTGATGGCAGAGTGAGGACGCTTAAGATGAGGATAAACAACCAAAGACACCCCGCAAGATTGGATCCCATAACCTACCCACATGGGAGAACCTACCCACATGGAAGATATACACTACCAATGAGACAAGCCCACAGGGCCACAGTGTGTAATCTCCCTATTAACATTAACATGAAAGCAAAATAATATAAAACTAACCGTCCAAAAAAACATAATAACATAAAACTAATGAAGGGATGGCCTACAAGGAATAACACCCACTACAAAGTAGTTGTGCATTTTGCTAGCCCACTCTCCTCCAGTGTACTCTCCTCTTTAGGGCAACAAGACAAAAGCTGACACAAAATTTTTGTCCACTTAAAAAAGAGCCAAATCATCTACAGTGATAACCGGATTTGGCAAATCCGGTTATCACCCCTAGAGGTCGCCACGTGTCTCCTTTGACACCCCTTAACCGGGTAAGGTTCACCCACCCCTAGGGTTCACCCACCCATTTTTTTATTATTTAAATATTAATTTTTTTTTAAATTAAAAAACTGTTTGATAAACGGATTTTGGTTATCGCCCCTGGAGGTCGCCACGTGTCTCTTTTGACACCCCTTAACCGTGGGTAAGATTCACCCACCCCTAGGGTTCACCCACCCATCCTTGTTTTTTTTTAAAAAAATTAATATTTTTAAAAAAAAAAAAAGATGGATGGGTGAACCTTACCATGATTAAGGGGTGTCAAATGAGACACGTGGCAACCTCAAAGGGTGATAACCGGATTTGCCGCAGAGGATTTTCCTTTAAAAAAAGTGCAAGAGGAAGAGAGTTGGGCTATCAGTCCCTATATTTAATACCAACAACATTCTGCCTGCTACTGGCCAGACCGACCGTAGAGGAGGATTATTATTTAATTTCGGTAATAATAAGAGGGGATGATTATTTTAAAAAAAAAATTGGGGTAGAAGGTATCAAGTAACACACACTTAACCCACACACAGTTTAGACATAAGGTAGACGAGTGTTAGCCCTACTCTTAGGGCTTTTGTACTTTGAGGATGGCTATTTTCAGTGTTAAAATACACACTTTTTATGAAATGGTAAGACTTTAACACTGAAAATGACCTGCTGTTGGCTCAGCCTGAGAGTAAGAAAATCATGAGAGTAGGGATAGCACTCCTCCCTAAGGTATGCTAAGATGTCATACGAGTAAACCTACCCACTCACTTTTGAAGTACTGCTAAAGTGTCGTAACAGTAAACTCACTCACTCTAAAAGGGCTGAATGATGGAGGAGAGGATTTTGATGAGCCAAATTAATAACCACATGTACGTTACAACATCCGGTTGTTCCATTTACAACCCGTTAGTTTAGTTAGGGAGACCATGATATCGTGGACATCTGATTCCTCAACCAACCGCTTCAATCCAAAACTTAACTTACTTACCATGTTTCCGAACACACTGGATCATGTGGGCCCATAAGCTTTCAATGAGCCAGAAGATTCCAGAAGCAAGTGTACGCGGAATTCATAATCAGGCACTTAAACTCCAAAACCGTGTTGATCGTTGATCAATTTGGGCTTCTGCCTACCATTCATCTAATCTCTGATTGATTGACTAAAAATAAAGAATTATTTTAATATTGCATCTGTTTTTTTTTTTTCGGTGTGCTAACCTTACTCTCATGTTTTTTTCCTGCTCTCAACTTAAGCCAACCACCTCATCATTTTTATCTTAAAAGCATCATGGCCATCACTTAAAAAGTGTATGCTTGTATAGTGAGATTCCACAATCCTTGGAGGTGTAGCCTAAGTAGTCCAAGGACGAAGCATAAACTTGGAGGTCTCGAATACGGGCTCTTCTTATTAATAATAGATGTATGGATTGAGGGTTTACTATCATCACGTGGGACTGGTCTGTGTTCGGGCCCAAGATAGCCACATTTACCCAAAAAAAAATAAAAATAATAAAATAATAATAATAATAATAAGTGAGATTCCACAAGTGGTTTGCTTTAATTTAAAGTAAAAGGACATGAAATTAGGGTTAACACTTTTATTTTTTTATTTTTTTTAAAACTGCTAACATTACTCTCAATTTCCACCAATTACTTATCCATTTTACATCAGAAAGTGTGCTTTAACCATTGCAAAGTGACAGGTAACTGTGGAGGCTGAGAGTAGGGTTGATTTAGAGTAGGTATAGCATTCCTTTTTTATTGGGTCGGGAATCGGCAATATCTGCCCGTTAACAAAGATTACTAAATTATATCATAATCCCTTTATTACCCACAACATGATCCCTTTATTACGTCCTAATATTACTGTAACTTACGAAATTACCCCTGGTAGCTTGGTGGGAAACTTCGTTGTCTTACTGATTCCATCTGATTTCAGACGATATCTCGCGAGATGTTATTAGATTGAGTTCGCATCCTCTAGACCTCTGCCAGAGAGAACGTTTTTGGCTTCCACACTTATCCATATATCATGACCTAAACACCATTGAGGCCCTATAGTCAACAATAATTGAAGAGCCTAATTTAATTGTTTAGGTCACGGTTGAACCGTTGAATGTGTATTACGCATTGTTAATCCCTACTCGGCAATACAAATTGATGGATTGCGAGCTACCATATTAAATGGTGTTGCATAATAGATCTGGCCATCCGATTTTGCATTGGTCAACATTTTTGAATGGAATGACTTCTTAAACCTAATCAAGGGTTAAAATTTGACAACAACAACTAATTTTGTATTGGTCAATATTTCTTTTTTTATTTTTAATACGTTAATATAATAAGTTATGTTATATTAAGGAAAATACTTAACATACCCCTGGTTTTTATTATGTAATGAAATGACGGTCCCAATTAGTTCACACACTACTTTTAAATACTCACCAATTATGGTTAAAATTCATCCACCCTTAGAGTTGAGCAATCCAACCTTAGTTTTGCTTTAAAAAAAATCAAATTCTTAACTTTAATTTAGTTAAACTTAATTAGGATTAAAAAAGTGTTAAAAGGGACACAAGACATGGGGTAAGATTAGAAGAGGACCGCTAATCACTGCTCTTATATTAAAGATTGCAATAGATGCTCTCATTCGCTCTAGCATCGGAGAGCTGAGCTATTACATGTTACTTCTATATTGATGCCTTATACCTGTATAAATCCAATTTCGTAATTTTAGTTTCTTAAAAATTAAATCTAGCTCAACTTTAATGTATACATATATATTTTTTTAATTTGTTTTAAATCATTTTAATATCACCCTATCCAAACATCTCAATTGACTCTCTCTTACTTTATTATTTACAAAAATTGGTTTATAAGTACTCTCAAATATACTCACCAATCCTAATCCTTTAATTTAAATAATTAAGGGTTAAGATTTGGCTTTAGCTTATTTAGCTTAACTTTTATCATTTTTTAAAGTTTTTATAATCTTGACTTTTAACTATTTGAATTAAAATGTTAAGATTTGGATATTGAGAGTATACTCGTAAGTACCCAACTCTTATACTAGAACTACACAGGTTCTCTCTGGACTAAAGCTCGCTCACAATCATATTCTTCAAAATATCATCATCTTAGCTACACATTCTGCTCCATTAGTGCGAGATTATATGGTAGCCAGAAAAATACCATATCAGCTCTTTCATTTGTAAGACAGTTTCTCACGAGATATAACCAAATGAGAAATTGGTCGCCTACATTTTTCTTTAATGCTTTTTAAAAAAATAATAATTATAATTACATCCTTCACTGAAAAATAATGCAACTGCGCTCACCGCATTTTGCCTTTGGTCACAAACGGACATAACCAAGGTGTTCAAGACAAGTAAATACTACAAAATTCGAGGGTTTTCTTGAAGTTCGTCTGGGATAATACGACGAGAGGAGATGAAAAAAGCATATTTCTTTTTCTTAGGATTATTTTATTAATATTATAAAATATTATATATTTTTTTTATTTCAGACGATGAGATGATGAGATGAGAGGAGAGGTTTTGGTATTGGATTTTGCGAAGGCGGTGGGGTTTGGAGATTTCTGAGAGGCTGCGAATCGAAATTCTGTCAATAGTGGTTTTCAGGGCGGGTTTTTTTGAGTGGTTTTCGATCTGATATCCGAAGTTTTGGGGTTTCGTTGATGATTGCAGAGAGAAGATAAGGTTTTTAGCCATGAACAGCAATGGATTTGGCAGGATGGAGTCTGAATATATACGGAGATACCACAAGCACGAGCCGAGAGAGACTCAGTGCAGTTCGGCTCTCGTTAAACATATTAAAGCTCCAGTTCATCTCGTAAGATCTCTATCTGAAACGATCAATTGATTTGCTTATTATGATTTCTTTGTCAATCTGTTTGATTTTGTTTATGAAGTTTCAGCAAGATCGGTTTGCAGATCCGTGATATATCCTGATGATTTCGTCGGTTTTATTGTTGATTTTCGATGTTTGACCTTTTTTTCGGATGCAGATCTGAGTAACTCAGCTCGATCTGGAGTGTTTTTGTGTGATTTTTTTTTTACGATTTCAACTGAATTCGATGTTTGTTCTCGAGATATTAAACTGATTTTTTTTTCGGGTTTTATGTCCATCCAAGTGAAAGTGCAAAACTCGGGTAAACAGCTTCTGGTTTTGCTCATTGTAGTGGAGATTGTGTAACTGTTATAAATTACGAATTTTGATGGATAGGTTAGGTGAGGTGGAAGGTCTGGGTAGATATTTTGGTTTAGACAATCTTTGGAAGATTCTTTTCGCGATTGTTTACCGTTTGGTGAGAGATTTCTCTAATCTGGGAAAAAATTGCGGTTAAAAGTTGAGGACACTTCATTAATGGTAAAGAAGTTAGCTTTATATGGTACCTATGACTTTCAGGAGGATTTTGTATGGATAAACAAGATAATATGGTTTTGGAAACTTTGGAGCTCGAACGTGTATGAGTCTCTCTGGGAAATTTAATGAACTTCAATTATATCTCTTTCTACTTCTGGTTAAATTGTTTGTTATCCGGCTTCCTGAATCATTGTGACACTCTTTTTTTGTCTGCGTGTGTGTTTTTTTTTCTTTATCAGGTTTGGTCTTTGGTGAGGAGATTCGACCAACCTCAGAAGTATAAGCCCTTTGTTAGCAGGTGCATAGTACAGGGGGACCTTGAAATTGGAAGTGTTAGAGAAGTGAACGTAAAGTCGGGACTTCCAGCCACGACCAGCACTGAAAGGTTGGAACTTCTTGATGATAATGAGCATATCCTCAGCATCAGGATTGTTGGTGGGGATCACCGTCTTCAGGTTTGAATCTTTGTGTTTCTTCTTTTCCTCCAATCTGAAGTTTATGGGTCTGGTTAAGAAGAGTTTATCACAGAGATATTGTTAAGATAAAGGAACAGGTTCATTTGTGCTTTGAACATAAATGATTTAACTTTCTTGAAGTAAATTGGTATTTGTTGCAGTAATGCGTAATTACTTGTGAGTTTATCAGGACGGGATATTCATGTATTTAATTGAAATTATTATGTAAATTCGAATTTTTGACATTTCATTTAATCTTCAGTAGGAAATAAGCTTTTTATCTTTATGGTTTATCCAAATTCAACATGAATATACAATTACATTAGCAAGTCTACCCAACTTTCATGACTATGCTGTACTGTGTTTAAATTTGATCAGGTTCGTGATAAATTTCAACTGAACTAATTTGATTTATCTCATTTTATTTTCATAAATTGATAGGATAAGCTATTATATTCAAGAAATATTGACTTGAAATACCCCAGAATGTCATATGAAAGAGATGGAAATATCTGCATTTCTTTGTTTTTCAGTAGAAAATCCACCAGCATTGCTCTCAAACCTTAAAAACTGTTGCTGAACTACTTTTGAACATTTTTAATCTCCTAGTGTTATGTTTATCTAACCCAAAAGAATTTGCCAAACCACCACCATTTTTCTTTGTAACTTTCTGGTGCGTTTGTGTTGTGATGATTGACCCGAATGGAGGATGGCAGTGCATCTTCCCCCATTGGCATACATCTATCAGTGTCAAATGACACCATTGTATTAGTCCCACCTAGGAGATCTATTGACAAAATCCTGATCTATTCAGTGATCATATCATCAAATCTTTCACATACTTTTCGACGGTTGGAAGAAAATATGCTAGACACTTTACAGAAGGTCTAGGAATAGGAGAGTAAGTGCAGTCCTTCCAGACGATGTCCGCCTCTGGAGATTTCCTCTGTGGAACTCCATGGCCTGACTTCCAATCCTGCTGCACGCTTGCCATGTGTATTGGACAAGCTGATTTAATTAGTTCTCTAAACAAGTACCAGTACAGTATTAAACATACTTTCGGAATAATGTACTTTTTTTGTGTGGATTTGCTCAATTCGAACCCATGACATCACTGCTCACTTGGTCACACAAACCTAAGACTTAAATACCTCCATAGTTCCATTGCATAATGTAGCAGGATTATATAATGGGGAGAAGTTAATTTTATTTTTCTGATTGCTGATATCTATTGTGCTCCTCTAATCATACAATCTGCCATAACCAGCCCAACCCTGTTTCTTTTTCTTCCTCAATTTTGCAGAATTACTCGTCGGTCATCACCCTCCATCCAGAAATTATTGATGGGAGAGCAGGGACGCTGGTAATCGAGTCATTTATGGTGGACGTGCCTGATGGGAACACCAAGGACGAGACGTGCTACTTTGTCGAGGCTTTGATCAAATGCAACCTCAAATCATTGGCTGACATCTCCGAGCGCTTGGCTGTGCAGGGTCGGATTGAACCCATAGACCGAATTTGAGTAGGTCAGATGTGGGCATGAAAGCAGAGCCTCTGATCACCATGGATGAAGCTTCCGAGCCTTTCAGATCTTTGAATCTTTGGAGACAGACTAGTAGTAGCTCTTCTACCATCTTGTGGAGACCCTCTATCTCTTTCTCTCTCTCTTAATCCCCCCTTTTCTTTTGCTTGCTTTGTTCTCTCTTTTCCTCTGGAAATGATGCTGCATCTCCTGTCTTTAGTAGTTCAAGAACCACATATCTTCAACAGGTTTCTGTAACCTGTCCATGAAGGGAAAATGTTAAAAAAAAAAACTAAGTTCTCTCTGTGATTTTCTTGGATTTTGGCCATGGTTGTATGTATTACTCTATGGTTGTAAATATGTTTGCTGGTAAGCTTTGATGTTTATAGAATGATTTTCATGTTCTAGTTGCAACTTTTTCTAGTTGCAAAGGGGAAGAGAAGAGGGCCTTAGGGCTTAGCTTAGCTGTGTTGCAGAGTAGAGAGGCTTGTATGTGCCATCACTAATTATATGTACTATCATTATTACGACTATAATAATAATAATAATTGTATGTTAGGATGTAGATTTTCTTAAATTCGCGCAATTAAAGCGTGTAGAAAATAAGTAGAACATTCTTTCAAGTGATAATCATTCTCCAGCACCTTCCAAAAGCATAGTTCAAATGCAGCAAAGCTGGAGACTTTTAATTCAACTCTAAACCTTCTTTTCAATTGGTAATCATTCTCCGGTACCTTCCAAGTATATCTTAAATAAAACAAAACTCACGACTTCAAATTCAACTCTACCTACCTACTTCTGTATTGAACATTTGAACTTACCCAAAATAGTAGTGTTTTCAAAAATAGCAAAACTTATAAATTACTAAAACATGAAAAATTAACACTAAAATACAAATATTTCCCAAATTGACCTGAATTCTCTTATCCCTTAACAGCCTAAGTTCTCATATCCATTCTTTTGCTCTTACACTTTGTAAGTTGTTATTTTTTTTTTAGTAAGAGTTTTTTCAAATAACAGTGTAAATTTTCTTTTGAGAACTAAATGTATTCTTCATCTATTATCTATTAGAGCATTCCTAGCAGGTTATTTTGGTGAGCCAAAAAAAAAAAAAAAGGGTCTCCAACAACCTCTTCAAAGTAACCATTTTGGTTTAGTGAGTGTAGAGCACTCACCAAACTTGGTGAATACTGTATACTCACCAAACCAAATATTTTTCTCTCCCTTCCTTTTTGTGGTCCCACATAAATTAGAAAATAATGTTTCTGTCTCCCTTCCTTTATTGTGGTCCCACACAAATATAATAAAAATAATGTTTCTCTCTCTCTCTCCCTTCCTTTTTTTTGTTTTCCCACACATATAATCAAATAATGTTTTTCTCTCCCTTATTTTTTTTGTTAAATTGGTGAGGTTTGGAGTATTTTAAAAAAGTGGATAGCTAAAATAGGAAAAAGTAAGTTTTGGTTATTTTGGTGAGTAAAATTTGGTGAGGCTGCTAGGAATGCTCTTAGATTTTAATTCTCATAAGACTTCAAATGCACTAAAAAGAAAATTTTTAAATTTCATAAAATTATTGAGACCTAGAATCTCGTGATCGTATAAATTAATTTTGTTAGAAATGTAAATTTTTAAATTTCATAAAATTAGTGAGACCTTGAATCTCGTGATCGTATAAATTAATTTTGTTAGAAATGTTTAAGTGTACCAACTACCATGACAAAGTGTGACAAAGTGATATGTTTTACAAGTCATAGGAAAAAGAACAAACCCGAAATAGACTTCTGTTTGCAATTATTTAGGGGTTAATAAACTTAAAAGTTCATTAAGCTTTCTTACGTTATGTTATAATATTAATTTTGTTAATTGTGCAACCAGCAACCTCTTCTACACCACAAATAGTGGTTGGAGTCACAGAATTTTGCGAGATGTGCCATTTGCGTTCTGCAATCCTGTTTTAAGCTGCTGATGTTTATATCGTTTCCACACTCCCCTACTTTTATACAAGAAAATAAAATAGTATTACACATTTTTTTGTGATCCCACCACTTTTGTTTTGTCTTTTTGTATAGATTTAGTAAGAACATTTAGAGAGTGGATGACCGGAAAGTAGACGTAGCATTGCTCATCCCTTATTGGACCGGTGATTGGTGGAGATTTCGAACCAACAATGTGACAGATAGTATTGATTATACATTATTAAAATCAATTTTTTAAATGAGTACATCAAAATAAAAAAAATAAAATAAAATTAATAACTATACATAACCAGGACACATTGCTACTTTACTCTTTCATCAACACTAATGGAGTTAAGTGATGTACCACATGCTTGATTAAATGATAATCAACATTTCATAAAAATATTTAAGGCAGTGATTAGTGTACCCCTTGGTACGTTATCTAACGTACTGTCCTGTCCTCGTGTCTTTTTTAACACTCATTTAACTCTAGTTAAACTTGACTAAATTAAAGTTTAGATTTTTGTTTTTCCTAAAACTTTGGATTTTTTAAACCTACAGCTAGTGAGTGTTAAAAATTGGAAGTGGACCAATTAGGACCTGCATTTCATTACATAATAGAAACCAGCGGTAAGTTAAGCACTTTCCAAATATTTATGGGCTAGGTATCATTGAAGAGGTGGGATTTAACGCTTAGTGCAAGCCTAATGGGATTTAAAGCTTAGTACTAGTAATCGTTTTTTTCCTTATTTTTATTCATTTGATCATAGTTTTAATAGAATGATTTTTTTAATAATAAAAAATTATCAAAGAAGAATTAAATTTTCAACACATCATACAAAGAGGATCTATAGCATTTGAAAAATCTCAGTGAAAGGGAAAAATCCCGAACATGCCACACGTCTATAGCTCTTTGCTAGTAGAGGAATGATAGCAAAACACCACCTGTGAATGAGTCTGAGGGGGCGGGTGTGCACCCTGAAATAAGCTCCGATGATAAAGTCAGTATAAGGCACCAAACACATGATAAGGCACGAGCACATGATAAGGCACAAACACATCAGTATAAGACACAAGCACATGATAAGGCACAGGGTCGGCCTAAGCCATTTGGAGGCCTAAAGCGAAAATTCTAAATGGGGGCATTTTTTTTTAAAATTTTTTAAAATTATTTTAAAAAAATTAACTATAAATGGGCCTTTTATTTTTTAAAAAATATTTTAAATGGGACCTTTATAATATTTTTTTTTTTATTTTTTTAATGGGGCCTAAAGCAAAGGCTTTGATAGCCTAATGGACGGGCCGGCCCTGATAAGGCACAAGCACATCGCACAAGCACATCAGTATAAGGCACAATCACATGAACATATGAACATAATAGTATAGAGATACTTATCGTGAGGTCACTGGGTGTATGCACTTGAGGACGAGCTCTGGTGTTATGCTCTGGAGATTGTAGCTCAGGAGGCACAAAGAATATGGCTCAGACAATGCAGCTCGGACAAGGCACAGACAACGCAGCTCAGATAAGGCACTGACAACGTAGCTCAGATAAGGCACCGACAACGTAGCTCTGACAACGTAGCTCTGATAAGGCACTGACAACGTAGCTCAGATAAGGCACTAACAACGTAGCTCAGATAAGGCACTGACAACGTAGCTCAGATAAGGCACCGACAACGTAGCTCTGGTAACGTAGCTCTGATAACGTAGCTCAGATAAGGCACCGACAACGTAGCTCAGATAAGGCACAGACAACGTAGCTCTGGTTACGTAGCTCAGATAAGGCACTGACAACGTAGCTCAGATAAGGCACCGACAACGTAGCTCTAACAACGTAGCTCAGATAAGGCACTAACAACGTAGCTCAGATAAGGCACTGACAACGTAGCTCTGGTAACGTAGCTCTGATAACGTAGCTCAGATAAGGCACCGACAACGTAGCTCTGGTAACGTAGCTCAGATAAGGCACAGACAACGTAGCTCTGGTAACGTAGCTCAGATAAGGCACAGAGGACGTATACGTTGTGCATCAGACAACGGGTGCGTTGTGCATCAGGCAACGAGTACGGTGTACATCAGGCAACGGGTACGTTGTACATCAGACAACGGATACGTTGCACATCAGACAACGGATACGTTGCACAACTCACAACGGACAACGAGCTCAGCACAACTCACAACACAACGCGACAACGTATTCGGCACCATTCACAGCAGACAACGCTACAACGGATTGGGCACTGTTCACATCGTCAGACACAAGTTCAAGTGTGATTGTACTCAACAGCTAATCAATTGCAAGACCGTGCGAGTGGCAGTGTGACCATTCATGGAGAGCATCAGGCGGACATGGCCTATTTGAGAGAATCTGGTGGCCATAATCGATTGTGAGGCCATAAAGAGCATCAAGTAGCCGGATAACACCAAAGGAAGATGAGAGAATCAGGTGAGTGACCGCCTGTACAGCCCTTCGGGGTAGGGATGTGAATGACTCAAGCTTCTCAGATCTTCCTCTTCCTCTTCCTCTTTCTGTTCTTCTTCTTCCATTTCTTTCATCTCTTGCCTTTCGCACCATCCATCTCTTCTCTCTGGTAATTCTTGCTTATTTATAGGCATTTGGAGTCATCATGACTTGTGTAGTCACGATGAGGTCACCTGCCAGACAACACTCAAGAGAGCCAGCACATAGCCCAAGTGGGCTTATGTCGGCTAAATTGTTAGAATTTGTGAGCATGAGAAATTCCTATTTTACCCATTCTTTTTACTCCTTTTTACGAATTTTATCCGTTACACTCAGTACTAAGTTTATCTACTTTGAAACTTATCTCTTTTGAAAAGACGAGAGGTGATGGTGAATGCTTAATAATAATGTGAGAGAGGTGATGGTTAATGAAAGAGTCAATGAATTAATAGAGAAAATTTTGGTTGGTTTAGGAGGTTAGGCTTGGAGTGGACACATAAGAAGGTGAGAAATTTCAAAATATATATATTTTTAAAAATATTGTGTACCTAAGACCACTAACAATCCAAACGACTTGTGAGTGCACTCAAAGAAGGCAAATAACAGTCCTATCCTAGAGATTGATTACCCTCATAGCCTTTTACACCTTCAGTCTTCTTTTTCTGGGAGCCTGGGAAACAATATGAACCCCGTCCTGGGAATTGTAAGTAATGGATTATCTCTTTACCCAAAAAAAAAATATATGTTATTTCAAATAAGGGCAAATTTAATTTGGATTTGTAAGTGCACTCAGAAAAAGCAAATAACAGTCTTATCCTTAGAGATCGGTTGCATAGCCTTTTATACTGCGTGAATATCATTTCAAATGAGGGCCAATTTAATTTCAAGCTTATGGACTTCGGTCATATCTCAACAATATTTAAACGGATTAATTTTTCTTTTCTTTTTTCTCGTATTATTTTATTTTATTGTGTCACTTATTTTAATTTGTCTAGAATTCCAACAGAAAGCAATGGCGATATCATGAATGATGCTTTCTGCTTTCTCTCGATGGTTCATCCAGGATATCACATGACTTAATTCCAGATTCCAAGTATAATAACCTCGTAATAAAATCGAATATGAGACTTGAAATCCTCAACGGTGGACCAACAGACAGTGAACTTAGGAAAGTATAAATAATATAAACATAATTCAGTATCGTTTATCTTAAAACATATGAGACATAAATTGCCGAGTCTTTCGCTGGCTTGTTGCTCAATCAGAAACCGTGGAGTGCCACTATATACCTGCCGGGATCGGATTTGGTCTTGCTCTCGCAAGACCAAAACCATCTTGCCTATGTTCAACGTCCGACATGTGGCGATAAAAGGGGAGAAATCATTTCATTTTCTCCCCTGTTTTTTTGGCTTCTCTCTATTTGATATATTCTTCTTTTTTTATCGCCACATGTCGAAAGTCCACCGAGAGCAAGACGGTTTTGGTCTTGCTAGAACAAGACCAAATCTGATCCCATATCGGGACGGACCATCATGGGATACAGACCAATACCATGCCTAGACTCTGGACTATGAATCACGATGGCTTGGGTGATGAATACATATCCACCATCAATCTACTCAATAGGCCAACCATAGGTTCGTAATTACCTATAAATTGCATTCCACCAATACCTCACCTGCCTCAGAGGCATCGGATTACCTCTGGTGCACGCCCGACGCCGGGCCCTGAGCATCCATTCATGACTTCTCCCCTTTTTAGCGTCAAATGCCGGATAATGAATGGACGCCCGAGACCCAGCCTCGGGTGTGCACCAGAGGTAATCCAATGCCCTGCCAAGACTCCGGACAAGCCATGAGTCTTTCTCCCACTTACATCCTCTGTCTCAATAATCGTCAGCTTTTTATCAGTTTTTTGTAGTTTCTTCTGAAAATTCAGGTCTCGACTTGAAAGCTAAGTGTAACTTAGCAAGCATGGTTGTTGTAGCCCTGAAAAAATGTGTCTGATTCACAGCTGTACTACACCTTTATGTAAGTTTTCAGTGCCTCTTGCGTGTGAGTGTTAGGGGTGTGACCTTTGGAGGAGGTCTGGGAACTAATCTCACCGAGTGCAAATCTTCTAGTCGGCACCTAATACCAAAATTGGTATTAGGGCCTGTTGGGATTCAAGAATAATAATGTTAAAACAAAACAAGATTATTCAAATACTGGATCTAGACCATACAATCAATTTTTCTAGAATTCATAATCAAAATGGGACACAGATTAAAAGAGATGATCCCATACCTTTCGCTGGAATTTCCCTATTCCCTTCACGGTGTGATGCTGTGTTTCTCGGCGCTTGAGAGGAATGAGAGAGTCTTCTCTTTTCTCCTTAGGTCTGATTCAATGGGGCTTCCAATTGACGTAAGAGAAAAGAGGGACCCCCTCTTTGCTTTATATACCCTTGGAACCCTACCCATCATAAGATCCAAAGGTTAAGAGGGATCACACCAAAGATCTAACGGTCGCCAACCCTGACCATGTTGTTAGCTTTAATAACACTTAAAGAGTCCCTGTTTGATCACATCTCTTTAGTGGGACCCATTATCCTTAACATTCTCTATTGACAGCAATACAATCCGAGTTTTTGAAAACTAAGAATTGCGCCAGACCACATTGGTTTTTTATTTAATAAGAAAAACCCTAACAATCTCTCACTTGGTCCAAGCAATCCTTAAATAAAATAAAATGACTTTTCGGATTGAACAACCTTAAAAACATGAGTGGCCACTCTTTTAATTTTGAAAAACATTGCTGTCGAGAATTAAGTGTTCTTTAACTGTCACTTTGATTCAAAAACACCACTAACGGTGATCATGGAAGCATTTAGCATCTACTAGTGTTCATTTACTATGATACAAGCCACTCCATGGTCAAACAGCTAGTAATACTAATGTTTCAGAGCGATTCTTTATGGTGGCAAGGTATGGTGTGATATGGACTATACACAACCTTATGTGATCAAAATGTATACGTCCAAAAATTGTCCACGCTACATGCATTTAAGCATATGCATGTCATTCCGATACTTTACGGCAACCGCCATGTGAAGTCCATCACCTTGTATCCAGAATGAAGGCCTCAAACATGGTGCCCAACCATATTCAGCCCAAGCAACTTGAGAGCTTTGTGCGAGGCTCTCGGGCAAACCTGACATCAATGACATCCGTCATGTGAAGTCCATCACTTGATGTCTTTACCTTTTGCACGTGCAGTTCAATTACATGACTATAATCAAATGATGCATCAATTATTTAATTTGCATAACCATAACATATCAATATCTGAGAGTGTAAAACAATGACATGTATATCATATAAATGTCTGGAATATAAAACAATAAACAATACTCCCACTAAATAAAAGAATCAAACGATTCTAAAAGGTTCCATAATAGTGACAAGTTCTTTAAAAAATTTCTGGTGGAGAGTTCTTTACTTAATGGGTTCACAATCCAAACATGCAACAACACAAAATCTGATGAGGATTTCAAACTATCTTGAAATCAAGCAAAATCAGAGTCTGAATAATTTTTAAATTTCTAGTTCGATATATCTCTTATAAACCAAACTGAAATCCTATGAGATAACTCTAACATCTAGAAATATAATTTCTGGTAATCTTGATATCCAAATTATAACTTACAAACCTGCTCCCACTGACCTTAACATATATCCATCAATCCAAGTAGATTACTACTTTAAGTTTATCATCCAAATTGTCACAAGAGTCACAATTACTTAGAGAAAATCTAATAAAATTAACAAACATACATAACAAGAATGATATAAAATATAAGTCTAAAGTCAGCTAATAAAGATCATCCACTAATATATTACTACCAACTGTTTGAAAAATATGTCTGATGGAGAGTGTACTCCCCTCAATGATAAAATTAAACTGTATCCAATCCTATAATATCTCGCCTAAACAACGGCACAATGAAAATAACATCTAATAGTAAAAACCAGAAACAAAGTCTAATACTAATCAGCAAGTTCCAACAGCCTCTAATACTGTTGGTGTAGAGTTCTTCAAAAATCAGCAGCTCATCGGCCTTGGCGCTTCGCCGATGAATGAACTCCTTTGTTCTTCCTGCACCAATCCTTATATTTGAAACAGTTTCTTTTCATGTGACCTTTTCCCTTGCAAAAGAAACACTCAATCTCCTCTAGTTCCTCAGTATTATCATTTCCCTGAAATTGATGTCCCGAACTCTGTTCTAAATTATGACCTGAACTCTGTCCTGAATTTTGTCCTTGCCAGAAATTTTTGTGAATTAGATTTCTTGAACTCTTTATTCTTAAAATTCTTCTTACTACCAGAATTCACAGCCAAGTTTGCATACTCGGGTTTCCCACACTTCATGCGCTCTTCCTCACTAACACACACAGCTATTAGTTCATGCAGATCTCACTTCCTATCCTGTGCACTGTAATTAACCTTAAAAGCATCAAATGATTCAGGAAGTGAGGCTACAGCCAAATGCACCATGAGGTCATCCTCAATTGTCAACCCAAGCTCTCTAAGAGAGATAATTAACTTAGATATCTTCAAGATGTGCTCCCGAACATTTCCAGCACCATCATACTTCAATGAAATCAGCTGAGTCAAACAACTGTACTGACGAGACCTAACAGATCCCATAAATTGTTTCTTGATAGTCTCAAGAAGAACCTTAGCAGTATCAGCAGCAGGAATACCACCTCTGATGGCTTCTTGAACAGAAGCCCTAATGATCATCATGGCTATCCTATTGGCCTTCTCCCATTTCGAATACAAAGACTTATCTGAATCTGAAGACTCAGCAGTGGGAGTAACCGGCTTTTCCTCAAGTAGGACAAAGTCGTAATCAAGGCAACCCAGAACTATATCTAGCTGCATCTTCCAAGAACTATAGTTTGAACCATTCAGAGGCTCAATCCCAGTCAAATGTTTCTGAACAACAGACTCATCCATATCTGAAAATGTCAATGTTTTACTATGTTATGGTATGTCTAACAAATTATTGCACAAATTATAGTAATTTACTTTATACTTGTCCTTGCATGACTTTATTTAAGCTTTATGTTTCTAATCCGGTCTTGGGGTTAAGCCGGATAGCTAAAGTGGTTTACTTTAAATTGCTTACTTCCACTTTACGGGACAGGTGGGCGCATCATCTAATCACACCTTTGGGCAAGAGATTTCGACATGCAATTCACCCCCCAATTGGCGACAACAGTCGCGCACAGAACTGATCTATCACGTATTGGATTGATTAGGACACTTCCACACCTTTGGGCAAGAGGGTTATCCTTCTCTCACCGCCACGCACAAATCATTCTGCCCCACTCAGTCTACAAGAAGTCCCTAGACACCTTTGGGCAAGACTAGCTATTCAATGTAGGTGAGTGCAAACTTGCAGTCTAAATGAGATCAAAATCTCAAATTCGAAGGACCATAACCTCCTATAGGACGGTCACCTTTGGGCAAGACAATCTAACCTACTTCAGTTATGCCCATTCGAATCACTGCCTTACAGATCAAACCTAAACCCCATAGGATGATCTAACTTTAATTTCTGATATTAATTTTGGGTAAAAGTATCAAGTTTTTCCTTTATTTAATGTCAAAACCATAGGAAAATCATATTCATGCACTAAAACAGCTATTTACAGTGCTCAGAAGTCAAAATGGACCCCAAAAACGGAATCAGAACACCCAAAAACCTCAGGATAGGTCAGACACTCTCTCAAGAAATGTCTTGGGGACGTGTCACGTGCACACAACAAACTTGAGAGTGTCACGCGCAGCGCACGCGCGTCTCACGCGCTGGGAGTGCGCTTCACGCGCGGGTAGTGTGCCGCACGCGCACGGAATTTGCTCACGCGCGTTCTGCGAGTCACGCGCACACGGCCCGGCTCTCTTACGCGGTCCGGTCTGGCATCGGTCCGGTTCTGGTTCGGTTCAGGCTTGGATCCGGTTGGGCCGGTCCGGCCCAGTGAACCGGTTCAAGGTTTATTCGGGTCGGAACTGACATTTGCGGGGCGATCCATGACCCAATATGAATCGGATCGGGTCAAAAAATTCGGATTCGGTTTGGGTCAGAACCTGTGGATCGGGTGTAGGGTCGGGTTACCGGGTCGGTTTGACCCTCGTGAGATTGTCTTCCTAACCCGGAGACTGTTTTTTTTTTTTTTTTTTTTTTTTTTTTTTTAAACCCTAAATACCGTATACGGTTTCTCCTTCTTGGGGACCCTACCGGCCACCTCTACGGCTGCCGCCGGTGCCAAACCGACGGCCTGACCCAGGCGACCAAAAAATCACCGCCGGTGATCCTCTCCGGCGACGGACGGCGGCGGAATCTCCGTCCAACCGAAACGGTCAAAAATCTCCCTTTTTTTTTTTTTTTTTTTTTTGAAAATTTCTTTACTGTTAACCTTTAATCCGATTCACTCGGATCCTAGATACGATTATTAAAAATCCAAAAATTTATTTCAAAACCAATTAAAATTAATTATCAAAAATCCGAAATCAATCTCTTTATCTTATTTACCTTTAAATTTTTATTTCTCAATTTCCTTAAATCCGAATCACAAGATCAATAAAAAAAATTGATTATTTAGATCCGAAAATAAAACCCCACTTAGATTTGATTATTAAGAAAAATTAATCACAAGGTCAACCCTGTGCTCTGATACCAATTGTTGGGATTCAAGAATAATAATGTTAAAACAAAACAAGATTATTCAAATACTGGATCTAGACCATGCAATCAATTTTTCTAGAATTCATAATCAAAATGGGACACAGATTAAAAGAGATGATCTCATACCTTTCGCTGGAATTTCCCTATTCCCTTCACGGTGTGATGCTGTGTTTCTCGGCGCTTGAGAGGAATGAGAGAGTCTTCTCTTTTCTCCTTAGGTCTGATTCAATGGGGCTTCCAATTGACGTAAGAGAAAAGAGGGACCCCCTCTTTGCTTTATATACCCTTGGAACCCTACCCATCATAAGATCCAAAGGTTAAGAGGGATCACACCAAAGATCTAACGGTCGCCAACCCTGACCATGTTGTTAGCTTTAATAACACTTAAAGAGTCTCTGTTTGATCACATCTCTTTAGTGGGACCCATTATCCTTAACATTCTCTATTGACAGCAATACAATCCGAGTTTTTGAAAACTAAGAATTGCGCCAGACCACATTGGTTTTTTATTTAATAAGAAAAACCCTAACAGGGCCCACATACCCAATGAAATTTTTACACCTGAAAAGGCACTCATGCTCACATTTAATGTACTTAGAATTGTGTTTTGAGCCTAACAAGGGCAAACGAGTAATTTACTCTTTCCTCTTTTATTTTGTATCTCCGACTTATTTTTTCTTCTTCAGCTATTTTTCTTCCTTAAGATGGTCTTGCAAGACATCCTAATGAGGTTGGTGCCTTACGGAAAAAAATATTAACCTTTCTGATTTGTCTTATTGTCTGCAGCATTACTAGTTTATTTTTTATATTTTTTTATTTCTCATTACTAATCTTATTATCATGATATTTGTGTGGATTCCAAGCTGTGTCGAGTGGTTTGCACAATGAAAACGGAAGAGACTGCTGCATGCAAAAATCTTCACAATTTGATCCACGAAGAGGGAAAACTGATATCAATCCTCTTAAAGACACTCATCTGCAGAATCTCCCACCTTGATCTGTTAACTTGCCTACAAGAAAAGATGATGAATAAATGATATACAAATTGATAATAGGAGAGATTTCATACATGTACATTCATGGTGGACCTTTGGATGAGCTGCAACCTAAGATTTTTGTAAAATCATAAATAAACGTCGATGTGCAAATCCTTAGAACCATCCACCCTTTTAATCACTTAAAACAATCTAGTTGTGCTGATTTTTGACCTTGGAGATCGCGGACAATTGAGCTGTGTCATCCATAGGCCGTACTAGTCAGTGGCTTGTGAGAAGGAATCCCTTAAAATTCCTATATTTACAAGAATTACTAGTACAAGATTTTGGACGACCTTCTAATCACCAAACATGCTTCAAGAGAATCAACCATTTTTTCCCCTCTAATCATCTTCATCAAGAACACATGCAAGTCTCAACCTATGCCATCATGGTTAACGGTCCATGATCTACCATCAAACCTGCTCTCTGGTAGCACCCAAATTCATCTCCCCGGTAAACCTTGAACTGATTGCGATCTCTCCATAACAATTCCGCAAACCTTGAATCAAGACAAAATGGAACTGAGATTTCAATGAACATGTGGGTGGAGGATTGCTATCAAATGGACATTAATTGGAATTGAGGGCAAAGAGTAAATGACTCATTTGCCCTTATTGGGCTCCAAACACAATTCTAAGTACATTAAATGTGAGCATGAGTGCTTTTTAAGGTGTAAAAATTTCGTTGGGTGTGTGGCCCCTAATACCAATTTTGGTATTAGGTACCGACTAGAAGATCAGCACTCAATCTCACCTAAATATTAATGTCTGACCGCCCGACTCTATTAAGGCAGGTAAATGATATCCATTACAAAAAAGAAAAGAAAAAAAGTGCAGTGATTGGTACACCCGCATTAGATCTAATGTCATGGCCACGTGTTTATTTTAACACTCATTTAATTATGATTAAGCTTAAGAAAATTAAAGTAAATATTTTGTTGTTTTTTTTCCTTTTTAAAAATCAATCTTAGATTGCTTAACTATAAGAGTGAGTGAATCTTTAACTACAGTTGATGGGTGATAAAAGGAGGCATTGACGAATGAGGACTATTCATTAGAATAGGTAGTCTACTATGGCAGTAAGTTAAATATTTCACAAGTTTTAAATAATAATAATAATTATTATTTTGGTAACGAGGGTGTCCAGGCCTCTTAGAGCACCTGACTAAATCCCCGAGCACGTGAAAAAATCCCCATTTCTCACGCACCAAGAAAGAAGGGATAAATCAGGGTAGCCAACAAGGAAAGGAAATCAAACTCAAGACCACCGCTTTCTTAGGCATGGTCCTAGCAGTAGCACCAACTCCGGTTGGTTTTTTTAGAAGTGGCAATGGCTGGGTTTGGGCTTGAATTTTGGTATTTTTGAATAGGCACGGCCGGAGCTTGACGCATTTACAAGAAGCTTTGAAGTCCGAAGTCAGCCCGATTGACACCCTTAACATTTTCCAATGCGTTCATATGACAATTGTTGTTTGTAGCCGTTGGCCACAACGACCAGCTAAGTTTGACTCGCTTTAAACTAGACTTAATTCCTTCCCTATATGGTTGCCAATAGGCCGGATCAGGTTAAGCTACTTATTAATCGTACCTAGTCGGGCATGGTTCAAGCCAGCCCACCTATGGAAGAATAACAAAAAAATACACTGTTTGAAAGGGGTTTAATAATCGAGCCGAGCCAAAATCCGTTAGAAGCCTAATCTAGCGGGCCAGCAAACCTAAGTCTAACCCCAACTCCCCAAGTCCGTTCAACTATTGTAATTGGGCTGGGCTGGGCCAGGCCTAGTGCTGGCAAGGCCAGCCCATTGACACCCTTACTGCCATAGTTAAGAAGTGGACCGCACGGGAGGACAATCTGCAAGACCATGACGATGAGCGGTCAAAAACGTAGATCCGTTGACTGGTGATAAGATAGACGGTCCTGATCGAAGAGTAGTGAGTGAGTAAAAGAATCCATGAATCTAGCTTTCTTTCCTTTTGGAAAAACTAAACTAATCGAGCTTTGTAGAGGATATCAAGGATACCATTTTTGGATCTTGTGAAAAACAACCCAGAAACAAAACAAGGCCACGTTCGATTCGATACCCTCCATGAACCACCCTTGCAGAAAAACACAACAAATAAACCAAGACCCAGATCCCAGAACCACCTCCTCTCTTCAGAAATTCTCTCAAAACCAGGAATTAAGAAATGTTATCAAGAACATTCAAAAGCAGAAAAGCCAAGAAGAACCCAAAAGATGGAGAAGGTTGCAGTAAATCACAGTCTACGAGCGATCTCCCACTAAGCATCTGTAATAATGGCGGTGGTGAAGCTCAAGTGAGTCTGAGAGAGGTGTTACAGTTGTCTGTAGAAGTGATGGGAGAGAGCAAAATAGGGATATCAGAGAAGGTGGTTTTCTTGGATGGGAAGGTTTACGCTGCAAAGAGATTTAGGAAGGTGAGTGTTGGTAAGGAAGAGTTTGTGATAAGAGTTGAACGGATAACGCAGGTTTGCAAGCGTAGCGCGTATCTTGTGCCTGTGAGAGGGTTCTTGTATGAGAAGCGTATCAAACTCCTTCTTTGCGATTATTATCCTATGGGAAGTCTCGCTGATTTGCTTGCTGGTGAGTCTCCATGCGTTATTCATCATGTTTTTCAATTGCACCAACAAAAAAAAAAAAAAAAAAGTTTCTCAAATTTTATTTTATTTTTTTTAAATTTAGCTGCTTAGATCAGTGCACCTGAACGATGGGTGATATTCTGGTTGTATATCATCATCCATCGTCCTGTTTACAAGAAAATGAGGTGCACCCATCGTCCTGGTGCACCTCTGGTGTGCAGCTGATCGATGCAGCATAGTCGATTTATGTTCATGATTCTCATCCCAAGTCATAGAGATGGAATCACAGCCAATCGAATTGAGAGAGTTTAATTGCTCCCACAGGTCAACATGTGTCCCCTTTAACCCCTACTTACTTTGGTTAAGATTCTCTAATACTTAGTGTTGAATAATCTAACATTAGTTTTTGAATAACATATTAAAAAAATTTTAATCCTAAGAGTTAAAATTTCTTCACCAGAGGTTAATATTTTTTCAAATTTTTTTTTTCGAAAAACTAATATTAGTTTATTGAACACTAAGGGTTAGAAAATCTTAACCACAGTTAATATGGGTTAAAGGGGGTACACGTTGACCTGTAGGAGCAATTGAACTCTCCCTGAATTCAATCGCGATTGGCTGTGATTCGATCTCCAACTCAAAGGGATAGTATTTTTTTCTAAAAAAACAAGGTTAGATTATTGAATCCTAAAGGTTAGTGAATCTTAATCAAGGGTTAATAGGGATTAAAAGGGTCAACTAGGATAAGACGAAAATAGAATAAGACGAAAATGAACATTTGCTTAACTAATCACAAGGAAAGGTTATAAGGATTATCTACTCTTTGTTCTCACGAACTAACATTCTCTCTTAATACTTTCGGCTGAAAATTGCAATATGTATACGGTCCAATATCTAAAACACCCCCAATACAAGACACCTCTGTACAACAATCTCTACAAGGAGAAATTGATGCCTGTCAAATATTTTCTGACTATTCCCATCAATTGTTTGGCATGTTCTATTCTTTAGAGCCTTTTAACTTGCCACTTATTCACTCATAATGGGCGCCATCATTGATAACATGTCTCAACTATTTATATATATATATATATGGGATGGGATCCATGGACATATTGAATAAAACATGTATGTTCACATATGTGCATGACCATTCGATCCTGACATATGGGATGGGATCTAAGATTTCACATTCCCACACACAATTCCCATCTCTTTCTCTCCATTCACACTCTCCTTAAATGTTTCTCTCTCTCTCTCTCTAGAGGCATCACGATTTTAATTTCTAAAGATAGGGATTCGCAGAGAGGAGAGAGAAAAGAGAGAAGGGGGGCTAAAAAGCACTTGATTTTGGATATTGTCGGAATCGATTGGAGAAGAAGCTGGAATCGGTCACAGAGAGAGAGAGAGGAAGAGAAGAGGGTGGAAAAGATGTCGGAGAGAGAATCCCTTCTCCATGAAACTCTCTGCGGATGAGGAGGGACGGATTAAAATAAAACAGAATTCCTAAATTGCCCATGAAGATATAAAAGATGGTTTAATTAGAACCGTTAGATCCCATAATTGAACGGTTATTTACATATGTGAAGATACATGTTCTATTCCATATGTCTACGGATCCCATCCCTCTATATATATATATATATATATATTTTATTGTTCTGTTTCATCAAGACACTTCATTTATTTTCTTCAAGGTGGAAGGGAACTTGGTCACACAGCCCTGGATTGGAATCAAAGGCTCAAGGTAATTCTCCACATAGCGAGAGCCATAGCTTTCATTCACAAACAATCTTTCCCACAAGAGAAACACTTACAGATGTTCGTCCATGGCAACATCAAAGCCTCCAATGTCCTCATTAAGACGGATTTCTCCGCCTGTGTTTCAGATTATGGCTTCTTTCAACTGGCGGAGCCGGCCGAAGATCTTAGGGAATTGCAGCAGAGGCCAACAACACTGCCAAAAACAGTCAAATCTGTTGAGAAATTGTCCCAGAAGGTTGACATATATAATTTTGGGGTTATAGTGTTGGACGTGCTAGGTGGGCCCAAAACTCCATTTCAAATAAACTACATTCTGGAATGTAAAGACGAGATTAAAGAAGGGTTGATTGATATTTTTGAGTTCCAAGTAACGGGGAGAAAAAGGAAGCAGGCTTTACAGGTTTTAGACATTGCTTTGTCTTGTACAAACAGGTCTCCAGAGGCAAGGCCTTCAATAGACCAGATACTGTTATTTCTTACAGATGTTTTCAATAAAATGTAGAATACAGCTTTACCCTGCAAGTCTTCTGTAAACATTTGATGGGTATAGCTAGAAATGTGCCAATGCACCCTTGAAATAAAGAAATACTGATGCAAGGTATTGGATTAAATCATTTGATTTATTAAAATTTTAAGACAAAAGGGATCTCCTTAGCAGCGCAAGCAAGTTTGTTTGTGTACATTCATTCCCCCTCTCACAGACTGATACTCCTCATTTGTATGGAAAAGTTCGGAAAAGACTGATGCCATGAGTAAAAAAGAAAAAAGAAAAAATTACAATAAGAAAAAAAAGGCGGATAAAAGACTGTTATATAAAAGCTGAGGCTGATCAGTGACCATACGGTGTCATTGTTGGTACAGGTGGTTGGCTACTCTGGCTCGACAACTGCATCATTCCAGGGACCATTTGATGAGGCATATCCCCAGGTGGCATGTATGTGTGATTAGGCAGCTGGTTGGGCATAGGCTGAGGTATTGCTGTAATAGTTGGCCCCCAACCTGCCATGGGACGAGGCCCTATGATACCGTTGGCCACTGGAGCAAATTGAGTCGCACTGTATTGTGGAGCAGCGGAACCCAGCATTGAAACTGGCTGTTGCCCTAGAATCGAGGGTTGACTGTTCAACATGGCAGGATTGGGAATTGTATAATCTCTGCTCCGATCGTTGTTGACCTGAAACCAGTATATTCGTCAATGAGCGCTTAGTGATTCTTTGTGGGAAGCGGGAACCATTAGATACAAGGCAAGTTATGGTCAGGTGAGAGAAGAATAATCAAATTCACTTTCAGTCTTGGCCAGAATTGAGACGAAATCTCAGAATCCACCAAACTTTGTTCAAGATGATGTATATTTCCTACAAACTAGACGGAAGTTCCAAAAATTTTGAAATTACGCCACAGAACCCAGAACTTTGGGATTTCAACCAAAATTTAATGTTGACAGAAGCTTGGATCAATTTCAAAAACCAAAACCATTTGACAGGTCCCACCTAGATCTATGCCAAAATCTACATGACAGGGTGATTGTAACCATATGATCTCTTGCATTCTCTCTGATCATTAGAGAAAATATCAATAGCAATCCATACAAACGTCAATGGAATGGATGGTTAAAATCATCAAATAATGAAAATATCCAGTGCAGATCTCCTAGGCATGACCAATCAAAAGTGGTTGCCACCAACCTAGAACTTAAGTATGTAAGTGTAAAATAGAGTATCATACTTAACATCAAAGCAATCCTTAAGACACTATTTTCAATGGGGCTAGTTGAGGTTACCCTGATATTGAGATCAGTATGGCGTGAATATGAGATGTGAAGCTTGCAAAACCCTCCGGCATAGATGCAGTGTCCTTCCAAGGATTCCTTTGCACTAATAGCTGTCTGAACATCTGCAAGTCCATTGCCACCATTAGCACCTCCTTGTTTGCAATGTTAACAACCACCACAAAATTTAGGCATTGGCAAATCTGCTGAATCTGAAAACTACTTTTCATAATAGTCATATTTGGATAATCTAGATTTACTATGATAAGTTGTTCATTATATTATCCGTCGGGATTTGAATCAAGTTTGAAATGTTAGACGAACTTAAGTCAACTCAAGAAACAGGCTGATTTTATTTAACTGTGCATGAGCAAAGTCCTAGTCAAGTGCTAGGTTTAAAAAAATGCAAGTTAAATCATCCCTCAAACATATCCCTGTAGAGTTGCAAATTATGTGTCAGATTTCTTTTTTCCTTTTGTTCAAGTCTTCTTGGATGTCAATCGGTAGAAAGTTTGGAGTTAATTGAGTATATTACTGATATAAAAAATCCATTTTGGGGATAATAGAATGTAGATAGCCATGAGCGTGTTCAATCAAAAGAGAAATGGAGGTTTATTAGTTGGGGGAATTATGAAAGAGGCACAATGATGTACAAAAGTATTCAATGAGCTGTGCAAGGTTTAAAGGTTACCTGGGTACTGAATCAATACATGAAATCCTCCATTCTTCTCAAACATGGCAATCTTCTGGACAGGTCCAAAAGCAGAAAAGACCTAGTGACAAAAAAAGAAGCAAGTGAATTGGTGTTGGAGAATGGCATGCTTAACTCAGAATGTAGGGGATTGCAGATACTAATTACAAATACCATGTGTAAAACGTCCACAGTCACCGCATACTGCATGTTCTCAATAGAAGCAAGAATAACATTACTCTCCGGTTCTTGTTTTTTTCCATCGAGCCCAACACTAAACTGCACCAGAGACAAAATTGATAACATTTTAGTCAAACAACTAAAAGATATCAGGAGTGTTTTAAAAGGTGAAGGCATGAGGCTAGCTGGCCAGGCGACAAGACGTTCAGATGCGTGAGGCTTCACGCTCCCTTATTCTTTAAATAATTGATTAATTACAAATGAGAAAAAACTGCAAAAAGATTCAAAAGAGGTAATGTATGATTATATGAAATACTACATAAATGATTCAATCATTAGAAAAGAAAAATAATTTAAGAGGCAAGCAAAACGCAGAAATATAGATTTATTTTTCCGTTCATACACATATTGAAAGACTGATGATGTTCAGTCATCAATTCATGTTCGGATTTAGACTCCAACAGACAGTTGCAAAGAATTCAAGAAAAAAAAACAAATAAAATACAAAATAATTTTTATGTCTAAGTTATGTGGCTAAAACCCAATTTTTGGTTAATATATGAGGTGCACGCCTCAACATAAAGAGGGGCTCAAGATGTGAGGCATGCACCTCATGTCATGCCTCACACTTTCAAAGCGCATGCCTCAAGAGATTTAAGCCTCAAGGTTGAGCCTCACCTCGAGTCGTAACCCTCACATGCCTTTTAAAACACTAATTCAGGACTAAGTATCCACTAATTCACTCAAATGAAGAGAAAATCTACTTGTAGGGTAGGAGATAGAATCATAGCCTATCGCGATTGAATTCAAGGAGAGTTCAATCGCACCCTTAGGCTAACACGTGTCCCTTTTATTTCAACCCTTATTAACTGTCGTTAAGATTCACTAACCCTTGAGGTTCAACAATATAACAATAGTTTTTTAGGAAAAAAATATTTGACTGTAGTTAAGAATTTTTAACCCTTAGGTTTAATATTTTTTTAATGTATCTTTTTTAAAAACCAAAGTTATATTATTAAACCCCAAGGGTTGTGAATCTTAACCACAGTTAATAGGGACACATGTTGGCCTGTGGGTGCGATTGGACTCTCCCTGAGTTCAATCACAATTAGCTGTGATTCGATCTCGTAGGGTAGAAGCATGGGTGGCCAACCAATTGTGCGTTGTTAACGTGACACACATGCAAAGGTTGGAACTGATCATTCCATGGGTCACCCAGGGTATTATTCATGAAGAAAGAATATCTGGCAAACTGTTTAGAATCATCCAATTAATTTTGTAAATATAATATATATTTGGTCATCCAAAGGAATGCACTTGGAATGGATAGTTATATATCAGCATAGGAGGTCGCTTACGTGGAAAACAAGGAATGATAAGGGCTCAGTAACACTGCATGGGCGCCAATTGTAACTGAATGCCAATGATAGCCCATTTTATACTCTGTTGGGTTATCTTAAACTTCCGCTAAGTTAAATAAAGTACCATATATTGCCTATGGACACGAGAGCTAGTTTTTTTTTATATATAAACTTTCACTTTATTTAAATTTTAAAATGGCCAGTGACTTACCTGACCACTGCCATCTATGGCTGATGGAGCAACGGGAAGGTAGGGATTGGTGTAGTCCCTGTATTATGATTAGAAATAAATTAACACATTTATCAATAATAAGTAGCACGAAGAAGCAATGGAGCAAGGTGAAACAAAATATAATTAAGCTCTTAAAAGAAGCCACAACATGAGAGTCAAATTAAAACCCGATTGCATTTACAAAGCACTAACCATCACTGCATTTAATAAAGAAACAGAAACCCGACATGCAATAATTAACATTGGCATCTGGTAAGCAATAAGCACCAATAACCCACAATGCAAATTGCATTAAAGAAAGACTTCACGAGAATACCTGCTTCGGTGGCTCTGGAATTTCACATTCAAATCTGTGTGTGCGGAAAATGTAATCTTGAGGGTACATGGCCCCATATGTTCTGGAAGCAAATAACTAACACATGGGAAAAAAGGAATATAAGTCACTAGATCATTGTGCAACTACATTTATGAGAATGAACACAAAAAGGACAAATAAATATATTATGATCTATAAACTGCATAGCCGTGTCTCTGTGGAGTACATGAACTGGGTAAGACCCAACATTTAATACACCAACCTAGGAGATTTAATATGTCAAAGCTCACCCTGTTGACAACTTGGCATGTCGTAAGTTGTAACCAAGGATTAAAATACAAGTTTCAAGATACATAATATATCGCCAATACTCATTCGTATCAAACAATATTTATAAATTAAGTCAAATTAAACGTATCGGGTGATATCAATACGTATTGCATGAGTCTTACCGATACGTACTAGCCGAGTCCTACCGCTACGCATTTGAAGATATTTATAAATCAAGATTTTTTTATTATTATAAAAGAGCTACAAAATCGATAAGTATCAGTCGAGTCTTATTAATACGTATCAATTTCAAACAAGTCATTCACCCCTTATTTTAAACGTATTAGTAATAGGTAACATATAGGTCTATGCCAAAACCAACTTGTATCGGGC
Source organism: Tetracentron sinense (assembly GCA_015143295.1). NCBI lineage: Eukaryota > Viridiplantae > Streptophyta > Magnoliopsida > Trochodendrales > Trochodendraceae > Tetracentron > Tetracentron sinense. The sequence continues at coordinate 30,444,574 of CM026572.1, read as the reverse complement.
TATACATATTGGCTTCGGTGATTTTTATTTCCATGGTCGTAACCATTCAATGTGTTGCATTCTTTTTTAGGATCAGAAAATCAATGCAAGTAGAGCCAGAAAAAGTTTAATAGTAAGTCACCACCATTTGATCAGATCATTATAGGCCTCCGAGATCTTCATCGAGGGGCCTAGCAAATGGACCAGCCTTGTTGTATGTGCATGTCTACAACAGTGCAATCAAAGCGTCCAGGCAACACCTAGGTGATAAGGGGTTCCTTAGGTGATACCTAGGTGACCAAAATTTACCTTATTTATTAAAATTATAGAAATTTAATAAATTTATATATTATAGAAAATAAAGATTGAAAAGTACAAATAGAGTATACCAAAGGCCAAAATGTCACTACAAAAGATACATTGGAAAAAGGGGAGAGAGCCAAAGGAACATGCCCTAAACAAAATCTATTACGAAAAAATGATTACATATATATAGAGAGAGTGATGTTCTAGTGAGCGTTGCGGTGCTCACTAGAATCTTTAGTGAGTGCCTCCCTACAAACGCAACACATGAAAGGTTGTTTTCAAACCCCGCTATATGTCAAGGTGAATCCCTTGAGAGACACTTGGAAAAAAACTTTATCGGAGATGTTTAGACTGTTTGACCGAAGGTCAAAAAATCAGTGATTTCTATAGCCTATGTAGGGTCTAGTGAACCGTAGAGGGTTAATGTAACGCCCCAGAATTTTAAATAGTAAAATTATGTGTTTGTTGGTCCTTAACTGGGGTTAAATACTTAAGTGTTTATTAAATTAATAAAAAGTGGGTTTTACTCGGGATTGAAAAGCACCGAGGAAATCTCAGTATCTTTTCACGAAAATCACACACAGTGTGCCGGTCGACTGCCGGGACACACCCCTATCGTATCGGTTTCGTCAGGTATCATTTCGAGGGACCGCGGGGCCATTATGTGTGATAAAATTGAGAAAAACGGGAAATTTCTAGATTTCCAGAAATTAAGTGGGACTCAATATCTATTGGAGATCCTAATAGAAATCCGTGCAGCTAGTACTAATGCGTGCCGGTCAACCGTGAGGACTAATGTCTGTCGTCTCGACAGTTAGTTATCTCAGACGAAGAAACGGCAACCTGTTTTGTGTCCGAAATCAGAAAATTAGTGAGCTTTGTAGTTTTCTTCCGTACTAAAGTGCAGTTGTCAAAACTCAGTATTTTTCTCCGAAATTTTTACAGTAGGTGTCGGACTGTCCCAAGTTCGGTCATCTGAAGTTTCATCACTATCAAGCGTTATATAGTAGGGTTTCAAAGGATATATGCGTGAAAAATGGAAAAATCCAGTCAAACTGATCAAACCCTGGTTGACTTGGTCAACCACACTTTTCCACACCAATGGTTATGTGCTACTATTGCACATGATCTAAACCCCCTTTAATGCCTATATAAAGGGGGGGCAGCCCATCATTTATGTTCGTGCAAAAACAGCAAACCCATTTTGCTGTTCGTGGGTTTTAGAGAGAGTGAGGAGAGAGAAAGAGGAGAGAGAGAAAAGAAGAGAGAGAAAGAAGAGAGAAAGAAAGGGGAGTCCACCTTGGGGTTTTTCGACGTCTCCGACGCGTTGGCAACATCTATTTTCTTCCCCGGCGCCTCGATCAACGTGTAGAGAGAGAAAGGGATAAATCTAGAGAGAGAAAGTGAAGGTTTGAAGGCGAGGAGCTTCACCTGGGGTTGATCGTCCTCCCGAGCGCGTTGGCGGTGTCCGTTTCGGCCCTAGACGCCTCAAAGTGCGTGAAAGAGGTAAAAACCCCTTCCATCTCTTCTCTTTTCCCTGTTATTTGCTATATTTTTTTATGTAGAATGTATGTGCGTTGATGGAAAAGGGTCTGAGACCCTGTGGATGTGTTATGGAAAGGTAGTTGTGCGTGGAAAATGAGTAGAGGGGTGTAGCCCTCGGTCTCGGGTCTCAAAACCCCAGATTTAGACTCACTGTGTAAAAGGCGTTGATGGAAAAAGGGTCGGAAACCCTATATGATGTTGTGATTTTCTGTGGACCTTCGGAGAGCCCAATTCGGATCCCGGGTAAATTGTATTGTCACCCTTGGGTGTCGAAAAGTTGTTTTGCAGGTCGTATAAGGCTATGGACACATCCATTAGCCTGGAAGCGTTCCTTAACGGGACGGTGTGTTACCGGATTTGGTTCACTGGCGCAAGGCCCGAGTATTTCAGTTAACCAAGTGAGGCTTGGGTTAACTAGGATTAACCTGTGGTTAGAAAACCTAACCAGGGTTAAAGTATAATCCTCCGTGACTGATAGTCGGGAGTGGGTGGATTTGATATCCATAGATCCTCTTTGACTATGGGGGAGAACAAATTGTTGTGTTATCTGATAGATATGTCGTACCGAGACTAAGTCAGTAGGTTGTGGTGCCTCTGATAGATATGTCGTCTGTACCGTGACTGAGTTAGATGGTTGTGTTATCTGATAGATATGTCGTACCGAGGCTGAGTCAGTAAGTTGTGATGCCTCTGATAGATGTCGTCCGTACCGTGACTGAGTCAGATGGTTGTGTTATCTGATAAATATGCCGTGAGAATAGAGGTCCCCACCGTGACTGAGTCAGATGGTTGGGTTATCTGATAGATATGCCGTATCGAGGCTGAGTCAGTAGGTTATAATGCCTCTGATAGTTATGTCGTCCGTACCGTGGCCGAGTCAGATGGTTGTGCTATCTGATAGATATGTCGTACCGAGCCTGAGTTAGTAGGTTGTGATGCTTCTGATAGATATGTCGTCTGTACCGTGGCTAAGTCAGATAGTTGTGTTATCTGATAGATATGCCGTGAGGATAGAGGTCCCCACCGTGGCTGAGTCAAATGGTTGTGTTGTCTGATAGAGATGTCGTGAGGCTAGAGTTCCTCACCGTGGCTGAGATCAGACGATTGTGTTGGTTCTAGCGGGTGAAGGCCCGGATTATGTACGGAGTCTATGGACTCAAGGTTATACGGAATCTATGGACTCAAGGTTGTACGGAGTCTAAGGACTCAATGTTTAATTTCATTGGGTGTAAGCCCGGTTTGATCTCGATAGTTATCATAGGGGTATGGGATATCATGGTAACAAAATTAGTGTTAACGGATTTGGAAATGGATAACGAGTCTACGAACTCTAACTTGGAAATTGAGTCTACGGACTTAGGTTGAATACGGGCGAAGGCCAGTTGATTGAGTCACGGACTCAAGAATAGAGTGTGAGCATGGATTTTTCTACCCACTTTCACATTTGTGGTTTGACTAAGAGTCGCCACCTATTCATTCTTAGGGATAGGTCTCGGATTGATTTAGATAAGGCAAATGGTCTATTAGAGTTAGGGTAAGCGGTTCGATTAAGCATTGGGGAAGGTGTTAGGCACCCGAAGACCCCCGTTTTACAACGGTTACCTACTCCCTAAATTTAAGCCAAATTTAATCTCAAAATTATATTAAAATACCTAAGCGTTTAGTCAAGTGCTAATCCAAGAAAAAGGGAAAGCTAGATGGCTAGGGTCAAACCCGGGTTGGGTTGCCTACGTACTCACATTGGGGTGAGATCAGACCGAGCGTAGTTCTGGCACATGAGCCCGTGCCAAGGCTAAGGGTACGTGTGTGTGTGCATAAGGTGGTCAAGGGTCTAGCCTAGGGATTAGGGTTTAGTTGACCGGGTTGGTCAAGTGCAAGGTCTAGGTCTAACCGCGGTTAGAAGGGTGTTAACCATGGTTGAGTAGGCTAACCAAGATCTAGCAAGCATGTTTTTGGTCTTTTGGTATTTTTAGATTTTTTTGGTATTTTGAGATTTTATCATGTTCTTTATTTTTGGATTTTCATATAGGTGAGATTTTGGCAAACTTAACTAAAGTCAAATTTAATTCAAGAGAAAGAGTAAGGAAAAGTTAGGCTAAAAGATTATATTTAGGGCATAAAGAGGGGTGTGCCTTGTGAATAGTAAATGGTCTATTGCCAACACCTATTTTGTTGGATTGGTGTTGATAATAAATCAAATACTATTGTCTTTGCTATGAGGCATTTTGGATAAAGTCCTCTTTAAGTCCCTGGGTCCTTAAGTCATCATTTATCCATTCAAAATAAAACATGAAGAAAAAAGAAAGAAATGAAAAAGTGACAAGTGAAGAAAATGAAAACTCATCATCTCCTCTCTAATGTCGTCCCTTTACACCATTATGAATGATGTAATGAGATTCAACTATGAAAATTGGAGCGATGATGAGTTTCCCAAATGATTCTAGAAGAAGGACTAGAATCAAAATAAAGAAACAAAATAAAAAAGAGAGGTATAGCTTTAGCTTCTACTCTCTATGGGCCTACCCATATCCACACTAATGGGTACATATGAAAGAAATAAATATTTACACGAGAGAAAAAATAAGACATCTCCTTTCTTTTGAGGTGGGGTCCCTCTACACCATTAGATTGGTGTAGAGAGACCCAACTAAACTTGAGAAAAGAAAGGTCTTCCCAAATTATTCTAGAAGAAGATTACAAAAAAAAAAAAAAAAAAGATATGAAGTAAAGAATAAGATAAAGAATAAAAGGAGGAGTGCCTACTCCTCCAAGACTACTTCTCCAATGCTCCAAGAGGTGATGAGTTTTTAGAGTGCACAAAGGAAGAGAGTTAGTGAAGAACTCTAGACTTTTAGTCCTAGAATTCTCTACACACTCTAAACATTGGCTTCTTCTAACTTTCTTCAAGGCTAAAAAGAAATAAAAGGGGTGAGAGGAGGAAGAGCTAGGGTTTCCACTTGGGATTTTGGAGGTGGAAGAAATGGCTTGTGAGGGTCTTGTATTTATAGAGGTTTCAAGGGGTTGTGGCAATTTGGTGATTAATAGAGGGTTGGGTGAGAAGAAGGGAGGTGATTGGTTGGTCAAAATTGATGTGGTTGGTGATTGGGTAATCAAAAAGGTGTATACTTGATGAGAGGTGATTGGGTGGTCAAAAGGAGTGTAAGAGAATTAATTGTTTTGTAAGAGGTGTAAGAGAGTAAGGGAGGTGATTGGTTAGTCAAAAATATGTGTACTTGGTGAGAGATGATTGGGTGGCCAAAAAGGTGTGTAAACACAAAAATGGGACTATTTGGGGTTTGAAGAAAAAATAAAAGGTCTTTTGTAGGAAAGTGGAAAGTGGGCTTGGGTTTATGGGTTTTGGACATGGGTTGAATGAATGTGGGTATGTGGACTAGATCTTATGGATCATGGGTTGTTAGTAGATGGGTCATGGGTTATGGTTATTGGACTTTAGCTATGACAATTGGGCTTGAGCTATGGTAATTAGGCTTTCACTAAAACAATTGAGCTTTGGCTAAGACAATTGGGTATTTAGGCTTGGCTACTTGGGCTTGGGTAATAGAATTAAGTAATTGAGCTTGATTGAGTTGTTTGGGTACAAGTTTGGTCAAATGGGCTTGGGCCTTGGGTAAACCTTGAAGCATTTGAAGAAGCGGGAAGAGGGAGAGGGGGTGTAAAAATAGGGTGCTTACATAGAGTGTGAGCGGTTGTTTGGAAGGGTAACCTAGTGGTGTAAACAATGATTGGATGAACTTGGAAATTGAGGTTTGGAACCTCGAAATAGGGTGAAATAGCCCTAAGTGACCTCGGGTCACGGATTACGATATTATATATTATTATAACATGAGAATTGTATTGCAACACTATATCATAATTGATAATGATGATTGTTACTAAGTGAAAAATAGCCTAGATAGATTGTGGATTTTGCTGGGCTTTATAGCTCACTCCTCTTATTTTATGTCTTCAGATTTGGAAGCAGTTGCCGATTGGCAAGGAGTTATACTTGATGGATTCTGAAAGTGTACCGGCGTAATTGTGACGCAAAAAGTAACGGCTATTGTAGCCAGTGAGGTAACATATTTGTTTATGATTAGTTATTGTGATGACCAGTTGTTCTTGCTTATATAAGCTCATCAGAAAAGTTGAAAAATCCCCACATTTTCGCGGGTAAAGTCTTCCGCATGCATGATTATGACGAATGAGCACGCGTCTTAGAACTTGATTTCCCAGGCGCGGGTTCAGTGTGGCACAGTTAATGTCAACAACTATGGTCTAATCGGATGGTCTAGAACCATTTAATCGGCTTGGTTTTTGTAACATGTCTCCCATGGAACCTACCTTGACATCTAACAGTCGCATTCCTAAGAGATATGCCACGTGTTGAGATTCTAGATGTACCACTCACTAGAACCTCTAGTGAGTGCCACTAGGGTTATCAAAGGGAAGGGCCTAAAAATCTTATCAGGCCCGACCCTCACCTACATAGGTTAGGCCTTATGTCACGGCCTTAATTATTTCCCCAACTGAGCCGAACACTAGGAATACGTTGCTCACCGAGACTACCAAAGAACGGATAAAAAGGAGGATACAGAGAAATCCTCCAAAGGAGGTGGGAATGTTATAGAGCCTAGAACCTTCCCACGAGAGGTTATAAAAGGAGAATGACCCCCTCATTTGTAAACAAGCAAGGAGTGGTATCCTAGTAAGTGTATAAAGCTTCTTGGGTAATAAGAAGTATAGTGTTCTTCCAAAGAGTGTTCCTACTTCTCTCCTACTAGCTTGAGGGCAAGGCTAACTCGTCTAGGACGGACTCTAGCATGAGTGCCACACAGTCAAAGTTGAGGAAATAACTAAGGCCGTGACACTTAGCCTTCAAACTTCGAAGGGCTTGAACTGGTTAGGCCCAAGCCTCCTATTTTATCAAGTTTTGTGATAGACGATGCAATGCGAAGAATAACCCGACGGAGTTATTATTTATTATTATTTTTACTCATGGTGGATTACCATATTTTTCTTAAGTTAAAAATAGTATGATGTGTTTGCTATTCTTTTATAATTACATTATATATAAGCGAGGGTTGGGCTTGGACAGAGCCCGCTCCGGCCCATTGACAGTCCTCTATATAAATATTAGTAAATAACATCTAACATTATGTGGGTCTTGTCACTAGTGTATTAGTGGCCTGGAGGCCTAGGCAACCTCATCCGCCTAAATCATAATTAAACGATCGTCCTGGCTACCGAGGCGGTGGCTTAGGCATTAAGCAAAATTTTGACTACATTGGTCTACGACTATCGTGTTTAGGGACCATTGTTATGG